>PGCI01000111.1:0-274704 GCA_002873125.1 Puccinia coronata f. sp. avenae | reverse complement strand
TTGACTTACTCAGGTCTTCTTCGTTTAATTCAAGTGATCCGTCCTGAATATCGACATCATCATCATCCGAGAATTGTTCCTCATCATCCGCTTCAAGTTTTTTCAAGATTTCTAGCATTTTAGATTGTGGTTGATTTCGAGAAGAAGGGTGACTGGAGCCATCGCGTTGCATATCTTGAAGTAAAGCATTTTTGTAGAATGATTCTGAACAACTTGAGTGTGACTTGAACAAAACAACGTTATCAGTTCAAGCATTTGCTGTCTTTTTGCATGCCGAAAAGGGCAGTACTCAACTTGTGATCCGAAACAGTTGACACTACAGTATCTCAGATTACAGTTCGGACAGGTATACCGAGCAAATTTATCTTCACAACTGTTCCACAAGGAGTGCTTCATTAATGCCATCAAAAACGGAGTGGAAAGGATTGAGAAAAGAAACAAGAGAGAGTAGTTGGAATCTTACACAAAACATTTGATCGTGTCTTGATTTGCCTGGTGGATGTGCGTTCTTCTGCTCTTCTTGTATGTTCCAATTGATCGGTTCATTCTTGGTGCTTTTGTTTTGTAAAAGTCTCCCAAAGAACAAACTGCGAAAGACCCACCCTCCCAATTTCCCCATGGCCCCCTTTGTGCTCACGCCTCGCGTCCGCAGTTACAGCTACAGTTACAGTTACAGCTAGCAGTGCTACTTCTACATACACTGCTGGACAGGACAGGACAGGACAGACTTCCGTTGAAAAGTGGAAATCGATTCGGAACCAACGAAAACAGAAAATACGGCCATGTCTCGGCGTAGCAGACTCTCCACGCTCTCAGCACTCTCGACACTCTCGAACGGGAAATTATCCGGCTCAGACGACCTCTACCAGTTCTCGCTCAGGGTCGCCTACCTGGCCTATCTCGCCTCCGTTCGTCAACAGGCAGCGGTCAAGACGGAAGACCACCACCACAAAGCAGGGACAGTAGCACCTCCAATCTCCCATCCACCAGCAACGCCAACATTCAAAGTCTCACTCCAGCACCGTCCCCATCTCCGCCATCAAGCTGAGAATTGGACCAACACAATCTTCTCCATCGCCGATGTCTTCAAGGATGGATCCAAGTCAGAGAAGAGCGTCAAATTCCCGAAAGATTTAGTCAAAGTGCTCAAAGTCAGGATAGAAGCCATCGCAAAAGGAACAGATAAAAATTACCAAGATTTACTGCTCAGATCTAGCTTTGGCGTCTTTTACGGTACATACACTCAGGACTATTACATGAAGCAACTGAAGGAGAATAGAAACATAGAAGCACTCATCCTCCTATTCGTCACTACTGCAACGGGTGTACTAAGGAAGCGATTGGAAGGAGATGAATGGAAGATTCATCTCAACTCTCAAGTCGGCGTGTTCGTTACAATCATTCGGGATTGTTTAAGATCAAAAGAACTCAAGAACGTGCCACAAGAACTCATGTTCAGGTTAGATAGTTATGCGACCAAACTAGCACCTACTGCCACTTCCTCAAATGCACTCGATCAAAATAACCAAGAATCACGTAAATTGCCTTCACCACCATCCAACGCGATCCTCAACTCACCATCCGAAGGTACTTCTACTGCTGCCACATCCCCTTGGTCCATCAGTCATAGCATTCACGATATGCCCACTGTCAAAACTATCGGAACTCTATTCTCAATCTCTGACTCACAGTTACAGAAAGATTTGAATAATATTAGGAAAAATTGCGATGAGAAGGTTCGTTCAACATTTCCCCCGCCTGAAAAAAAAAAACAAAAAAACAGTTAGAATGATATGTTTCATTTTGTTTCTTTCCTTCATTCTGATTTGTTTTTAATCTGTATTCATAGGCAGCGTTTGAAGATTTCAAGCTCTGCATTGCCAATATCGCTCAGCAGTGTCGATTCCCAGGTCGACGCGCCGATTTCGATTCAGACGATGGATACAGGGATTGGAGGACAAAAGAATTAGCACAGATTCAACACGCCATGCTACAAATGATCAAAGCGAATCCAGACTTGGCCAAATCCAAAAGTTACGCATCCAATAGTCCGGCGATCAATTCAAACCAATCACCGCTGGATGATTTCGTACTAGTCGGACCTAGTAAAGATGTCGAGAGTTCTCCTTCCACCACCTTAATAAAGGATCATACGTCTGGATTCGACTCAGGGTCCAGTCTTGGCTACTTTGCCACACCCGCTGAGAATACTAGTCAACGCAACTCGGTCTTACGACCAGATTCGATCTCTAGTTCTGGAAACCTCCTGCCTTCTGATCTTCATCAACATGATAGCCTAAATCAAGTCTTGGAATGGGATCAACATTTAGATGAAGAAACGGATGGAGATGCGATTGGCTTGGCATACAGTGCCGAAGAGCTCTCCACCACTCAGTTTGTTTACATCCCGCCCAACCCAATTCAACAATACAAAGCTTTGATGGATCAATGTCTCGACTTCGACCTGGAATCAATGAAAAGTCTAGCAGAAGATGAAGAGGTATCCTTAAAAATTCTATCCTCTCGTCATTTAGATTTACTAGAGCAGTGTGCATTCCGATGGAGACTCATGACTCCATTTCAAGTCGCTGTCTTCTTTTCTGCGATCTGTCGAAGATTCGAAGAGGAAGAGATCCCCATCATCGACTGTGTTACTGAAGCTTTAACTGATGTGTTCAGAGTAATGGAAGAACTCAAATTTGAAGGTTGGGCAACTCGTGATGTAGGCCTTTCTTGCACCTCATTTCACATTTCTATCAATCCAGTCATGAAATTTTGCTTACTCATCTTTCCCTCACTCCCCCATGATCACAGAAATTGATCATGAAAAAAACGATGTCTAGCTTGTTCGATACCCTACTCCGACGCGTATATGAGGCGATCGAATTGGTCCTAGAATCTAATCCGTGTGAAGACCTGCCGAATGCCTTGGAATGCCTTGTTTCTATTTTCGACTCAGAACCTTTCAAAATGATTGCGGATTTAGATCAGCGCTTCAGGGAATTTACAGAAGCAATCACGGAGCTGTACGACCGGTTATACTCGATCAAATCCACGGAAGCTTTCTCTGCCGATCGACCTAATGATGTGGTACCCTTCCTCGCGTTAACCGCATGGATTAACACGGGATCAAGTCGAATCAACAAGAAATTCAAACAGCCCGTCTTGGATCGCATCGACCTCGTGGCCATCTTTCTCGCCAAGCTTTGTCAAAATCTCGTCCAAGATCTCGATTCCATGAAAATCATCCTCATTCCCCCGCCAAGCGTGAATCTTCAAATCCCCCCCGGCTCCGTAATCGACCCGGGATCTAGCCCGAATTTTGACGATGCGGATGTGCTACAACTCTATCGTGCCTTGATAGAGATTGAAAAGAAGCATAATATGTGTAATCCAAAGTAATCTCTCCACCTTTTTTATATTTATACATATATATACCCCAACTATCTACTCAAATTCTCGCTGAACCCACATGCTGCCTATTCATCTTCGTAGTACTCCGTTGGCAATTCCAATCGATGAGTGGTTTTTCCCATACGTCCAGAACTGGCTTGAAGCGGCAGAAAAAAAGACGAGTGAATGGGTGCAATCTGCGATCAAAGCTGACAAGGTGACCATTTCAATCCTCACCACCTGCATCATGTTACACAAAAAAGGAAAATGCGGAGAACCACTGAAATTCTTAACTGCCTGCGGATGATGGTCGGCTTAGTTCACGCCGGAAGGAAATGATTCTCACAGTACTTCCATCATCGATCTTATGGACTCTTGTTGCTCAGCCGTCGATTTCATTCAAAAGCTTAAATGGCCTAACAAATACCACAACGCGAAATTTATGACCAAGCTTTCTCGAGTTTGTCCAACATTTTTTTAAATATAATACTTGGACTATCATTTGATGATTTACTTGTTACTTATTCATTTTAGATTATCAGTAAATCAATTGAGCAGTATTCCTCAATTATCGAGCAATCCTTTGTCGACGAGATGTTTCCTAAAGCTGATACGGAGGCGGATCGGGAGGCCAATCGGTCAGCGATTTGGACTCGTGCACGGCTTGTTGTGCAAGGAGATAAGAAGCCGGAGGCATTTCAATTTCAAGAATCGGTAAGTAGGTTGATTTGTGTCTAGAAGTAAATCGGCTCAGCGAGTCAGAACTGAAGAGAGGGAATAATTTTGGAATCCAGTCATGTGTCAAACTGAACAATGTCGAAGCTGCTCGAGTCTTGCTAGACAAGATGTACAACACGATTGATGCTGACAACGTGGCACGAATCATTCATGAGTATGAGCCGTCCCCATTGGTGACGAATGTCGCGGCATCCTCTAGTTACTTGTTCACAGTCAAGGTCGTGGCCGCCGAGGGACTAGTTGGGGCGGATGGGAGCTTAAACAAGATGGACCCGTTTCTTACCTTGAGTGATGAAAAGGGGAATCGTGTGGCGAAGACGCGGACTCTGTACGAAACCTCGTCACCGGCGTGGAACGAGACGTTTGATATCTCCGTCAAAGGCTCGCTGTGGTTGGCCGCAACGATCTACAAACGGAACCTGATGGAAAAACACGACTACCTCGGACGCGCCTTCCTTCACCTCAACCCTAAAGAGTTCAACGACTTCTTGGCTCACGATCTTTTGTTAGACTTGGACACCCGTGGAAGAGTCTTGCTCCGCGTTAGTATGGAGGGCGAGAAAGATGACGTACAATTTCATTTCGGACGAGCGTTTCGTTCCTTGAAGCGGGCCGAAACGGATATGGTCCGGATGATTATTGATAAGGCAAGTAGTCCCCGAGTCGATGTCATCAGTGGAGGAGAAGGGAGAGCTTCTTCCTGGAAAGCAATAGTTTTTTTTTTAAAAAAAAAAATCAGGCTAATATTTTTGGTTCTTCTTGAATAGATATCTCCAGTGATTAGGTATTATCTTTCCCATTCGACGCTCAAGAAATTAGTAACAACACCGGGGTTCATGAAAGGGATCGACATGTCGAAGATGTCGACAAAAATCGACCTAGATCTATCCAAGGTGACGAGTTACGGCGCGGGACTGTGGCGCTCGGTGGCCAACTCGACTCGTGAACAGGAGATCCCCCTCCCTAGGGACGAGCAGATCCTTGCGAATCTGAACCAGCAATCCTCCGCTACGGCTGACCCGTCTGGCGCTGCAAGAGCTAAAGGCCCCAAAGGCCTCACCGACGCTGATATCGAGGCCGCGATTGCTGACCTGTTTGAGTACTTAGATCAATGCATGTCTACCCTCCGGAACTCATTGAGTGAAAAAGGTCGGTTTGTACTTTTTGTAATTCCCCTCTCTTGGTGATCATTTTGCTTATGTTGATTTTTTTGTTGTTCAAACAAAATTATGAACACAGCTGGTCAATTGGTGATGGCTAAGCTCTGGAAGGAAATCTTGTCGATCATCGATTCCCTACTTTTGCCCCCTCTTTCGGATCAGCCGTCAGAAATGAGACCGTTAAGTGGACAAGAAGTGGACATTGCATTAAAGTGGTTAAAGGTCAGTATACTCATTTAAACCCCCCGCCGCCATCATCTTTTATTTTCCTGCTTCGCCTCGGTATCGCAACCAAAAATTCCAACAGTTGAATTGATTATGTTGATGACCATTGGACTTTTCGGACCAATCTAGTTCCTCACCAATTTCTTCCACGCTGATGGCGAAGGAGTTCCTATTGAGGATCTCCATAACCAAAAGTATAAAGAGATTTGGTCCATCGGGTTCTTTTATGATCAACATACAGACTCTTTGTAAGTCCCAGTTCGGTCACACTTGCACTCAATTTTTTTTTCTCGGTCGGACTGTTGATAACCTTTTTTTTATTCGACGGAATGGTGTATGATGATGGGAAATACTACAACCATCGTGGAAAACAAAAAGGATGGAAGAATGTGTGCGAGCTATGCAACAACAGTTACGGAAAGAGACTAGTAATAACCAATCCGTTTCGAGGAATAAATCAGTTTATCAGCAGAGGAACTTAGGTACTATCCGTAAGCGCAAAGCGGATAAGAAAAAAATGGATCAAGAGACGATTAGCTCGGAGTTGATTATGCGAATTTTGAGGCTGAGGTTCGCTCTGCCTCTGGAACGGATAAAAGAGGTTATTGCGAGCTGATTTTTTTACTTTCTTAATGTGTTTTAGACCTGGTACAAGTGATTTCTTACAGCAACAAATTTCGACGATGGTTTCGGTCAATGCTCAACAGAAAACTCAAGCTACAAACAAACAGACTAGACGCAGTAGTAATAAGCCAAACTCGGTGACAGCCACAGGTCTTTCTCGTCGAAAGGAGGCCCATCCCCCCCATCCTCCACTCCCACATTCTTCGCTCTCTGATATTGTTACTAATCCCTCTTCGTCTTCTTCTCATCTCCATCAAAAACCCGGTGGGACTCATTTATACAACGGTTGAAATATCCCTCTTCCCTTTGCTGAGTTTTAAGAAGAAAATGCATTAATAACAAAAAGAAAAATAACACAAAAGCACTTTGAAAGGTTAAGTCATTAATTAATTTTTGTATACATGCAGTTCCTACAGTTTTCTCTCTCTCTCTTTCTCGTACACTGCCACTCACACAAACACCAACGTACCGTATATGTTGAGTCTTTTATCTTTTCGTTTTACCCCAATCGCTTTTAACATATCATTTCTTCTCTTTGCGTTTGTGTGTATTTAGTTTTCAGAAAGAAAAAAAAAAAGTTCAATTGAATATATCTTCTTTGTTGGTGTCTAGTTCATTTGTTTTCCATAAAGCACAGGATTCCTTAGCGTTTCTTTCTCTTTTTCATCCTTTTCTTTTTGTTGTTCATTGCTCCTATTTTTTTTTGTCCACAACATTTTTCTATGTGATTTGTACTTTACTTTTTTCTTGTGGGTGTATGATCAGTTGGGATCTCTTTTTTTCAATACTTTGTGTTTATCAGCGTTCGGGAGGAACGGGGGTGGGGAGCTTGGTTGGGTGCGGTGAGCGTCCATCGGAGTGAAGCTATCATGGCTTCTGCTGGCCGAGTCCACACCTCACAAAAGCATCGCAAGGAACTCGCCGAGACGGATGAGGATGGGACTCGCCGTGGAAGCAAGCTCGAGCGGCCCTGCGTCTGTGGACGGCAGAATCTGGCCTGGATGGCCATCGCGTTCCTGCTCGCATATCTGACTTACTACGTGCGGCCAGTCCGACATTATTCGTATGCCGTTTGTGTCTCAAGTGGCGGTACAATCTACACCGCCGAACCGGATAGCCCTTTTGCCGAGTGCATCGCCATCACGGGTAGCCATATCAGCTTCGTGGGGAAGAGGGCCGACCTCGAAAACTTGCGGGCTCAGTCGGCGGGATGGCTTGGTCGTTTCCAATCGTTGCTCACATTCAGCAGGTCCGGTATTACCGATACTCGAATAGCGATCAATACCCTAGATGGGGATCTCTCCATACTTCCTGGTCAGTCTCCTTCTTTCTTCTTATGTCCCTGACGCGGAACTGCCTCTTGGTTTGATGATTTCAAATTCAAAAGATAATTTGAGAGATTAAGTGATACAATTCCCCGCACCGAACTCCTTGTATTGCAGGATTGATTGATGCCCATGCACACCCCCTCGAGTACGGAGAAGCTTCAATGGGCGTTGATCTGGTCGGTTGCAAATCTGTCCAATGTGAGTTTGTCGCTGGCATGCTGGTTTGTTACCTGCTAGCCATACTAATTCACGTCTACCTAACAGCTGTCATTGCTCGCATCATTAGCCACATCAGCTTGGAATCCGCTGAGCCGAGCGGTATAATTCGTGGAAGCGGATGGGACCAAAACCTATTTGAGGGCAAGCAGTTCCCATCGGCGGTTAGCTCCATGTTCTAGTAACACCCGGCGATCTCATCAAAACGATTTGGAAATTTGATCTTTCTGATTGTCGTTCGGTTCGTAGATTGCACTTTCAAGCCATCCAGAACTTCAGGGAAAAAAGATTGTCCTGAGGAGAATCGACTATCATGCCTACTGGGTTTCGGAAGCTATTCTCGATTCAATTCTCACTGAAAATCTTGCACAGGATGTGAAGGGTGGCAAAATCGTGAGGGATCGAAATGGTCGTCCGACGGGGGTGTTCATCGATAATGCGATGGATTTGATTGGTGCGCGTCTTATTTATTACTAAATTTTATGCCCCATTTTCAAAAGTATTCATTATCTAGGATCAATCTTTCTGATATGTACAAAAATCAATTATGTAGATGAAATTCTCCCAAAGAGGACAGACGAAGATCGTTTCAAATATCTCGAGTCTACAGCAAAAGAAATGTTGGCCGTAGGCTTAACCACGGTGAACGATGCCGCCACTGATCTAGAAACGGTAGAGTTCTACAAAAAACTTGATGCCCAAGACAAGCTGCCCGTCAGGGTAACGGGTATGGTCAATTGTGGATACACCTATTGCGGGGATCAGGTGGAAAAAGTATCGGGTAATAAGTTTAACCTTCGGTAAGAGAAATTAAGTGTACCATAATCTATGTATGTCTTCTTCACCATAATAACATCTTCCGAACTCTCACTTACAGAAGTGTCAAGCTGTTTGTTGATGGTGCATTAGGCTCTTGGGGTGCAGCACTTTGGGAGCCCTATTCAGGTTGCGTACAATTTTTTTCCCATCTCTACATATCACGACGATTATATCTGATTTTCTTTTTCTGCAGACTTGAGCTCATCCCGGGGCATTTTACGTGCTCCCGAGGAGGTATTTCCTCCACTTATTCAACAGTGGGTTGATGCAGGCTTCCAGGTGAACTCACATGCGATAGGAGATCGAGCCAATACGCTAGTGATCGATTCATATGAACAAGTTTTGCGTAACCTGAGTTACAAATCAACTCATTCTCCGCGTCCGTTCAACTTCCTCCGGCTGAGGATTGAGCATGCACAAATCCTTCGACAAATCGACATGGAAAGAATGGGTAAAATGGGAATTATAGCGAGCGTTCAGCCAACGCATGGTCAGTCTCCTTAAAACAGATTTTAGGTTCGGATTCCTGACGCTGATGTTCACATCGAAAATTTCTCCGTAGCAATTGCCGACATGGACTACGCCGAGGATCGACTGGGAAGTGAAAGGATTCGCGGAGCTTATGCATGGAATAGTTTGCTGAAGTAAGTCATTCAAGCCAATCAATCTAATATACGTTGAAATCTTATCGTTGATATGGATTTGCTCTTTTTTATTTTCTCCCCTTCGATTCACTTCGTCAGGCAAAACGTAACATTGGCTTTAGGATCCGATTTCCCAGTTTCAGCAGTATCTCCATTCTTAGGAATCCATGCGGCATACACCAGAAGAAAGCCAGACTTGAGTTACGAGGATGAGGGACAAGGATGGTACGAATCAGAAAGAATTAGCAGTATGCAAGAAATTATAGATGGGTTTACTATTCATGCTAGTTTTGCTGGGTTTACTGAACATATTACTGGTAGTTTACGAGTAGGAAAATTGGCTGATCTGGTCATCATCAATCAAAACTTATTTGATGTCAGTTTATCTGATTATCAAATTTCTGATCGGATTTTAAAAACTCAAGTTTTAGCTACTTTCTTTGATGGTAGGATAGTCTTTGGTACAATCTGATACTTCTCAATCCTCTTCCTTATATGCATGATGAAATTACATATCATCGAACATAATCTCTAATTCACAAAATCATCTCTCGATCACGTTGGAAAAAAAGGGATTATACTGCTACATACCTTTACAAGAATTTGGATAAACAGAAGATGGTACGAGGACATGTAGAATTATTCATAATGCAATTGTTTTTGCAAAGAAAAAGATGCAGTACAACGCTATCAAAGGACGCCTCTCAAGGGCGTTGGAACTTGGATGCATAGCTTTGGGGAAACCACTCAAAGGGCACTGGTGGTTGTTCACCGTGTCCGGCGGACGATTGATGACCGTGACTTGGGCGCTTTCTTCTGGAAAACTACCAAGTGACGAGGGCGGCTTCCAAAAACCCTCCGTATGGGGATCACATACGAAAGTGTGTGACGGGTTTTTATTTTCTATCCTGATCTGTTTCTCAAAGCGGTTATAAGAATGTCTGGCATCTTTTTATAAACTCTTCAACAACTTGATTCACATCATTAAACTTCTATGCTGATTATGTGAGCGTCAATGAAATAGAAATGAATCCAGCTTCTTTTAAATTCTCAACGATCAACAAGATACCTCTCTAAGTATCATCAAGAAAGGTTTTTATTGAATATCACGGCAATAATCAGTTTCACGTTTCACCACTCTCTTTATATAAGCTAGATAAAATCACGATCTTCTCACCTTTACGTTGTTCTAGATAGAATTCCACTAGGTCCCAGGAAGTCCTGACTGCCTCATTGTGGCTGTCCGGTCCAGAGAGATATGTTGCCAGCTTTATCTGGATATCTGTAAATTTTTTCCTAACTGAAATTTTTTCCCATGTCGAATCTTGGTCGAAGGTACCTATCAGCGGAAGGGTATCATCGTCTGGTCCAAAAACTTCTTGGCTCATCCATTCAAATATGCTCTTGTGTAGCGTTTGCTCCGTAGATTCCGAGACACGACATGTATTCAAAACCCGTTGATTCAACAGGTGCACATAGGCAATCAACCGCCTATAGCGCGCGCGTACTTCCTCAAAACTTGCCACTTGATCGCCCGCATAATTCGTGATTCTCAGTATTTGACGCGGTAAAAACTCCTTGCTGGTTTTGGATGTTATCAATGCGAGCGGTAAGTCTTGGTGGTCACTCCTTGAAGCGTGTGAAGCGCAACTATATTTTTTTCCAAATGCAGATTTAAATAAATTGAAATTATCTTGGGGTATCTTTGCCATCGGCAGGCGTGGTTGATAGGTAAATTCTTCCAGGATTTTTCTGTCCATCGGCGTCAAGCTCGGTCCCTGTTGCAAATTCCCATCTGCTTGTTTGATTTCAAGTCATTTTAAACCGTTTGATCAGAAAGGGGGTACTACATATAATTATTTGTAAAATGTTGTAGGAGAGCGATTAACCTTGATTGGCTACCCATCGAGCTGATCTCGACGAACTCTCTACGACTTCTGGAGCAACGTCTATATTCTCACCAAACAGTCGCACGGAAAAAACTATTGCAACCCCCGACAAGATGAGATATGCCAGTAAACAGGGCCGAAAGCGGACTGGAAAATTTCTTAACATTGGGAGAGTAATAATTTATATTGGTGGGCACAGAGATGGCATGAACAGCACCTTGCTGGATGTTGACGTTTGTGCAGTTTTGGAATTGGCAACATGCAGTGAAACAGGCTAAGATGGAACCGAATCGTCATATTTATGCACTCAAGCAGCCAGGCTTGGAAATCAAACCTGCGCTTTTTGGGCAGTTTCAGCAGCGTGAGGGAGAATCTGAAGAATCCATGCTAAATATGTACAATGCTTTTGAATGATTCAGGTAACCAAACCTGTATTCTTTGGATCCATACTACGTACATACATATCTCTCTCTTCCACATGTTAGGGGTTGGTCTATGAGATGATCAATTTCGTGCAATCCAACCGACCCCCTTGGAGATTATTAGGAGGGCTCACGATAAGCTTTCAGCGGAAATGTTTTACATAAGCTGTTTTATGGCTGCCGGGAAATTTAAGGCCGCTGCGCAGGGGCTGCGCACATAAAATCTCAGTTCTTAGAGCATCTTTACCGGTTCACCAACTCAGCCCGCAGCTAAAAACTGAGCTAGAGCAAAGCTAACTAGCTGCGGCTGCTGCAACAGCACCGGTGGAGCTAAACCGCCAAGCTAAAGTACAGCCGTTCTCATAAAGATTGTCGTGTTGGCTGGATCCACAGGCCAAAAAAAGGTTGGATTTTCTAAAAAAACTGAGCCAAACTTAACCCTGCAGCTGAATTACACACAGTTTGGCAGGGAAAGGTTAATTCTGCAGATAGAATCTGCAAAATTTACTGAGTTTTTTGGCAAATCCAGCCTTTTTTTGAGCTGGTAAATCCAAATAAGCTGGACAACCTTTGTGAGAACGGCTGTAGTTAGCTCACATAGAACCAGCTCCACCGCACCAATGAAACAAAGCTACCGGCCATCAAGAGTCTACTTGGTCTTCAATGGCCAGTAGCCATCAACATCAAATCTTGATGGCCAATATCATTATTGGTCATCAAGAGTGGTTGAACCTCTTGATGGCCGGTAACGGCCATCAAGAGGTATAGACTTTCTTGATGGCCGGTAACGGCCATCAAGAGGTATAGACTTCCTTGATGGCCGTTATCAACCATTGAGAAAGGACACACTCTCTTGATGGCCGGTAACGGCCATCAGAGAGTGTAGACTCTCTTGGTGGCCGATAACGTTCATTAAGAGAGTGTCTACACTCTCAATGGCCTATAACGGCTATCAGGAGAGAGCGTACTCTCTTGGTGGTCAATATCAACCATTGAGAGAGGGTGTACTCTCTCAATGGCTGATATCGACCATCGAGAAAGGGTGTGCTCTCCCAATGTCCGATATCGGCCATTGAGAGGATGGAGAATGTGCTCTCTTGATGGCCGACATCGGCAATCGGGAGAGTGTAGACTTTCTCGAAGGCCGATATTGGCTATCGGGAGAGTCTAGAATCCCTCAATGGCCAATATCGGCCATTGTGTGAGTGTAGAATCCCTCAATGGCCAATATTGTCCTTGAAGGGGTGTATATCTTTTGCTCCCTAGCCACTAGCCAAGCTCTCGGCTAAGAGCATCTCCAGTGGGTCGGCCATGGATCTGCTTGCGTTCAGCAGGCCTGGATCACATTTCACTGGCTGACACCAACATGTCCCAAATTGCTCTTCAGCGGTCTTGCCATTGATGAGGCCCACAACATTGCCTGACGTCTCTGCTTGGTAATCTGTACCAAACCTGGACTCAACATTTTTGTAGACACTATCTGTCCTACTGCTGCACACCAGAAAAACAATCCATCTATCCGACAAACCAGAAACAAAATGGATCATGCTACACCACAGGAGCAATTGGCTCGCTGTGGGACGCTTTCCAAACAGACAAGGATAGATACTGTCCTGGAAACCAGGAGAGTGTCTGGGTGGCGTTGAGGGTCCCATAATGTTATATGGACCCACTCTCAACGTTATTTTGTGCCCCAAAGTCCCAGGGAACCCGGATGGTTCCAGACTCGCCTGTCCTTGGGACAGGCGGGTCCCCTACACCATGAAAAAACAATTGTCACTTGATATCAAGTGACATCCGGCCAACTCCAGCCAGCTATCCACAATCTATCCAGACCTTTTCTTTTCCTAAAACTATGTAGAATGAATTCTGCTCAGTTTCAATGAGAACTGATCTATTTCATGGGGATCCCTGAACTTTGGTACAATGGGAGCTGAGCAATGCCACAGTAAATGCCAAGCTCCTGGCCACCCTGAGCCCTGAACTGCACCAAAGTTGGCTATGAGCTGAACTGCTGAGCAGGCTGAGCTTTGCTTCAGTGAGCGCTGAGCTGACACTCATTTTTTGCTGATTTTTTTTAAAATGAACATCAAGAAGACCAAAATTAAATTAAGAGTAGGAATGGAGTAGCTTTGAAGCTGTAAACAAAGTTGAGTAATGTCACCAGATATCAAGTGACAATTGTTTTTTCATGGTGCTAGGTTCTCTCAACGACACAGAAGTTGTTGAAGGGACAGTGGAGTCATGACCAAGCGTGGTCAGGACACCACTGTCCACTTAACGCTTTAAAAAGTGTTGATTGGACGGCAATGTCCTGAACGTCAACAGAACATTGACCTTCAGACCTCATGTCCCCTGAACGGTACTTGGAAATTGTCCAGGGGACAGTTGTTGCTTGCATCCAGTTCCACAAATGATGTGAGTTGTAAGACGTTGGCTGTGAGTTGTGC
Source organism: Puccinia coronata f. sp. avenae (assembly GCA_002873125.1). Lineage (NCBI taxonomy): Eukaryota > Fungi > Basidiomycota > Pucciniomycetes > Pucciniales > Pucciniaceae > Puccinia > Puccinia coronata. The sequence continues at coordinate 260,796 of PGCI01000111.1, read as the reverse complement.
CAGCCTCCCGGGTTAAGATATTTATGTACTTAGACATCAAGTGCATTTAAATCATGTTGGCTTGAATGCTCCAGAAAAACCAAAGCCAGAAAAAATTTCAACAAAATATAAAAAAACAACTTGTACAAATAAAAAAAAAGAAATAGGAAAAAAAGTCAAGCTTTGAAGCAAGTTTGCTTACGTCGCCAAAAAAAATCAAGTTTGGGTAAGGTCAAATGGTCTATTGGTAGAACCACCTGGTGCACAGAAATACTTGCCCAGGCTGAGGGTTTGAGTTGGAGCAAGGTTTGCTTTTTAGCATCCCTGACCAAGCTAGGTGCTCTTTCAATACAATGCTTGTGCGATGTTGTACAGGTTGTGCAGAAACGTTCCACAACGGGTTGACCAACAATGTGTTGCTCCTTTGAGACGCTCCCTTGTCGTTGGCCAACTGTGTGGGCAAACGTCCATGAATCGCGCTCATAAACCAAACCCCAAAAACCAATTGGGGTTATGAATATGCGGACCGGTTCAGGACGTTTCTGCTTGCAGGCGCAGACGACGTTCAAGAAACGTTTACACCAAATGGTGAGGGGACGTTGACTTGGGCTGTGGTGTATGGATCAGTTTGTGGTTCACTACTTTGATGATGATGACGACCTCATTATTGCATTACAAATGAATTCTTACCTCATTCATTTTCTCAAGTCTCAGCTCAACCATTGGAAGGATCACAATTAATTGGGACCAACTTCAAGGCAACATTTGACTTTTCAGTGATTACTTTGCTGAAGACCCGGTGTATCCTGATTTCCTATTTCACCGACGTTTCCAAATGCAAGTTGGCTTGTTCAAGAAGATCATGGACGACATATTTGGATTCAATAAATACTTTTTGCAAAAGCGCAATGCGGCGGGACGCTTGGGCTTCTCTTCATCCCAGAAAATTACTTCGGAATTAAGGATGATGGCTTATGGCTGCAGCGCAGACTCTATTGATGAATATGCGCATATGAGTAAGTCATTTTTGTGCATCTTGACTCTTATCCAGAACAAAACTTAGATTTTCATTTATTTACATTTTAGGCAAGAGCGCCACTTTGGAGTGCTTAAAGTGATTCTGTAACCCAATAATTGCTTTATATTACCCAACATACCTCCGAACCCCCAATGAAGAAGATATAAAACAACTACTTGAGGTTGGCAAAGAACATGGTTTCCCCGGGATGCTGGGCTCCCTTGACTGTATGCATTGGACTTGGAAGAATTTTCCAAGCGCATACCACGGAAAATACAAGGGAAAGGAAAAAGAACCAACCCTCATCTTGGAAGCTGTTGCTTCTTATGACCTTTGGATCTGGAATGCCTTCTTTGGGCTTCCAGGTTCCTTGAATGATATCAGTGTATTAGATTGCTCCCCATTATTCAAGAAGCTTCAGGGCGGAGAGGCTCCCACATTCAAGTACACGGTGAACGGTCACAAATACAATATGGGTAATTACTTGTCCAATGGTATTTATCCTCCGTGGGCAACACTCGTGCAAACAATCTCCAACCCTGTTGGAAACAAAAATAAGGTAAGTAACTCTCCATGGTTTCTTGAATGAATCCAATATATAAAAGCTAACATTTACAACCTCCTTAATTTAGCACTTTGCAAAGATGCAAGAATCTTGCCGCAAGGATGTTGAGTGGGCCTTTGGAGTGCTTCAGGCGCAATTTAGAATTATCAAAAGCCCTGGCCGACTTTGGAAGACTGAAGACTTGTTGGCAATCACAATTACGGCAGTCATTCTGCATAACATGATTATCAAAGATGAACACAATACACTTTTCCAAAACAATCACGACTACCATCAAGCAAACAGCTCAGAAGAGAGTGCTTCAACAGCAAGCAGTCAATCTGACCTTGACACATTCCTCATGCGATACCAGGCAATCTGTAACCGCTCCACTCACCACATGCTCAAAGAAGACCTCATTGAGCATCTTTGGAATCTATGCAGACAATCACATGATGATCGGCAGGAATCAGATTAATTTTTTTTAATTCTCTCAATCCTCAGAAGCTCTGTTGAGCAAACTGTTTTGATGAAAAGCAATCAAAAGCTACTTTGTTGAGTTGCCAAGCGATTCAAACTCCTTTATTTCATCTAACACATTGTGAGCAAGAGATTTTAGACAATCAAGGGGACATTATCTAAATGGAAAGTGTGAGAGTGATATAAAGGATGAATAGAAAAATAAGGAGAGGATGAAGTGAGAACACCCTTTCCTATAGCTGCACAAGTAGGGATCTATGTGTCTTCAATCAAATTTTAATTGCTTCATGGCAAGCTTTTGCTTTGCCAAAAAGTACTCTTGAGTCTCATCGTCCATGTTGGATAAGTCTTTGCTCATTACTATGTCATCGGTAAAGGATTGAAAGATGCGTTGCTTGTCGCGTGAGATCTTGAGCGAATTGTGCTGGCCTTTGATCAGATCAGAGATGGAGACATTGTCATTCTTGCTCTTCTTTGCTGCCTTTCTCCCTTCGGGGCGTCCTCCTGAGTGCACGCTGGAATCTTCAGCCGCCGCGGAAGATGACAGAGCATCAGAAGAAGCTGGAGTGACCTTGTCAATAGTGTCATTTGGAAACTTTGGTTTTGCCCGACCTCCCACTTCTCCCATGTTCTTGATCCATTTTGGAGAGTGGTGGAGGATCCCCCAGCAATGATCCAACGTGAACGGTTTTCCAATATTGGTCTTGAACAGAATTTTTGCCTCCACCGTCTTGGCTAACAAAAATTTGGTCAGTATTATTCTATATACATGTTGGCATTAACGTCAAGACTTACTATGTCATCATGGCTTGAACCACTTTTCATTCTCCTTTGGACTTAACTGCAGTACTTATTCACCTGGTGCTGGATGTGATACCAGCGGTTTTCAAGGGCACCTTTCAAACAAGTTGGAAACGGCTTGAATTTGTTATTGTTCTTGTTTTTCTCAATGATTTCTTCAATGATCTTTGTGTAAAATTGGTGAATTTGATCCCAAAAAGCAGTCTTTGTTTGGTCGGTACCAGTCGTCGCGTCTTTGGAAGTGTTGATCCAGCTCGTACACAGAGATAGGTTTTCTTCAATACGCCAGTTTGGTGGCTTTTTGACCTTCTCATCTTCTTTTTTTTCTTTTTCTTCTTTTTTGGTTTTTTTTTTCTTTGTCGGCTTTTTTTTTCTTTGTTGGCAGTTTCACTTGCTTCTGGTTTGAAATTGGCTTGTTTTTGAGTTGGAGTTTTCAAAAAATTGACATCAGCAAGACCAAGAGTAGGATCAATGGGCGGCGAAGACATGTTGCTTGATTGTTGGTTGATTGGTGGGAAAGATGTGTGGTCAAATTGTGATGAAGTAGCTGAAGCCACAACGTATAATCAACGTGATTGGGTGATCGATGGCCTGGAGCAAACTCGCTATTGTCTTTGATGTGTAACGAGTGGGAGGGACCCTGGATGGGTTTTGCAGGTCTGGTGGCAAGTCTGTTGGACCCCAATTTTGGACGGGACTCGCTAAAGTGGGGTCGCAGGCCCTGGTCTAGCGAGTCCACTGGAGATGCTGTAAGCGTTGCTAAATATAGCAACGGTTAACCAAGAATCAAGCCCCGCGCCAACTTAGACCGGGTGTAGAGGATGGGTTTTGCAGGTCTGGTGGCAAGTCTGTTGGACCCCAATTTTGGACGGGACTCGCTAAAGTGGGGTCGCAGGCCCTGGTCTAGCGAGTCCACTGGAGATGCTGTAAGCGTTGCTAAATATAGCAACGGTTAACCAAGAATCAAGCCCCGCGCCAACTTAGACCGGTAGAGCATCCACAGAACTTGCAACAAGTCCCTTGCTGCGGAGGGCGCAGTGCGTGAATCTTGCAAAGCAAGACCTCCATCAGGAGGGACTTGCGCCGTATGTCCCCCTTTGGCGGAGCCTAGAATCCAGAGTTGGCTGGGTGGTTTTTTCAAACCATCACAGTTCCTTGCCCTCAAAATTTTTTAGCAAAATTTCCAGCTTGGCATGGAACCTTGCTTCTTGCCTCTCATCCCATACAATCTTAGTTCCATAACACCACAACTTGACTGTAAAAAGATTATCAAAGTAGTTCAAACCTTGAGATTTACTGAAGTCAAGTAACAGAGAGGGTCTGTGCAGGTCTATAGCTAGCAAGCATGGCCCTCACGCAATCTGTGTGCTCAGTACTTGATGTGTTATTCTGAGGGCCCGTGCTCTTAATACAGTGAATAATCTGTAAGTCTGGCACACAGACTTGGTAAGTCTCATGTGCAAAATTTTGCTTGTTTGATACCTCAGAGTGTAAGTGAGGTGGTACCACCAGGGGAGAGGAGGGGGCACTCCCCAGGGAGTGCCATAGCTTAACTTTTTTCTGTAACTCTGGTGGATACCTCCCCTACATCTTTCTTTGAACTTCACAAAGTATTGGTTAACCCGTGTTGAACTCATCAGGAATTTTACTGGAATTTAGTTTAATCTGTATAAAAAAGATACTCAAAACAAATTTGTAATTCAACTTGAATTGTTCTTCAATTGATAAAATGATTCTGGTGAAAATCCAGACTGTTTGATTGAAATTTTGGTAGTGTACAAAAACGTTATTCAGGAAGGATGATAATTTTCCAACAGATCATCATCATGGCCAAGATCTTCTTTGAAAAAATTGGTTGATAATTGTATTATACTATTGAATTCTTTACCTTCTGCATCCAAATATATCTAAGAATTTGCCCTGAAATCAGCAAAAATTTGCTGCAATTGTACCACAACATGTGACAATATGGTAGCCCTCTCAGTCCAAAAACTGATTGAAGTCAATCCGGGGAGTGTTAGGGTTCAGCTGAACATCATGCTGCATTGCCACACACTTTGTGGTAAGAGGGTTTTTTCATTTATTTATATATTATCAGCTTCATGTTCCATTTCTGTTTTTTGTGAGAGGGAATTTTGACAATGTCCCCCTATCCCGCTTGAGCGGGATAGGGGGACATTGTCAAAATTGGTTTCACACCCCTCAACCAACACACACTAGTAATCATCCGTGAAAGGCCCAGCCTGTTGACCAGTATGTCTGTGTAACATGCATTTATTGAGCAATTGTAGTCCATAGTCATGATTAAGTTGAGCTAGAATTCAAAATAAATTCAACCAAAGATGTTGATAATTTCTTAATGTTTAGCACATCACTTCATCATTCTTTTACCTCCATTTCACCTTCTTGAAAGGAATAGTTCATCAACAATTTGTGATTGACTTCTGACAGACTTCAGACCAAAACCAGGGTCAACTTAAGCTATGGCACTCCCTGGGGAGTGCCCCCTCCTCTCCCCTGGTTTACATGCAAATAAAAACATGGGTTTATTGCTTAGCATGTTGCACTGATCAGAAGCAAAAAAAAAAATTGCTGAAGCAAATCAATGAGAGACATACAAGAAGAAGAGTAAAAAGAGGCATAAAAAAACCCATTCCTTGTACGCAAGATTGGGGAGGTACGGTATAAGTCCCTCCTGACGGAGGCTTGCTTTGCGAGTTCACCACCCCAGGGCCCGAATTCTTGAGGGACTTTTTTAAGTTCAAGCATCCACCCCCGTTGGGATAAATAAGAACTGAGATTTTATGAGACCAGGTGAGAAAAACCAAGTAACAGATCTCCCGGTAGAAATCACAGCGCAGAGAGGAAACACAGACCACACGTTGTACAGCCCACTAATAAAGAGCAGAAGATGGCCAGCATCAGTGTCATGCAAGATGAACATCCCAATGGGGGAAGAGGTGATCCTGAAGAACAACCTACAAGACCAATTCCAAGATGTCATCCACGGGCTGAAAATGGGTTTTGACCAAAGAATCCCACCCCATAGTGTGACACCAAAAGGCTTAGTATTTTATACACCAGAAAATCACACTTTGGTGATAGATGTAAAAGAAAATATCAACAAAGGAATACAAAAAGAGCTAAAAGCAAAAAGAATTTTTGGACCCTTCACTCATCAAGAGATCCCAAAAATTTTCATGTTCTTCCGTACTAGCCCGCTAGGGGCAGTTGTGAACGACAACGGCTTGACAAGGCCAATCCACGATTTATTCTGCCCACAAGGGAGAGAAAAGGAGCTGTCTGTCAATGCCTTTGTAGACACCAAAGATTTCTGCACAACCTGGGATGACTTCAGAATTGTGGCCAGCTTCCTGAGGAGGAAATCAGAACCCATACATCTGGGAATTTTTGATTGGGCCAAAGCCTACCAGCAGATCCCAACCACCCGGGACCAATGGCCTTACCTCATGAAACAAGATTTTAAAGGGAACCTCTTACTAGACACAAGGATCACATTTGTCGGTGTTGCAGGCTGCGGCTCCTTTGAAAGGCCAGCAAATGCGTGGAAGCATATAATGCTAAAAGAATTCAAATTAGTTGCAGTGTTTTGGTGGGTTGACAATAATCTTTTCATCACAGAAATCAACAAACCACTACAAATGAGCTCAATTGTAAAAAAATCCGTAGAGATGGGAGTAGAAAAAAACAAGGAAAAGGTCGTGGGATTCCAGCTAGAACAAAAATACATTGGATTCATCTGGAACGGGGTAGCAAAAACAGCTCAACTCCCAGAAACCAAACTGATGGAGAGACAAAAACAGGTACAAGATATTCTTGTCCCAAGCACCAAATTTACCTTCAATCAAATAGAGATCATGGCGGGACACCTCAACCATGTCTTGTACATTCTCCCACAATTAAGATGTTACCTCAACAGACTCTACCAAATGCTGTGCAACTGGGTCAACAAGGACACCATCCAACCAATACCAGAAGACGTAAAAGAAGATATGGAACACTGGAGGATCACACTCCTTGCTTTCAAAGAAACACGCCTGGTCCCCAACCCCAAACCAACCAAAGTTGGGTGGGTGGGCAATGCTTCAACTGGATAAGAAATAGGAATCAGTGCCACATGAAAATATGGAAAGTTGAGCAAAAAAGTACAAAAACAACTCAAATTTGCATAAATACATGAACAAATTTCAATTTTTTTCCTGTTTTTTTGGCTCAACGTTTGGAACACCCCCCAAAACCAGTACAGTAATATGGGTTTCGCGACTGTCAGCGGTTCTGTCCCACAGATTAAGAACTTACGGCGATGGGAGTCCAACTGTTATAAATTGTACATATGGGAATTCTCCGCAGAAGACGTCAAACGAAGTAAGGCTACCCTAGCGGAACTCAAAGCCTGTTGGGACGCCGCAACATAAATAAATACATGACTAAGAGAGAATGAGGGTCCGCACAGGCCAAGGCCTTCGGCCTATGGAAGTGGTATGAGACTGGACCCCCTCTCTCGGGAGGGAACCGGGGGCCGGGGCTCGCCGAGGACGCGGTGGCTCCCGTCCCGGCACCAACGCTACTTTGCCAACCTCGGTCTCACGAGGACCGGCATCCTCCGGCCTGCCCTCCTCCGGGAGGGCCAGCGGCAGGAAAGTAGCCCAAGTCCGGGAGGGGAACCTCTCCCCCCCAGACCCTCACTCCGGACGACTGGGGAGACGGCCTGCAAGGTTGCCTCCGGGTTGGCCTAGGGGCACACCAGTGCCTCGAAATGAGTGATACACTTCAGGGAGAGATGTAACGCTGCGAGGCTGTGCCGCAGCCTAGAAACCTCCGGGGGCGTCCTCTCCGTAACCAGGCAGTAGGAACCCCCCGGCGTCTTGCCTCACTTCAAAGAACAAGCAGTGCGGAATGGACAAAGCCTCTCCTGGGTCGTCCCCGCGGGACGATCTGCGTACCTCCTTCGGAGGCGGCGCTTCGCGCCCCCTAAGATCGAGGGATTTGTGTTGAGTTAGGGGTTCAACCAGCCCGGTGTACGCGCCCCCCTGGTCATTCTCCTTCGTCTTGGCCCTCATCTCAGCGCGAGCTTAACCCCGCCGCCACGAGCTTTGAATAATTGGCTCAAACGAGCTCCAACGACAGAGGCTTCAGATGTACCGCCGTCATGTACGCCTATTTCTCAGGAATGAGTGCCTGTTACTCTCCGGAGCAGCAACTCAGGACCCTTCAAAGACATGATATGACTGCAGGGGGCCACTTGTAGAATCACCGGGAGTCCTTGACTACCTCAGGACACTTCATACATATGCCTCTCCTATGGAGAGCGTCCTAGAGGGTCCCGCTTGGTTACATAAGCTAGGATTTATTCTATGATCTACTTCATATAGCAAGACTTGAACTTCGAAGCTATTTGACTATTTTAGAAATCGATCACATAGTTTCACTCATTACGCTTGTGTGCCGATACATGTGACTGTGTACCAATCAAATGAAAAGGGATTTTTTTTCCTTAATCCTCGATGAGTGGGACTTATTTTCTATACCGATCTAATTAACATTGAAGTAGTTTTTATAAGATATCACGCAAATAATCAGTTTTTATCTCACCACTCTGTTTGAGTTGAATAATCATGAATGAAATCTCAATCCTCTCACCAGTATGTTCTGCTAAATAAGTTTCGAATAAATCGCAGGCGGTTTCCTTTGCGTCGATTTGCCCTGATGCAAGATACTTTGCCAGCATTTTCTGAGTTGTTGTATATACGGAGCCAGGTGTATTAATGAGAGCCCAATCTTTATCATCAATGAGCCCTACCATCGGATACATTTTAGGCTTTCCTTCCGAACTTTGTGACTCTTTTCTTCCCAAAATTTGTTGGCGTATCCATTCAAATAACTCTTCATTCAGTGAAAACTCTTCCTTCTGCGAAATCTTTTTTGGTTGATCTTTGGGCGCCAAAATTCTGTTATGCAGGAGGTCGACGTAGAAAATCAACTGCCTGTAGCGTGCGGCTAGATCGATAGAAGTCATCACATTTCGACCGGGCATTGGAGGATCATATATGATTCTTACTACTTGGTCTTTTGTTTGGCGATATGCGGGTGACGTTTTAACGAGTGGCAAGTTTATATGCCTTTCGCCTTGCTGGGAAGTGCTTGTCACACATTTCACTTCTTTTGAAGCGATTGCCTCCGCGAAGATGTGATGATCTTGTGTGGCTTTACATGACATTGGCTTGGATCCACTGTAAATTTGCTCTCGTATGTATTCTTTGTCTTTCATCGTTAAGAACGGTCCTGGGTAGTTTCAAGTCATTTGGCCAATTTGGTCAGCAAGGGGGTGGATACAATGACTTGCACAACTTTAGAGGAGAACTATTAACCTGCTACCCGTATATTCTTACCAAAAATTCGGATGGTGTCTGCCTCTGGCTGTGCTAAAACTATTGCAACCTCCAAAAAGATGAGATATGCCAGTAAAAAGGGCCAAAAGCGGACTGTGAAATTTCTTCTCATTGAATGATGGTTTTGGGCGTAGAAATGGATTGAAGAGCACCTTGCTGCTGATTGGCTTTTGCCCAGTTGCGGAATCTACGAGATGGAATAGAGCAGCATTCGTACGGTGGACTACGACCGGCATACTTATGTACATAGTCGAGCCACCAGGTTGCGGAATCAAAAACGACCTCTGGGAGCTGTTTCGGCAGATTCAGGGAGAATGTGAAGAACTCCTGCAAAAGTTCAAAACACAACGCCTTCAGTAATTCAGGATAACCATAACTGTATGATTCGGATTGACACTATTTTCCTGCTTCCTCGACACGTTAGTAAGGGTTAGTGTGGGTGGGCTAGTATGCATCTGGCTGGCAGGTTGAACCATGACACGTCGCATTCTCTGAAGCAGTGATACTGACTAGCCTCTATCCTAGAATCGTACATAGTCAGCTGAGTTCTTCCAGGGCTTGTGCGTTATCTTGGCGAGCTGTCTCAAACGGTTGGGTTAGTCCTGGCACGTCGCATGTTTTGAAGCTAGAACACTCGTGGTCATCTTGGAATCGTGTCCAGCTTGCATCAGTGGGTCCGAGCCACGGCATACCTGGGCCTTTTCAATGTTTTTGTGTGGGTTCGTACGACTTGCCTTCCGAGTGGCCCTAACGCGTCGCATAACTTAACTCAAGTCCCTCCCTTCCCCGGCCGAGTCGTGACGCATTGTGCTTGCCGACCGCCTTCTTCGGAGAGTCCCTGCGGCACAAGTCTTCACTCCGACAAAACGGAGGGACTTGGTTAAGTTAGAGGCGTCGCATCCTGGTGCTGCAATCCTGTCTCGCCGAATACTGGCTCAGCGCCGCATCATCTTATAAGCATATTTTAGTTTAATCTCAATATTATAAGCATAAAACATACCAAGTAGATAAACAATGTTTGAGTCCGCAGCAATCTATCAAACCTAGATGATCATGTATTTAGACTAGTCAACCGGTTGTTTCCTGTCTCTTCATCATCATCACAACATTTGTCGCTTGTTGCTCACTCCGCAATCCTCAACCTGTTTAGGTCCGTTTCTTACGGAAGCCCATAGGGGACACAAATCAGCTCACGCAGTTTGCAAAATGAAAAAGCCAAAAAGCAAAATACATCTTCTGTATTTCAAAATACACATTTTCAAACTCGTTTTTTTTTTTTTCATCTCCGACGTTTGTGAAATTGCAATACACAAAACATAAAGCCATAAACACATTTTGCGTTTATAAGTACATAGCATCACTCTGAAAAGAAAAAAAACAGGCATGAGACCAAGGCCTGACTGTTATGGTACCATCAACAATGTATCGCTCCGGGCAATGACTGTTCATACCGGTCATTGATGGTGTTGCACACTCCTCCCTCCGGCAACTTCTACATGCCTCTCCATGACCGGTTTTTTACCAATCATCATGGGGAGTGTGTAGATCCTCTCGGTATCCAATTTTGATTGGTCATGGAAGTGTGTACTCTGCTGAATGACTAGTTCTGACCAGTTGTTCTCTCCTCAATGACATGGTAAGGCTGGTCATAAGGTGTAGCCACACCCCTGAATGACAGCTAGGAACTGGTCATAAGGGGAGTGTGTATGAGTGTGTACGCTTGATGACCGGTAAGAACCGGTCATTGAGAGGAGTATGAGGGGCGTACACTCCCCTCATGACCGGTAAGAACCGGTTGTCAAGAGATAGCACTCCCTTCAATGACCAATAAGAGGTCATCAAGAGGCCTGCACCCGTTCTTCCTAGTTGCCGGAGGGAGTGTTATGCCATCAATGACCGGTATGAACATGCAGTTTGATAAGGGCTAGGCCTTGGTCTCATGCCTATGTTTTCTTTTTGGACTGGTATTTATAGACACAAAATGTGTTTATGGCTTTACGTTTTTTGTATTGCAATTCACAAACGGCAGTGATGAAAAAAAAAACAAGTTTGAGAATGTGTATGTTGAAATACAGAAGATGTATTTTGCTTTTTTGCTTTTTCATTTTGCAAAATGCGTGAGCCAATTTGTGCCCCCTATGGGCTTCCATAGTTTCTTCACTTCTCAAGTTTCCTCTCCTTTCATTTCTGATTCCTTCTTTTACTTGTCTCATCTCGTGTTCTAGGTTTGCCCCTTGCCCATGTTGCCGCTGCTATCTTGCTTGCTTGCCTACACATTCACCTTGCTCACAAAAGTTGCAACTATTAAAAGAAATTCATCATCATCACAACATTTGTTGCTTGTTGCTCACTCCGCAATCCTCAACCTTTTTAGGTTTGCCTCTTGCCCGTGTCGCCGCCGCTATCTTGCTTACTTGCTTACACGTTCACCTTGCTCACAAAAGCTTATACATCTACATACAACCACTGCCGGTGACTCTCTGACCAGGCACTCAGGACCCTTCAAGGACATGCTGTCACTCCAGGAGGGCCACTTGTAGAATCACCAAAAGTCTTGGTTTGACATGAGACTTGACAAGTTTCTCCTACGGAGAGCGTCCTGCTCATTTTGGCTAGGATTTATTCTATGATTTATGTACTTCAGCAGGCTGGGAGCAATTTAACTATTGTAAAACTTCATCACTTAGTTTCACTCTTTATGCTTGTGTGCCCATACATGTGAATCAGAATACCAATCAAATCAAAAAGGAATGTTTTTCTTAATCCTCGACAATTGGGAGTGGTTTGTTGACAATACCATTACCAATCTGATTGCCATTGAAATAGATTTTTACAAGGTACCAGTGATCACGCAAGCCATCAGTTTTGTATATCACCAGTCTGTTCATGTTGATTAGTCTTGAATAATAATAATAATAATATAATTTCTCACCTTTGTGCTTGCCTCAGCTAAATATTTCTTTACTAACTGAATAGCAAGATCCGCTGAATCCTTTATGGTGGCCGTTACAGCAAGAAACACAGCCAACCCTTGCTGAGCATCTGTATATAAGCATGTATTCTCAATTTCATTCCATTTCGATTCCCAAGATGGATGCTCAATGATCCCTATCAGCGGAAGTGTTTGAGGTATTTTCCCATAAACTTGTTGGTGTATCCATTGAAATAAGGGTGTGTACCATAGGGCCCTCAGAATTGTTCCTAGGGCAGATTTTTGATTTTTTTTGTGAGAATCAATTTTCCCCAGAAACGCATACCATAGGCACTAGTTACTGGGGAAATCCAAGGAGCGATTCTCCATGAAAACAAGCGATCCTAGAAATAGGTGTTGATGTTATGTTTCATCATTTGTCTTTCCTGTTCACCTGTTTCACATATGTCATCATTTGTGACATGTTCTCTCTGCTTATCTGGAGCACAGCTCGTGGAAGGAGACTCTCTTCATCCTTCCACAATCTTCTCCGTCGCTAATCGCATCGTGCCGTTACGCTCCAGGTATAGTCTCATCTCATCACATTGTTATTCTTTCTCTCTCTATCATGAATCACAATTATCCTTCCACAATCTTCTCCGTCGCTAATCGCATCGTGCGGTTACGCTCCAGTCCTCCTCTGTTCTTCACAGGTTATGAGACCCATGCTGTACTAGTTATGCAAAGCAAATCAAACCCCTTCACCATGAAAAAACAATTGTCACTTGATATCAAGTGACATTACTCAACTTTGGTTGCAGCTTCAAAGCTACTCCATTCCTACTCTCAATTTAATTTTAGTTTTCTTGATTTTAATTTTAGAAAAATTCAGCAAAAAATGAGCATCAGCTCAGTTCTTACTGCAGTAAATCTCAGCCTGCTCAGCAGTTCAGCTCACAGTCAACTTTGGTGCAACTCAGGGCTCAGGGTGGCCAGGAGCTCAGCATTTACTGTGGCATTGCTCAGCTCCCATTGTACAAAAGCTCAGGGATACCCATGAAATAGCTCAGTTCTCATTAATACTGAGCAAAATTCATTGTACATAGTTTTAGGAAAAGAAAAGGTCTGGATAGATTGTGGATAGCTGGCTGGAGTTGGCCAGATGTCACTTGATATCAAGTGACAATTGTTTTTTCATGGTGTTGCATGTAAAATAAAAGGCTTTCTAGCAACACTTCAACAATTGATTGTAAAAACACTCAAAGGATCAACCATCTATGGCCAATAGTAAACTTCTTCCAGGACAACCGGAAATTTACACAACCAAAACAACCGACTCATCCTCTCATCAAGCAGCGTTAAAGTTCTTGGGTATTGTAGAACTTAAGTCAGCTGGACCGGACTCCAATTACATTAATTGGAAGTTCGTCGTTGGTATTCATCTCCAAGAAACAAAGGTATCATATGTCTTAACTCCGATTGAGCTACATCTTTGTCCCGACACTTGGTCTCAAGACAACACAGCCGTGTGTTCCGTCATTACTCGTACCGTTGACAAATCTAACTACCAATACATATGTGACTTCAAAGACAACGCAGCCGGTATGTGGGCTGTGTGAGCCTGGTTCTCTTATGTGACAGCAGGACACAAGATTGGGGAGCAACAAGGTTTATTTCAGAAGAAATAAAGAGACAAGGAAGAGGAGGAGGAATAGAAAGAAAACTAATATATGTATCTTTTTAGGATAAGTATGTGGGCTCAACCTTTAGTAGGGAGTAGAGTAGAGCCGGGCCGTGCCACAGCCTCTTGAACCTGAGAAGCAGGAGAAGGTACAGTCTAAGACTGCCTTATTTTTTAGGCTTAAGGCCAAGGTTACTTATAAGGAAACCTGAGTGGATGAGTAGCTCCACTGGACTAGGATGATAATGAGAATGATTCTTTAATGATGATTGGATTAATGTGCCTCTAGAAGAAGAAGGAAGGGAAGGAAAGAAGGAAAGGGGTGATGATCAAAGCTCCAAGATGAACTTTGAAGAAAAGAGGGATTGGCAAAGCTGCTTACTAGTCAGACAGGTGACACCAAATGACCATGACACGACAACAAGGGGAAATGATGGGACCTGGAGTTCTGATGAGTGAGGAGTGTTGTCCAATGGGTCTGTTTCTTCTAAGTTCTGGTTGGTGAGTGATGATGAAAATTTTCATCTGCTCAACTCTGAAAGTGATGAACCATGTTTATCAAAATGAATATGCAATATGAGGTTGAACTTAGAAAATGATTAGATGTTGTGTGGACTTCCTGGTTAATTACTTCACTCTTATATTACTTCACACTTATACACAACAAAGCATGGATATCATTATATGAAAATGATCACATTGAAGAGAAGAATAAGATGATAACACTGTTGAAGCCTTTTGGGCAACTTTGTTGTCTCTAAGGCTGGCAGGCTGCACTCAAGTCGGCTCATGATGACTCTTTGGCTGGCGGTCGAATGTATTGGTTGTGAAAGCTCATCCAGTCGCGCATGACTGGTGATGATGTCAATTCTCATCTCGAAAAATTAGGCGGTTATGCGGAGAAGCTAAATGCTTTAATTACCACCAAGAATCCATTGACCGCCAATGACGTGCATTCGACGGCCATCCTCATTTCCTTACCGACTGATTGGCTACACTGTGTTTCCGCCATGATGAATGAGGAGCAGGTTCCTTCTTCTAGAGTCATCGCAGCACTCAAAGCAGAATCTCTTTGCAGAAAATTCCAAAATGACAAGTCAAACCCCATCACCGTTGCCAAAACTGAAGTCGTCTCCCCCACTGCGGTCAACAAATCTACTTTGGTGTGCAGCTTCTGCAATCGTAACGGTCACAACTTATCTATTTGCAACAACACTGCAAAGATCCTGAAAGAGGCAAAAGCTTGTTGACAAGCCAAATATCAAGCCAGTCAAGCTGGTGATTCTGGAAAGTCTAAATCAAAGCCAAAGAAAAAGTCGGATTCTGCTTGAGCGGCGCATGCGTCAATTGTCAAGTTGGATGATTTCTCTGGAGAAGATGATAAATCGGGATCATATAACTCGGAATATGAGATTTCCCGTGCAGCCATAACCCCGCTCATCTCTTGTATCACTAGCGTGAAGGCCAGCGATTTCAACTTGGATTTGGGCTGCTTGGTTTCAATGACGCCGTTTCTTGCTTTCATCAATGATGCCAAGAAAGATGTTGTTCCCATCTGTTTGGCTGATAACACTGTTGTCAACTTGACTCATTCACTGCCAGCAATGCTGGCTCGGATGGTTGCATCCGAGTTTACATTGGATGCAGCCATCCGATTCAAACTCGGGTGCCGGGCCACCGAGTGAATCAAGAACCGATTCAAACTCGGTGGCCAAACGCCAGGGCCACCAAGTTTGAATTGGTCAACAATTCACTCGGTGGCCCGGCGCCCGAGTTTGAATCGGATGGTCGCATCTGATATAAAATCGGATGCGACCATCCAAGCCAGCTTTTCTGGCAGTGATTCAGGTTGATTTCCCATGCCGTTGGGAGGATCCAGCTCGGTGAAAACCCTGGTAGTTCTGTTGTTGCCCAAACCACTTATGTCAATTGCCGGCATGTGCAACAAAAATCTGACCGCCTGTTTCAACAAAACCTTGTGTCAAATCTTTGATACTGTGGGACTCTCGATCCATGGTACTGAGATGGGCGCAGGGTACAGAAAAGGAAATCTTTTCTATCTTCCTTTGGTTGTCAACGTAAGATTTCCTTCAATTTTGTCTGCTGTGTCTGTTTCGTCTGCTTCTCCAACTCCTAGCCTTACTGCTTCTCCGACTCCTAGCCTTAACTCAACGCTTCTTGGATTTCATCGTAAACTCTCACATATAGGCTTGCAACCTCTCAAGTCGCTTCTCAAGCAACTCAACATTTGTCCATCATCAATGAATGAAATTGAGGTTCAGCAATGTCCTACGTGCATTCAGTCTAAAATGCACAGAACCAACTTCAAATCTCGATCTCCCTACCAATCTACCCTACCCGGCCAATTAATCCACTCAGACGTGTGTTCTTTTGAACAAACCTCGAGGGAAGGCTATCAATACTTTGTAACCTTTGTTGATGATTGTTCTAAATCTGTCTCGGTGTATCCTATGAAAGCAAAAATCAGCACTTTTCAGTGCTCTAAACTTTTTAGAGCTACGTTTGAAAAGACGGTGTGGTGTTCCAAACATGACACAAATTTTCAATTTTTTATTCTATCTATTTTTCTCTTATTTCTTCTCTATTTCTTTTCTCTTTCTCATTTTTTTTCTCTTATATCCACTCAGATATCCTGCGATATTATTGAAGAATCAGAATCTATGGCAAAATTCACTCTAGAACACAACTCACGGATTTATCCCCACTCGACCGGATCAGGAAGTATCAGTAAATCAACATACTCCGTCACCTAAACCTTAGGGGCCGTTCGGCGCGCGGGCTGTATCTTGCGAGTATCTCGCGGGTCCCCGCAAAACCCAAGATACTCGCAAGATACGGTATCTCATTGGAAGAGATACTGAGGCACCAGAAATTTGGTGTTCGGTAGCCCCAAAATCTCATTTTTTTTTGAGATACTATCTGAAGCACTCCTGCCAACTTCAGTCCGTCTGAGATACAGCAAATTTGCTGTATCTCAATCTCAAAAACAGTATCTCGCTGCCCAGTAACTGCGAAGTCATCAATAATCACCTCTCCCAACAACTGCCCTTCAGTAATCACCCTGCTCCATTCGCATCAACAAACCATCATGCCGCCAAAAGATAGCACACGGGGCCGACGACCAACTCGGCCAAATCCTAGCCAGGTTTTAGCCGCTCGAGCTCGGCTTAATGCTGCAGCAAAAATGACAACATCAACCTCCCCGTCGTTGGACGTTGCATCTACCGTATCAGAAACAAATGCTCCAGCTGTGACTCCGGCTCCAACCTCAACTCCAGCGGCATCTTCATCTCTGGCTACGTCTTTGACTCCGACGCCATCTTCAACTCTGACTCTAACAGTTTCAGATGAACGTACTGCAGAAACTTTGGTTGTTAGTCAAGAGAATACACAACATACCGAGTCATCTGATTCTCAACTAGAAAGCCAAGAAACCTCATTATCACAGATTCCAGATTCACAGCTATCAGTCAACCATAAGAAGACTACTTGTCGCTGGACAGAGGAAGACGACGCGGCCCTCATTCACGCTTTAGTAGCGGAGAAAACAATCCATCCAAGCACCGTAAACGGATTCAAAGCAGTCTCTTGGCACCAAGCTATGAAGGCTTTGGAAGGGTCTGAAATCGAGAATGGCTCAAAGGCCAAGGACATTGCTGCCTGTAAAAGCCGTTGGTTTGCTGTGAGTTTTTATCCCATCCACGTGAAACCTAGCAACTTCCACAAACTAATCTGTTGTACGCTTTTTCCAGCTCAAGAAAATGTACACAAGTTTCAAAACTCTCTGGACGATGTCGGGTGCAGGGTGGGATGAGTCAGCAAAGATGATATCACTCCCACCTGCGGTATGGAAGGATCTTTCCTTGAACACTAGCTCGCAGGGACGCGAGCTCTCCCGCTGGCAGAACCGACCGTTCCCTTTGTTCCACGATCTGAATGGCTTGATTGAGGGGAACATAGCCACGGGCGACTTGATGATGACAACTGCCGATGATGAACCGGTTGCTAGTGGCGACATCGGAAACGACATCCCACCCGACTCGCAACTTGAAGACGACTCCAATGATGACACACCTGAAATAACCCCCACCGCATCATTGGCCACACCCTCTTCATCTAAACGAAAGAGGGGATCTGCTGTATCACCGGATGTTATCCTGACCGAGATGAGGAACATGACCTCATCATGGGCCGAATCGATGCGAGCACCAATCCCACCTCTCATCTTCTCACCATCAGCTCCGCCTCCAACGATTCATATGCAGGCAATCTCGCTCGTTCAACAAGAAGATGGATTGCTGCCGTCTCAGATCTTTGAGGCTATTGATTTCCTGGCCAGAGATTCAAACTCCGAGGTCTATGTATCTTTAAATGAAGCACTCCGCCCAACTTGGCTACGTATGAAACTGGGCTGGTAGCATGGTCAATATTTTGATATCTTCTTCTTTTATCTCATTACTTGTTCACCAACCAGTATCATAAAAACATGGTCTAATTACAAAGAAACAAGAATATTTGAAATAAGAATATATTGAATTTTAAGATTGTCCGTGTCGTTGTCGATGCCTGAGGACCTTTTGGTAATCGTTCCACATCTGTTGGGCAATCTCGTCCCGTTTAATTGACGCGCGAGACGACTCTGCTCGGGTGATACCAGAAGTGTGCGAGGTACCATACTCAACAGTGTCTGGCTGTTGGGTATCCAAGGAATTGGATCCGTTGAGCCTATCCAAGCTGTCCTCACTCAAGCGAGAGTTTCTCGGTTCGGTCACTCGAATGAAGTTGTGTAAGAAGGTCATCACAATGATGACCTTCACCTGGGTTGAGATGTTGTATTTACATCCTGTCGCTATTACTTGGAAGCGACTCTTGATCACACCAAATATTCGCTCGATCACATTCCTGGCACTCGAGTGCCTTAAGTTAAACAGCTCCTGGGGTGTTTGTGGCCTGCGCAATACAGTTATAAAGATAAGCTTCCACCCATTACAAGCAAATAAGAAATACAAACTAACTTCTTGCCTCCAACGACATCCCAATCCTTCAAGTGATACTTGGTAGCCCGGTAAGGAATTAAGCATGAATCGCTCAAGGGGAAGCCGGCATCCCCCAACAACCATTTCCCCTTAGGTATTCGCAAGGCCTTCAATCGGGCAGAGTCCCAAAGCCTCCCATCATGTGCACTTCCCTCCCAGCCAGGCATGACAAATGTAAACTCCATATTGAAGTTGCAAACAGCCAAGATGTTCTGGGAAGCGTATCCCTTGCGGTTGATATATCGAGTTTGATCATCAACATAAACCGGGATGTGACTGCCGTCCACCGCACCGATACAGTCGTCAAAGTATGGAGATAACTTGGGGTTGTTTTGTATCTCTTCTGGAGTCCCCGAGCCTTCGGCAGGTAGCTTGATGAACTTGCAAACCAGCAATCGATGAGTAGACAAATCGTTGATTAGTTGATTGATTATGATTGAAATGGTAGAGGCTGATCGTTGGAACCGCTGTTGTAGCTTTCGATTGGACAGGCCGGTTATTAACATATAGAGGAGCGTGGCGAGCTTTTCTGTTGCGGTAACATACTTCGAATCGCAGAGTACTCCATGTTCCTCAAGTAAATCCTTTAGCTTCATGAAAGTTGGGACCGACATTCCCATATTCTCGTAGAAAGATGATGGATTTTCATTTCTGATCAGCTCGTCGACCCACATCGCCCCAGTTAAGATTGATATGTGCTTGCGTATCGGCTTGGCCTTTGTAAGATGGGTGTACATCTGGTAAGCTAGAAAGAGCATCTTTGCACGCTCCAATCCAAGGAGTCCTCGCCTTCGAATAACGAGTATGTGGTGGGCTCGGTGAAAAGAGAGTTGCATTTGTTGTTGGGACATTGTATTGAGATCCATGACGGGAGCTGGTGGGTGTTTGCTGGTAGCTGAGCAGGTGGTATGTCAATGGAGCGGGTGATGGTGGCAGCCGAACACTTCAATGTAATTTCTCAATTACTATCTGAGGTCTTGCCTCAGATACTGCACTATGTTCGTCGAGCAATAATATCCAAAAAATGGATTTCTCTGATAGTATCTGCCCATGGGCAGATAGTATTCTGTGAAATACGATATTTGGAGCTCGCGCGCGCCGAACAGGCCCTTAATCCCTACTACAGTCACCAAAATACAAAACCCTCAAAATCCCATAGATTGTTCCAGAAACACATTCTTCAGGCCAAATGACCCTAGGGAACAACTCACAGAATCTTTGTTACATGCCTGGATCAATAGTTATGGCCAATATTAGTTCCTAGACCCGAGTTTATTCCAGTTATTCACAGTTACACGGCACTTTCACAAGGCAATCACACAAAAACCCCACCCACAACTCAACCATTAGGCCCAGGTAACCCCTTTTCTAGGATGTTCCACCCAACTTAGGCCCACAACACTCATGGAAAGTTCCATCAGGTTCAGAACCACAAGTCACACACATTTCACTTGTTCTATTGTTCCATTTGTTTCCATAAAACACATTTCCGCCATGATTAGTCATCAATTGTTGTTCCACTGTGTTCCATGACCATTGTTCCAACCACAAGTTGACCACCCTCCATTTGTCAGGATTTCGATATAAAAGAGGCTCTCCTCTAGCTGTTTTCCCCCTCCTCACCAGATTTTGTCCCCACAAAAATCATCAGCAGCATCACATACTCATCTCATATATACATCATCATCATCATCATCACATACACTTAACACTCAACACATCCTTAGTCACCTATAGTCACCTGTACTTGCTATACCATCTGAAGTATCTTGGATACACTTACTATCACTTGAATTAAAGCCTGCCAATCATAGATTGGGGGGTCTTGTTTTAGTGTCTAGTATAGGAACGGAAGAGTCATCCTCACATCATCCCGTTCCGCACTCAGAAAAAGGTCTTCACTGACACTTTTGAGCTTTACAACGGGAGCAAACAAAATTGTTTCCTTGCGCACCGACAATGGTGGGGAGTATTTGTCTAATCAATTTATAAGCTATCTAGCCGAGTTGGGGATAAAACACGAACCCGGTGTGGTGTTCCATTTGCGCTCCACTGCCAGAAAAGTTGGCTTGGATGGCTGCATCCGAGTTATTATCAGATGCGGCCATCCGATTCAAACTCGGGCGCGCGCCACCAAGTGAATTGCTGACCCATTCAAACTCAGCGGCCCGGGCGTTTGGCCACCGAGTTTGAATTGGTCAGTGATTCACTCGGTGGCGCGCGCCCAAGTTTGAATCAGATGGCCGCATCCAATAAAAACTCGGATGCAGCCATCCGAGCCAGATTTTCTGGCAGTGCTCCAATGCCAAAAGCGGAATTAGCATCTCATCATGACCTTACACCATCATCAAGTTCCCAGGATAGCTACATATACAGAGTCTACTTACATATACACCTACAGGCTACATACATATACATAGGCTACATACATATACATCTACATAGGTTACATACATATACATCTACATGGGTTACATACATATACATCTACATGGGTTACATACATATACATCTACATAGGCTACATACATACACATCTACATAGGCTACATACATACACATCTACATAGGCTACATGCACATGCATCTGCAGAGGCAGTATACATAAATCAATTTATGCACAACCTGCATAAATGCTGTGCAGCCCAGATCTTCACCACCAGCACAAGCAGCTCAATTTATGCACGACCCGCTTAAATGCTGTGCAACCCAGATCTTCACCACCAGCAAAAGCATCTCAATTTACGCATGACCCGCATAAATGCTGTGCAACCCAGATCTTCACCACCAGCAAAAATAGCTCAATTTATGCACAACCCGCATAAATGCTGTGCAACCCAGATCCTCACCACTAGCAAAAATTGCTCAATTTATGCACAACCCGCATGAGGCTGTGCAGCTCTCAAGTTCACACCAGCAAAAATGCCTCAAATCAAATCACCACCAGCAAAAATGCCTCATATTTTTCTATAAAAGGAGGGCCTCTCTCACCAGGACTTTCCTTTCCCCCCGTCATGGGAACATCACCCCATCACCAACCAATCAGTCAGTCAGTTAGTCAGTAAATTAAGTCAGCCATCATAAGTCAAAGTGTTAGAGCTATTCAGTTAGTAAATCAACCAACCACCCAACCCTTATAATAATTTACAGTTGTCCCCATTCTCTTATTATTAGTGGCCAAGATTAGTAGTAGTATTAGTCACCAACCATCATCCTAAATAAGCTTGTCATCTTCAGCTTATTTAGTCAGTCAACAACAGTCATAAGTCATAATAAGTTAGCCATCATCATCTTGTTAAAGATTAGTCAACAACGTAAACCAACCATAGATAATCAACAACAACAACCAACCATACAGATTATTAGTATTAGTCAACAACAAACCATAGTAGTAGATCATTACACATCACCATCATACCATTCAACCATCCACATCATCTCATTACGCCATCATCATTGTTTCACATAAATTAACCCCACTGGGTTGTTTATCCATCTTACTAGTTGAACCATCCACTTGTTTCATTGATTCATTGATCTAAGTTTGATTGAGACTACTATACTTAAGTAGTTCAATCTTGAAATCATCCATATCTCGTTTCTCTGTTATTGATGTTGAGATTCCTTACAAATAGTGTAGTATTTATAAAGGGGCAGGCCGATAAACCACCCGTAAACTGTTGTATTGGCCTTTCAACCTAGTAACACAGTTTATTTCCCCCAGCCGGATCTTAACCAAATATAAACATTTGTCCCACAAGGAGTCCTACACCAGTCCTCCGCATTCTCCGGAGTCCAACGGGGTTGCTGAAAGAACAAATCGGACAATCAATAATCTACTCAGGTGCGCCTTGCTGGGTGCAAATCTACCAAAAAGCTTTTGGACCGATGCGGTTCAACACATTATGCATTCTTTCAACTCAGTCCCAATGAACACTCCGTTGGGATTTAAAACGCCGAACTCCATTCTGGGAGTTGATTCCGTAAAGGTCGATGCTATACATCCTTATGGGTGTCTCTCTTGGTACAAGGTACCCAAGGCGAATAGGAAAAAATTGGATCCAAAAGCACACAGCTCAATTCTCCTCTCCTATCTATCTGACGGGAACGGATTTCGAGTTTGGGATTTGAATAGTAAGAACGTCATAAAATCTAGAGATGTAATTTTTGTGGATGACGTTTATCCTTACAACAATTCTCTCTCAACAACCCCAACAGCTCCTACTGACGCTTGTATAGTTGAACTGCCCTGGCCCAATCAAGATGTATCAGCCGTCGATTCTATCTCCATTCCGGTTATTTCTTCTCCCCCTGGTTTGGCAAACATCCATCGCGATTGTCTCAATTCTCATTCTGGTGAAAGCTCTGAAATCACTATTCCAGCTACTGAACAGTCGCCGCAACCGGCAGTTCCTTCCGTTCAACATACGCCCCAACCATCAACTTCTTCACTGCGACCATCGATTTTGTCTCATGATTCTGCGACTTCAACTGATTGTAGGTTGGAAGCCTCTATTCATGCTACTCCATCTGCGCCTTCCGCTTGTTCAAATTCTCAAGCTTTGAATGATAACACTCCTTGACTTGTTCGTTCAAGGAGAGTTCCCAATTGACTTGGCAACTGGGCAAAAAAAGCGTATGTTCCGACTGATGCTGTTGAAACTCCCAAAACTTGGAAGCAGCTACCAAAGTCTCCTGACAAGGCTCAGTGGTTGAAAGCGGCGGATGACAAATTCGCATCGTTGACGGGAATGAAGACTTGGAATCTAGTCCCTCGGCCAGTGAAGAGAAAATTGATCAAGTCTAAATGGGTGTTCAAGATTAAACGTAACCCGGATCACACTATTCAAAAACTCAAGGCGAGGTTAGTGGCTATGGGGTACTCCCAAATACATGGTCTAGATTACGATGAAGCATTTTCTCCAACACTCCGGTTGGAAACTCTTTGTGTTATCTACAGCTTAATGGAAATCAAGAAGTGGGCGGGCAGGCAAATTGATTTCAAGACGGCATTTCTTAATGGCCGCTTGGACGAACAAATATTCATGGAACAGCTGCCAGGTTTTGAAGACCAACATAATCCCGACTACGTTTGCGAAGTCAAGTGCTCTCTGTATGGACTCAAGCAAGCTCCACGCCAGTGGAACATTGAGCTACATAACGCCCGCATGGATCTACACCATGAAAAAACAATTGTCACTTGATATCAGGTGACATTACTCAACTTTGGTTACAGCTTCAAAGCTGCTCCATTCCTACTCTTAATTTAATTTTGGTCTTCTTGATGTTCATTTTGAAAAAAATCAGCAAAAAATGAGCGTCAGCTCAGCGCTCACTGCAGCAAAGCTCAGCCTGCTCAGTAGTTCAGCTCATAGCCAACTTTGGTGCAGTTAAGGGCTCAGGGTGGCCAGGAGCTTGGCATTTACTGTGGCATTGCTCAGCTCCCATTGTACCAAAGTTCAGGGATCCCCATGAAATAGATCAGTTCTCATTGAAGCTGAGCAGAATTCATTCTACATAGTTTTAGGAAAAGAAAAGGTCTGGATAGATTGTGGATAGCTGGCTGGAGTTGGCCGGATGTCACTTGATATCAAGTGACAATTGTTTTTTCATGGTGCTAGGTTTATCTAACTCTGACTATGATCCGACTCTCTATTATAAGGTCAATAATGGGTGTCTGCCCGGTGCCATATCTATTCACGTAGATGATCTTTTGGTCATTGGCAAAGATCTTTGGGTATCATCTATCATCTTGGCTCTCGGAAAACAATTCAAAATCGGAGCCGACAAGGAGCTTACCCATTTTCTTTCTCTCAAAATTACTCGCAATGTTGACAATCACCTTGTTTTCCTCAGTCAAAGTCACTACATAGAAGACGTTCAGCAACGTTTCCTGCCAAACGACAACATTACTGTGTTGTCACCTTCGGATGCTTCCTTCAAATATTATTTGGTTCAACGTATGGAAAACAAGGAACAATTGTCTGGCCCTTATCCGCAACTTATCGGGAGTTTACTCTGGTTATCTCAGTGCACATGCCCGGATATTGCGTTTGTTGTAAACCAGCTTTCACAATTTTCACGCAATCCTTCTAACTCGCACTGGCTCGCGGCAGTACGTATTCTTAGATATGTTGTCTCTACAAAACATCTGCGACTTCAGCTTGGTGGCGGTCTTACTCTGAACAGTTACTCAGACTCTGATTGGGCCGAGGATCGCGAAGACAGAAGATCAACCTCTGGTTATGTTTTTCGACTTGGTTCAGTCACAATCTCATGGAAATCGCGAAAACAGGCAACTGTCTCACTTTCTAGCACAGAAGCCGAGTACAAGGCGATGTTGGACTCTTGTAAAGAGGATCTCTGGTTACGATGTTTACTAGCCGAGCTTCATCTACGTCCTTGAGTGCCTGTTCCTCTTCACGTCAACAACTCTGGCGCTGAAGCGCTTGCTAACAATCCACAGCATCATTCCAGAACTAAACACATACACGCTTGATTTCATTTTGTACAAGAGTGTGTCAAAAACAAAAAATTTGAAGTTCACCACATCTCGACACACAAAATGCTAGCCGATATTTTAACAAAACCTCTTCCTAGAGTACTTCTGGAACGTCATCGTTGATTTTTGGGTTTTCTTTGATTCACAGGCTTGCAGCAAGGGGGGTGTTGATGTTGTGTTTCATCATTTGTCTTTCCTGTTCACCTGTTTCACATATGTCATCATTTGTGACATGTTCTCTCTGCTTATCTGGAGCACAGCTCGTGGAAGGAGAATCTCTTCATCCTTCCACGATCTTCTCCGTTGCTAATCACATTGTGCGGTTACGCTCCAGGTATAGTCTCATCTCATCACATTGTTATTCTTTCTCTCTCTATCATGAATCACAATTATCCTTCCACAATCTTCTCCGTTGCTAAGCGCATTGTGCGGTTACACTCCAGTCCTCCTCTGTTCTTCACAATAGGTCTGACCCTGTTTCTTGGATCTGATTCTCGCCCACCTGATGCTCAACTGGTGCCTATGGTACGCGTTTCTGGGGAAAATCGATTCTCACAAAAAAAATCAAAAATCTGCCCTAGGAACAATTCTGAGGGCCCTATGGTACACACCCTTATTTCAATGGATACAACAACAAGTTTCTGGGAAAATGCCTCAAACACTTCCGCTGATAGGGATCATCAAGCATCCATCTTGGGAATCGAAATGGAATGAAATTGAGAATACATGCTTATATACAGACGCTCAGCAAGCATTGGCTGTGTTTCTTGCTGTAACGGGCACCATAACACTACAAAAATTTGCAATTTCACCCAGAAAGAAAATGTGAACTTGGGATGGGAAAAACATATACCCAATTTTACAGAAAATGGTCCGAAGTGAAAAATAAGCTTTACTGAGCATGCTCAGCGATTTTTTTTTTTTTACAAACTGAGCAGAAATCATTTTTATTCATTCTGGCAACTTCAGGGGATTTTGCTGAGCATGCTCAGTTTTGCTCAATTTTTATTACTGAGCCATTTTGTTGAAAAAAGTTACCATTTTGCTCAACCCAAACAGTAGTTTTTTCTTTGGGTAAAATTACAAATGTTTGTAGTGTAAAGGATTCAGCGGATCTTGCTATTCAGTTAGTAAAGAAATATTTAGCTGAGGCAAGCACAAAGGTGAGAAATTTTATTATTATTATTATTCAAGACTAATAAACATGAACAGACTGGTGATATACAGAACTGATGGCTTGCGTGATCACTGGTACCTTGTAAAAATCTATTTCAATGGCAATCAGATTGGTAATGGTATTGTCAACAAACCACTCCCAATTGTTGAGGATTAAGAAAAACATTCCTTTTTGATTTGATTGGTATTCTGATTCACATGTATGGGCACAAAAGCATAAAGAGTGAAACTAAGTGATGAAGTTTTAAAATAGTTAAATTGCTCCCAGCCTGCTGAAGTACATAAATCATAGAATAAATCCTAGCCCAAATGAGCAGGACGCTCTCCGTAGGAGAAACTTGTCAAGTCTCATGTCAAACCAAGACTTTTGGTGATTCTACAAGTGGCCCTCCTGGAGTGACAGCATGTCCTTGAAGGGTCCTGAGTGCCTGGTCAGAGAGTCACCGGCAGTGGTTGTATGTAGATGTATAAGCTTTTGTGAGCAAGGTGAACGTGTAAGCAAGTAAGCAAGATAGCGGCGGCGACACGGGCAAGAGGCAAACCTAAAAAGGTTGAGGATTGCAGAGTGAGCAACAAGCAACAAATGTTGTGATGATGATGAATTTCTTTCAATAGTGAGAATTGATTTTCCTCAGAAACGCGTACCATAGGCACTAGTTACTGGGGAAATCCAAGGAGTGATTCTCCATGAAAACAAGCAATCCTAGAAATAGGTCTGACCCTGTTTCTTGGATCTGATTATCGCCCACCTGATGCTCAACTGGTGCCTATGGTACGCATTTCTGGGGAAAATCGATTCTCACAAAAAAAAAAATCAAAAATCTGCCCTAGGAACGATTCTGAGGGCCCTATGGTACGCACCCTAAGGTATGGTAGCGGCTCAAAATGATTTCACGCAACTCGTTTACGTAGAAAAGCAACTGCTTGTAGAGGCTGGAAAGATCACCAGGGAGTACTAGATTTTGACCCTCATTTGTAGGCCGATATATGATTTTCACTATCTGCCCTGTTTGTCTATCAATTACAGACTCTCGGTATGGTGCCAACGTGAGCAGTAAGTTTGGGTGGTCTTCCCCGTTAATGAGTGGATGACACTTGAACTTGGAATCGTTTGCCTTCTCAAATCTTTTATGATGTTTTGAGGCTATGTGTGCCATCCGGCGTGGGTTATACTGCACAGCTCGCACAATTCCTTCGTCCTCTGGTGTCATGTTCAGTCCATGCGAGTTCCCAGCTGTTCAAAGTTAGTTTTCAGTCATTTTGAATCTTTTGGTCAGCAAGGGAGAGCACATAATGGCATGTACAGTGCCCAGAAGTAAGTTTTTGTGACATTTTCACTTTTGGGCCCGCGCAGGTATTTTGGGTTTACTCAGCCCTGCCGTTTTCCTTGTAACTCATCACGACTCAACCTCTTCCTCAATCACGGCTCGGCAATTGAGCTGTTTTCCTTACATTATTAGTTCAGGTAACGTTTTTTTTTCTTTCTTTCTTCATATTATATTCCCTTCACTCTAGATTGATCCCACTGACAATGTGATTTGTGTGGGTTTTGATGCTCTAGGATGGCTTGCAACAAGGGCCAACAACACCTGACGACAGAGAAGAGAGCAGAGGTTGTTGGAATGGCGGCTAGTGGATCTTTGGTATTAGCGGTTGCAGGACTCTCTCACCTTCTGCGATTGACTGTTGATTTGATCTTGAAGAAGAAGAGCGACACCAGTACCGTCGAAACAAAGAAACAATCCGGCCGACCGCGCAAGACAACTGACCGTGACTTGCGACAGATCAAGTCAGCCCTCAAAACCAATTGCAAGGCCAAACTGAGCAAGATCAGCGAGATTGTTCCAACTCAGGTTACCACCCGAACCCTTCAAAAACGAATCCATGAACTTGGATTCAACAACCGTGTGGAGGTTGAGAAACCCAACATCAACAATGTCCAGAAAGAAAAGCAAATCAAATTCGCGCAGGAACACCTCAACTGGACGATCGCGGACTGGAAGCGAGTGATTTGGACGGACGAATCGTCGTTTGAGATAGGGAAAAACTCGCAGGTCGTCCGCGTTTGGAGAACCAAGGAGCAGAAGTACGACCTGGACTGCTTGGAGCCGACCTTTAAGAGTGGTCGCACCTCAACAATGGTCTGGGGTGCATTCTTTGGCACAACCAAGGCCCCCCTAGTTTTCATCCCTCCAAAGTCCCGAAAAGCCGCCAACTTCATCGAAGAAGTCTACAAACCCGGCCTGGTCCCCTTTTTACAAGAGCACGACCCCAATCACTCCCGGCGTCTTGTTCTGATGGAAGACGGCGCTCCAGCCCATATACCAAGCTCTCGGCGGCTTTCCTCGCCGAATCAAAAATCGATAAGATCCCCAACTGGCCACCTCAATCCCCGGACCTCAACCCCATTGAAAATGTCTGGAAGGTCCTGAAGACCAACATCCAAGAGCACTACCGTCCGAAATTTGTTGATGAGATGCACAAAGCACTCAAGCAAGCGTGGAGCAACTTCCCACAGCAAACCTTAGTCAACATCCTTGCCTCAATGCCCGAGCGAATGAAGGCTGTGATCAAAGCTCGCGGAGGCCCCACCCAATGGTGACAATGTAAGTTTTTTTTATTTTCCGCTTTTATTTTTCTCTTTTTTTTCTCACAATTGTTCTCCCCAACTCCTCAGCTACACCCTGCTTATTTTTGCATATTTTTTTTCTCAAATTCATAGGATTTTTTTCCTTGCCAATGATCAAAAAAAATAAAATAAAAAAAATCTCTCATTTTTTTTCAATTCTGTCTCCGCAATCATTTGCGCAAGCCCAGTATCTACCCCTAGCCAAAAAAATGTATCTGTAGCTTTTCTCGTTTTCAAGTTTTTTTTTTTTTGTATTAATGAAAATTTATTTCCGGGCACTGTACAATTTCAGAGAAGAATTATCAACCTGGAGTGGCTTGTCGAGCTCCCGATGAACCCTCCGCAACTTGTGGATAATATTCTATATTCTCACCAAACAGTCGTAGGGTGGACGGCCCAGGCTGTGCTAAAACTATCCCAACCCCCAAAAGGATAAGATATGCCCGTAAAAAGGGCCGAAAGGGGACTGAGAATTGCCTTGTCATTTGAATGATGGTGTTGGGCGGAGAAATGGAATGAAGAGCTGTTGCGTATGGGCGTTTGCACAGTTGCGGAATCTACAGTATGCAGTGGAGCAGTGTACAACATACGAATCGATGGACCTCCACCACTAGGCTTGAGGATCACTTCCGACCTTTTTGGTCAGTTTCAGCAGAGTTAGGGAGGACATGAAGAACTCCTGCAAAACACATTGTCTTGACCAACAAAATGCTTTTGATGAGTTCAAGCCAAAACTGTATTCCTGGGATACATACTACTTTTTTGTCTCTTCAACACCTTAGTGAGGGTTAGTGTGGCTAGCTGCTTTAAACTGTTGGTCATAACATGTCGCATCCTCTGAAGCTGCAACACTGTCGCGTGGCTACATATATGGAAATCGTGGTCGCCATTCATCAGTGGGTCGTTATCATACTGGTGGGGCATTTCTGAGGGTTGGTGAGGGTTTAGTGAGGCATGCCTTCCGGTTGGTCCAACGCGTCGCATCCTTGTGCTGCAACACGGGTTCGCTCTTGGTGCGGTGGCCAGCCTTGACTCCCGAGTCCCAGTGGGTCTTTCGACTCCACGTGGGCACTTGGAGACCGGGGCCCAGCCGGCCCCCGGTTCCACCCAGTTTGGCTGTCAGCATCAATCGGGGGTCTCCGCTGTTCTCCCCTCCAGCTCCGTCCTCTTGCACAGGGAATTTCACTTCTCATCTCAGCGCCGCGTCTGCCAGCCCACCTCGACAATCGTCATCCCCCAGGAATGACTGCCTCATACGAGTATGACGAATGTAATGCCATGATCTAGCGTCTCACTTTCATTTCTTGGAGCCGTCGGGAAAACCGAACAGCGATTTCAAAAAGAAATGTGGATGCAAACTAACTGAGCAAACCCTTTCCCCCTCCCTTCTCGATCTCGAATTCAATAGCCGGTCAATCGAATTTCTTCCTCTTCACATTCTTGCTGTTGGTGCTGATCCCTTGGACCATCTCGAGTATCTCGAAGCTATCCAGTGAGTACAAGTTAGTGATCGAACTAGAAGTCAATCCATCCCAGCTGACTCGTTTCACCCGTCTTACAGGTGAGACGGCTAAGCCACCATGCGCTGAATGGAACGCCAAAGATGAACAAGTCAAAAAGGCTAAGCAAAGAGCGCCACCAATCGGCCTGAGGTAAGCTTCAATGCGCCTTGCCCAATAATTGGGGGGTGGTGGTATTGCCCGAGATATTGTGTAGACCCAAACTGACTAATCTTCCCAAAAAAAGTCACGTCTTTTTGGCATTGGGATGGGCTCTCTTGGCATATGTTGCTTACAGAGCCAGTTTTGTCAAAGCTTCGTCGGGTACATATGACCCATTTGTTATCTTGGGAATCAGTCCTGTAAGTACATTTGTTGAATTGTATTCCGCTTGACTTATCTCACGCTCAAAAATTCACACTTGACTCGCACATTTCTCCAGGGTTCAGACGAAAAATCCATTAAAAGACACTTCAAGAGACTATCCCTAAAATTGTCAGCTCGGCATTCTCAACTCATCCTTTTCATTCTGGATCCACTCATCATTTCTAAATTGATTGATTCCTTCATACAACACCTCTGAAAAATCCTTTTGATATTGGACACAACAGCCATCCGGACAAGTTAAAATTGAAGGCTAACCAAACCTTGGAAGAAATTAACGAGCATTTCGTCAACCTCACCAAAGCCTATAAAGCGTAAGACACCGCTGTTTACCCATCTCTGCATTCTTTTTGTGTCCAAAGACTCAGATGACAACATGGTTAATCTTGTCATTAAACTCAGCTTAACCGATGATACTATCCGTGAAAACTATGAGCTGTACGGCCATCCCGATGGAAAAAGAGAGACCGCAATGGGTATCGCACTACCCAAATGGATTGTGGAGACTCGGAATCACGGCTACGTCGTCGGCCTCTATGGCATTGTATTCGGATTGATGCTTCCTTACCTTGTCGTAAGCTGTGCCACCCGAATTACATGAAACCACGCCCAGTTTTGGAATTTAATTTATGGTGTATTTTCTTTCTTCATACGCAGGGTAAATGGTGGCATGGATCGAGAAAGTACACCAAAGACCAAGTACTAGCCGAATCAGCTTCCCGATATTTCTTAAACCTCACGGAAGAAACCAAGTTTGCTAACGCCGTAGAAGTTCTGTCATCGTCCCTCGAATTCAAAGCCTTGGAGTCCAAATACTCGCGGGTATTTGAGTCCAACAAATCATACAAGAAGCTTGAAGATCAAGTGACCACGACCTTGTTTAACTCTACTGGTGAAAAACTAGAGGGCAGATTATACAACAACAACAACGAAAAGTTCGTCAAAAGGACTGCGGTTCTGATTTACGCCCATTTATTTAGGATTCCCATATCCGATGTTGCTGTTTTAAAAGGTTCGTTCAATTCATTTTATCATACGAATCTTGATGATTTATTGACGTTGGCTACCTCTGTTCAACCCTACACTTTCAGCCAAGCATGACGTCGTCAATTACGCCCGTCATTTAACGAGCGGCATGCAATCCATCACGCTGGGATACAATTGGTTAAGCACCTATTTGGTAGTCGTAACCCTCCAACAGCATTTGGTACAAGCCATGCACCCTGCGCTATCGCCCTTGGTCCAACTTCCTCACATCTCCGTGAAGACTGCCGAAAAACTGGCCAAAAATGGCGACATTAAAGCCCCTGAACAATATGCATCCATTTCTGAGCAGCAAAAAGATTCCATGTTTCCTGAACTCAAAGGTCAAGATTATATCAAGAAACACATACAGGCTATTTCGGAGCATTGGCCTAAATTGGAATTGGTCAGCTCTGAATTCAAAGGTAAGCATGCTTTTTTTGCAATAATCTTGGCTTATATTTCGTACAGCGTCCATCCTCGTAAATTGAAACGTTCTTTTCAATCTTGAACCAAAGTTGTCGGTGAGAAAACTGTCACTCCCGGCTGTGTGATCCACTTTACGATGAAAATCAAGATTAAAAGTCCCAAATCGCCTACCATGGTCAACGGAAATGAGAAGTCCCTAGCGCAAGAATCTGAGCAAGCAGCCGAGCAAGACCTGAAAGGCGAAGAACTCGAAATCGATGAATTATTGGGCCGAAAGAAAGCTGGAGCCGACGGAGAGGAGAAATGCCCGGTAGTACACGCGCCGCACGTGACTAAGGTTTGCCCCCTCCCTTACTAGCCGCTCATTATGTCCTTGATTGATGGCGTTGGATATTCCGAACAAGGGTGTTAACTAATTGCCGGCTCTTCTTATGTGCTAGGATACCAAACCGTGCTACTACTGGCTAGTTGGAGACCACAAGTTGAACAGAATCTTTGTCCAACCGGTCAAGTTTACAGATGTGGGTTACACCAAGACTCGAGTGCTCAAGGCCTCTTTCCAAGCGCCCCACAGTCCGGGATTATACACCTTCCAAGCCTATGTGAAGAGTGATTCGTACGTGGGCACCGACGTCCAGGCGAGTATGCAACTCCGAGTTGAGGACAAGGAAGCTACCGAAGACGCCAATGCCGAGGACGATATCTCGGAACCCGACGAGGATACCTTGGCAGGTCAGATGGCCGCTATGCGGGGAAAGCCTACCAAACAACAAAAATATGACGATGACTCGGATGATACTAGTGGGACGGAAAGTAGTGATGATGATAGCAGCTCGGACTCGGATTCTGATTGAGTCTTTCACATCCCTCCTCTTCTCTCCAGTAATATCGTCGATATTCCTTCAATCGAACATACAAAAATCTTCTCCACATCTTTTGATCAATTGTTTTTTTCTTTATTCTCGTTCCATTTACTATACTCTACATAGCTTGAATTATTCTCCTTGTTTGCCACTTCAGAGCTCGTCTTGACCTTTTAATTCCTACTTCATTGGTCTCAGTACATGTTTTCCTCTTTCTCTTTTACCAAACAAAGCAACAAAATAAAAACCACATGTGACCGAATGTTGATAGTCTTGTCCAATGTATAGGGGAGTGAAAACACAAACAGTAGCGATTCCATTCTTTGTTTCCTCCTGCTTATCTTCCATTCTCTAAGAAAAAACCCCCTCAACTGCAATATATGCTGCATACATCAATTCATAATAACAGTTTGACGCTCTGGGAATCAGCAGTGCCTATCATGTACCTTCCTTCAACCTATGTACAAGGCGGACTCACTTGACGACGATGGGTCATCAAAGATGGCTTCTCAACAAACGGTGCCTTCAGGTTTTCCATGTAAATATGGGTGGTCATGAACTCCTAAGAAGAATTCCACATTTGAGGTACGCTCAACATGTCTTGGCATATCCTCATGGTGATTCCCAAAATAATCCAAAATGCAGCAAAATCCATGCTATGTCAGGTACAATGAATGCTCTCCCTGCGCCATCACATCCCACCATTCCTATCGAACTGTTGCCGGAATCCCACTCCATGCCGTCCTCAAAAACATGATCCGGACGAGGCTCGAACTCATGACCTCTCGCGGTTCCACAAGGCCCTTAGGCATGATGTGTGAAGCGAGTGTGATAACCAACTACACCACCGGACCATTACGAATTCATCTGTTGGCTTGCATTCTCTAGGATCCTCATCCATCTTATGCATATGCCAACACTTTCGACCCACAAGCTGCGCCGCAACTCAAGAACATGGGATGGGGGAGATGCTGCGCGTGAAGGTGATTTTCATAAAAATTGTCTCAAGTCACAACCAAAGTGATTCCCTGGATAAACCAAACCAGTCAGTACTATCTTCCCTCCCTCATCCTTGAAGTAAGGAAGCTGATTGAAGCCAAACTCTGTTCGCCAGACCACAGGAAAACAAAATTTGTTGTCTGTCATCATCTGAATGGCTTCACTCAAGACTCAGCTTGCTACCCTTGTCCAATCCAATCCAGAAACCGGGAGACTCAAGAACCTGAGCCGTCGAGACTCTTACATTTATTCCCCTTCACAAGCTGCCAAACTCACATTAGATCAAGTTCACCAAATCGGTGTCGATGGCTTCCAGCAGATCTCACTATATGATCGCCTTTTCCAAAAGTTCAACCAGTCCCTTTTTGGCGAGGCCTCAAAACGCATCGATCGAACTCTCTTGGAACCCAACGAGGCTCAAGTACTGAACGAAACCATCGAAGAATTCCTCATTTGCCTCTCACCTTATCTCTTGAGCAAACCCAGCGCCCATGTACTCGAGTGGCTTGTCAGGAGGTTCCGGCAAGTAAACTTTTTTTTCAACATCCTATATTACGAGTCACGACCAAGCTGAAAGTTTATCACCCCTACTAGGATCAACGAGTTTAACGTTTCAGCCTTGGTGGCCATTTTTTTGCCTTACCATGATACCCCCCAATTTTTGGCCATGCTCAATATTATCCGCCTCGACTCAGAGCCCCGTCTTCAATTTCTCCGATCTGTTCAAAAGTCTCGCACCGGTTTACCTCAAAAACTTTTGGTGGATGCCATGCTCACCTCACCAGAACTCTTTCGATACGTCACAGGAATTTTATCCTCAGTCACTCAACGCGGTCCAGCTCATCAAGCATTGCTAGGCTTTCACCTTCACACATTCCTGGGATTATTCAAAGGCTTATCTCCCCAACTCGCCTCACAGCAAGCTTTTCCTCAGCCAATCCTTGTGACACTTCTCCCCGTCTTGGTCGATGGCGTCCAAAGCACTCAAATCGATGTGCGACTCACTCACCTCATCATCATCTCTGCCTTAGCTCGTCTCTCGCCCCTCCCCCGGGCAGTAGTCCAAAATCTGGCTAAATATATCATCGATGGTCATCCTAGTACGGACGCCACCGACCCGACGCTGGTTGTGGATTCGGCTGGGAGAGAACACGATAAGGCCATGATGCAGACTCTCATAGTCCTCTTTCAAAATCACACGGTGGAAGGTGAAATCCGATTATCCAGCAAGTCTTGTCACGCCTTGTCTAGAATCTTCAAGATTGATGAACTTTTATCATCCATGTGTGTGACCTATGAAGTATCAGCATTTTGGAAGAGCTTTATCCAAGGATTAATCAAGAGTTTCTCGAAGAATGAAATTGCGACTGAGGAGTTCCTTGTAAAACTTGCACAAATGTTTGATCTCCCAACTGGACTAATCGAAACTCTTATCACGGAAATGCTCTCGGCAATAATTCCAATGGAAGCGCCTCACTTATCTATACTACGCCCTCTTGGAATCTTGTTTCAACGCCATCCCCACTTAGTCGAACAGATAGCACAAAATTTCATCTCTACCAGCGAGGAACACGTCAAGGAATCCATCTCAAGACTTCTCCGTCTCCTCTCGGGCGATCTTCCGCGTACGTCTGACCAGTCGGACCCCTCAGTTGTGGGCCTGAGTAGCTCGAGTGCGATTGTCAGGCAAAATTCGCTAAAGGCTATCATGGAACAGATGAACGCCACCGCTGACAGCTCGACAACGCACTTGATGTCCTCCACCATCAAAGCCACTCTCAACGATCCCGACCCGGCTACTTCAGAGCTCCTACTCTCGCTCCCACAAGTTTTGCTCAAGACTGTCAAAATCGACGACATCATAAACGCTGCAGCTTCAATTCTGTGCTCTCACCAATCTCCGCGATCTACTTTGAAAAATTGGTTGTCATTTCTTATCGGACCTTTTCTACAAGAACATCCGCACCTGGCTAGCCGTATCTCTGAGGAAATTATTTTAGCGAAGCTGTTTTGGACTAAAAGTAGCGCCAAGTCAACCTCAGTCTTTTGGGCGCACGAACATTGCAAGAAAGTATGGGAAGGAACCATTCTGGAAGGAGTTTGGCCCGCAGCCATGCCCGAAAATGACTTGGAATCCCGGGTCACAGCCAACGAGAGTTTACTGGATGGTATTGGTCAAAACATTTTGAAGCGGGGCGACCCCGCTGTGCTCGGTCTGCTTCAAAAGCTGAAAAAAGACAATGGCGTGGAATCCCCGGCGACGAGACTAGTACCTTTGCTTTTGTTGTGGAGAATTGCACCGCGCGTGTCTAGAGGCGTAGTAGGAGCGTTGATGAGCACGTTGATCGATTACATGACTACCCAAACTCAACTAAGCAGCTTCAATCGATGGGTCAACATGGATATGGGAGAAGTCGCAGCTGATCGATCATTGTTAGAAATGTTTTACTCGAAAACAAGTTCTGAAAAACTCTTCAGTCGACTAACGGGCTCAATTCTTTCCAAGGCTGCTACCGAAACTTTGAAACTTGAACATCCCGAATACTGTTGGTTTGAGTCGGGCATCTTCAAAGTCATGGAACCTATCCCTTTGGCCTCGACCATCTCGCAACCTTTAGATATTGCCAATTTTTACTTCAAGCTTTACTGTTTTGGACATTCGGGTTCCCATACCACCGAAGATACCCTGGCCAAAAGGATTTCGATAGCGCTACGCCGAGATATTCTCAAGCAAGAATACCTTACCTTCCTCGCTCGTGTTTGGACTTCATCCCTCTTCAACGAAAAATTTCGCATTGTAGCTCTTCTTGATGCCGAGGCAGAGATCAAAGCCTTCACGGCCCGCTGCGAGAACTCTACCGAAGTTAAACCTATGGACTACCAGATCCTCCTACCCAGTTTGATGATTGCACTCATCGATCCTAGCAAAACTGTCCGCTCAGCTGCACTTGCACTAACTGCTGCGCTCAACGCCTATTTAAATTCAATTGACTTGAGCAAACAGACTTTGGGTTTATCTCCCGATCAATCTATTTATGCTTACGATCGGTTCTACGGAAGTAAAGCGAGTGTCGACCTGCAATATCTCTCAATTCCTGACTCCACACTGTTGATATCTCTGCTGCATCAGTCGAAGACTGAGGTCTTACTCGATGGACTCAGTCACATGAGCTCTGTATTAAAAAAATTGCAAGATCCACCTACTGAGGGATCAAGTCGCAAAAAAGCTGAAGGTCTGAAGCACAGAATCATATGTTTCCTCATGAAGGTCGTAGACTGTTGGAACGATTTCGAGGGACGCATCAATCTACTGAAATGCATCAGACATGCGAACGACCCTTCTCGGATAAAATCGGTTGCTCCTCTAATTAATCAGATGTCATCCGGGGAAGTCAATCCCTCCATGGATAACCACCTATCCAAGGACGCGTTAGCAGAATACGCAACGCTGTTATTCCAGACTTACGACTATCCGGGTAAAGCATTTACATCTGGGAAGGACTCGACTGCTTTTGACGCGCTCGTCGGCGCCTTTTGCTGTTCCCCCAACACTGGTCAGCTCCTTATCTCATTTATCACCATCCCACGTAATCTATCCACATGGCCTATTGACTGATGTATAAATTTGCGTCATAGATGCTCAAGTTGCGATTCGCGAAGCTGCCAAGAACAAGCTAGAAAGTGGCTTGTTTGTTGCTTTGTCAGCTTCCCAAAAGCAAACCATTCTCCGGAAAGTTTTGGGATTGGCTTCGTCTCCCCGCGTAAGTTCTCTTGGCCCTTTTTATCAGACGCATGGTTTTGATGGTTGATTTGGGTGGTCCACAATCATTGGATAACTTGTTGAATACAGGATGATGTCAGCTTTTACGTCGCTGCTCTTCGATCTTTACCTCTCGACACCGAGTCCCTTGTCATAGTTTTATCTACGATATCCCGAGAGCTTTCTGTGAACAAAGCTCGGTCCAACAAGAGGAGCAAAACCGGCAAAGGGTTTGTCCCCTCTTGGTTATTTCTGTTTTGTCGAAGTAACTGACATCTCTTTCTTCCATATCAGCTCTGTTGATCAAGCCGCGGGCGAAGCACCCGATCTTTCAGAATTGGTAACACTGTTGGAGTCTGTTTCTGTGGAAAAACTCAACCATACCTTCCAACTATTCACCGCATTTTTGGACACCTTAGCTACCCTCTTGGCTGTCCATAGCTCCCATGAAGTTGATATTCACTTCGCTGCCCAGCTGCTTATCTCATACTTGGCAATGACCGCTCCTGCCTTGGATGTAAGCTAGTTATTCTCCGCTTCCATCTTTTTCCACCTGAGAATTGACGTTCACTTCAAATTCAGGCAACCGAATTTAAATCCGATGGCCTGCCATTATCTTCCATTGTGGATTACATGCGAAGTTTGTCACTATCTCAATTTTCTCTAAGCTTGCTTTAAATTATAACACATGACAAGGTCAATATGCTAATGGGCGGTTTCGAAGTTTCTCTGGATCCGCACGTCTCCCATCAAATCATTCTCTTACTCGCGGACTTGGCCCGTCTATCTCCTGAGCTCACCTGTCAAAGCATGATGCCAATATTTACGTTTGTCGGGGCTCATGTTATTCAGCGTGACGATGCGTTTAGTTCCCGGGTTGTTGACAAGGTGAGTCATTAGGCGCATGCTCTATTTGGCTTTTATTGTTATGCTGATTGTCCCCCCTTGGTGCCCATAGGCCATACAAGCTCTGATTCCACCCATGGTAAAAGCGGCCAGCGCCACTGGAAGTTCTCGAATCGAGCTAGTTTTGAGTAAGCTCATCAGTAATCCTCTATCATTCATAAAAACTAAGCCGCCGAAGCAGCTTGACTGACATTTTTCGATAGGCCTGCGTGAATTGCTCCTGATGTTTGTTGGGGCACAGAACCACGTTCCCAAGCATAGGCGAACACGACTGTTCGTGCGATTAATCGAAGTTCTTGGCGATTATCAATTCTTAGGAGCTTTGTTGGTCCTGATGATTGATGCCAACATTAAAGAGGGCAATGCTGTGTCAAGCTTCGAGTTACCTTTAGCAATTTGGTCGTCTTTCCCAGGCCCGCTTTGCGTCGCGGTTAGCATCTTGCCCCCCCTGCCCAGTAGACTCGATGGCTTATGTGCCATCTTCGTATTATCATTTCAGGCCATTGCACATATCACGGCCGAGGTCGAAACTTTGCTTGGATTAAGTCCCGAGGGAGAACTTGGTATTCTACCAGCCAAAAAGTAAGTCCCTCTTTCAATGCAAGAGCTAAGCCAACGTTCCAGATTAATAAATCAACCCGCCCTCAGTCAAGAAAATGAAGTAGATGACGATGGAGATCAGGTTATCGATGACGGAGCCCAGAACCCGAATGAACCTCGTGTGCAGGCACTAATGAGGTTTATAAGCGAAGCGTTGGGATCTAATTCATTCAAATCCAAGTTGGATTCAGCTCGTTCGGCAAATGATGCCGACAGTGATCAGGTTCTGGCCTTCTTGATGATGCAGATTCTGGAGCTCAGCCAACCCAAATCAGAGCCGGCCGGATTTGAATATTTATCGCAGGCGCGTGCCATTGCCTTTAGAGCCGCCAAGCTCGTCTCGTTGGAATTCTTTGCCACCGCGGTGCTGCCCAAACTCCAGGATTCTGAAAGCAAGGTATGACTATACTACCCTGATCGAAACTGACGAGGCGCGTTTGCTGACTTGC
Source organism: Puccinia coronata f. sp. avenae (assembly GCA_002873125.1). Taxonomy (NCBI): domain Eukaryota; kingdom Fungi; phylum Basidiomycota; class Pucciniomycetes; order Pucciniales; family Pucciniaceae; genus Puccinia; species Puccinia coronata. Next base: position 220,696 of record PGCI01000111.1, on the reverse strand, counting down.
AAAACTTGAAATTGTTTTCAGTTGGTATTCTGCACTATGGATATCCTACGGGCTCGTCTGTCATCTGTGAAAGCTTCCCAGAGACCTGAGATCGAGACGTGCGTATTGGAAGCCATCAAGATTTGCATGAACCGTATCCAACGCAGCTTCGCCATTTCCGCTGGCGATGAACAAATTCCCTTGTTGCCTGCGGTCGAGACTCTGGGAGAAATCGCCACAAACGCGACGGCTTCTGAACAGTCCCTACTGAGCAAGGCTTATCGCTTGCTGCTGTCTCTACCAGCAAGTAGCAGTGACTCGAGAGTTACAACAGCGTCTCTCTCCGCCCTGATCAAACTCTGGTTCGCCGTGTTTTCCGTCTCTTGCCATTTTGTAGCATTCCAATTTGAAGCTGATGTTTATCTTCTTATTTTAGTCGATTGCTTGGCTTTAGATTAATAGCTACTCTTGGCCAAACTATCAGCATGTGCGCCGAGTTAGTTGAGAAGTCACACAACTTGGACAACGCCGCAACAATTGTTGAACTTCGCGCACTGTCGTTCCGCTTAGTTGAAACTACTGTGAAATCATTGCCGACATTCTTAACGCCCCATATGCCCATCATTCTACGACTCATTACCACACCTATGATGAGCAACCAGATTGCAGAAGGCGCTTTGGATGAAAACCAATCTTCACTAGTCCGATGCCTGACAAAGGCCATTCCTCTTCCTAGCTTGAGACCCGTTATTTGTGCCCACCTGGAGACTTCGAGCAGCGTGAGTTTTTTGCCCTTCGTTAATCGATTAGCGTTGAGATTTTGAAATCATGCCCTTTCCCAGGTTGCGATGGCATTGATGGAGATTTTACTTCGGGCGATCAAATACGCGAAAGTACCTGAAGTTATGGAGGAGAGCAAGGCAATATTCGACTTTCTATTACAAGTATTTGATCTTCGCCGGACGAATGGTGAAACTATTCCCGCAGATGACATCATCAAGATTGAAACAATCGCCTCTTCGGCTTTCCTATCCCTGGTTTTGAAGATCAATGACGAGACTCTGAAACCTTTATTATTCCGATTGATTGATTGGGCAACGATTGAGTTGTCCACGGATGGAAATCAACCGGGTGTTGCCAGAGGTATCGTGTTGTATACCGTCTTTGGTACCCTTCTTGAGCACCTACAGGTGAGTATATTCCGGGGTTTTTCCTTATCTTTTTGGGGCTTCTGATGATTGACGACTGGTGATTCTTTTTAGACATTGGCTGTACCCTACTTCACTCATCTCGTCGATCACACTGTTATTATATTGAATGGATTTGTGGAAGGCAAACAATCTGATTTTGAGCTGTGGATGTCAGTTACATCAACTTTGGAGCAGACGATAATACATGATACAGAAGGTATTTCTTTTTACTGCTTTCTGGATACAACACGTGACAATGTAACATTGAATTAATTTTATGATGTTTTCCGTAGGCTTTTGGTCCGCCAGCGCCTTGACCAAGATCACCATGCCGGTCATCAGTCAGATTAAGCTAGGATCAACGTTTGCCATTCATCAAGAATATTCTGATCGAGTGAAATCAATCATTGGCAAACTAGCACACAAAGTTTCAAATCACGATACGCTATTGAAGATATTGAATTCGGGAATCTTGCAGGAAATCAAAGCTAGAGATGACGAAGAGCAGGATGCCATCAAGGTGAAATTAATCAGTCTGGAAGTCTTGGAAGAGATTTGGAAAGAAATCGGCTCGGTTCTCGTGCCCTTCGTCCCCGAAACTATCGGTGGATGTCTGATCGAAGCTTTGGAAGAATCTAACGGGGGAATAGACCAGGCGGCTAAGAAAGTTGTCAGAAGAATTGAAATGGAAATCGGCGAAAGTATTGATGGCTATTTGGCCTGAATATATATCTGACTACATTATCCAAATTTTCAAGACTTTGTTTTTGCTTCTTACATCGTATTCCAAACCCTCATTCAAGATCATAGCATTTAATATCTTGAGCTTTTCATTCAATCATGGCCTATCGTTGCTTCGTCCAAAGTCGGTGCTCCTAGGCCTGCACGTAATAATGTACTCTCATACTTGACATCTGATCAATAGATATCTTTGCATCCTTGCATTCCTCCCTTTTTCTTATTCCATTCAGCTAGTTTGTGTTCCAGAACAGATTCTGGCATCAATCCAAATCACATAGCTATATTTTGCACCCTCAACAAATGTTTCTTGCTCTAGACCCTTTTTGAAAAGAACACTTTCTCATATTTTGCTGTGGAGGGTCTTTGGTCTAACTTGACCAAGTCCCTCCTGTAACTTGCGTGCGGGTCCCGAAGGGCCTCCAAAGGAGGGACTTATGCCTTAGGTCGACTTTTGGCCTGAGAGCAAAAAATTTTTTGGCCTTTTTTTATTAATATTGTTATAGCTTCTTGCTCGCTCATAATCATTGAAAACACTTGCAGAAGAAAAGATGCGGGAGATCTTTGCGCATCTTTTACTGCCGGGCAACCTTCCTTAGATCAAAATTTGTGGAATACAACCCCTTTGTCACAACAGGGCGAAAATCGACAAAAGAAAAAAAAAATCAGATTAACGAAACTTCAAGAATCGACGCAAGAAAGGCTACGATTTCCTTCAGTTTGGTTCTCTCTTCGCTACGACTTGTATTATCTCTTGTATCTACCCTCTGATCAGTAGAATATTTTGTAAACGCCTTACATGGATCCATTCCTTTATTATCTATCATCTACACAAATCCAACATGTCTCACGGATCAATCCAGATGCTCTCTGACTTCCTTGTCTCTCTCTCAATGATGTACGCTCTCTAATCTTGTTACTTTTCTTGTCTATAAAAGAGGGCCTTTTCCTCGATCTGTTGTACCCTCTTCATGGGATTTATTTTTGTTTCCATTCTTACACTACTCCTGTTTTCCTGAAAAGTACTTTATGCCAAAGAAACGGCACCCTGCACCCTGAACCTGTTACACACCTGTCCCTGATCCCTGGTTTTGATCAGCCTGAGATATTTCTGATTCTTTACATTATAAATCCCACACAAATTCAAACTGTCGTCTACATCATCCACAGCATTCCGATTGTGTAGATCTTCAGTTTCACCCGCACCTCACCCCACATCTTCACAACCCCATCATTCCACACCACTCTCACATTGCACGCCACTTCCCAACCCCTCGGCCTCACTCATCCCGCATATATTTCCCCCAATCTTCACCTTCCCCTCTTATTCACCAACGCTACCCCCCTCTCAATACCCGGATATCCCCAGACCCCGGCATATGTCATACGGTATCAACAACCCGGATGTGTTGGCAGTAGACGACTCACAGGCCCCACCCCCTGGGATTTCACCGACCAGAGTGACGGGATTGCAATCGGTAGAGGCCATCGAGTTTGGTGTTATGCGTGCTGATATTAACCAAATGCAGCGTTTGTTTGATAGGTTGTTGGACATGATGACAGCTACCCAGTCGGCCCAGCAAGCATTTCAGTCTCAGTTCAACAACAGGTGGTTCCAACAGGAACAACAACAATTGGACCAACACTACCGCCAACACGCGCAACAGCCTCCCCCACCTCCGCCACCCCCGCCCCCTTCTCCCCCTCACCACCACTTCCCACCCCCCCACCCCCCCCGGACCCAAACCTACAACACACCTTCCCCTTATATCTGAACGCCCCCCCCCCCCAAATTGGTGAACCCCTTAAATTAAAAGATGTCTGGTTTGCAGGGGACGCCGCAAACCTGCTTCCCTTCCTTTGGGTTATGGACTTTCTCCAACAGAATCAGAACTTCAGGTCGGAAACCAGGCGTGTGGTATGGATCTCAAGGCACTTCGGTTACCATCCCTCGGAACACAAGCGGTGTGGTGTTCCAAATATGACACAAATTTTTATTTTTTCTTTTATTATCATTTTCTCTTATATTTCTCTTATTTCTTTTCTATCTCTTTTCCCTTTCTCATTTTTTATCTTGTATCCACTCAGAAATCCTCAGATATTATTGAAGAATCAGAATCTATGGCAAAATTCACTCTAGAACACAACTCACGGATTTATCACCACTCAACCGGATCAGGAATTATCAGCAAATCAACATACTCCATCACCTAAACCTTAATCCCTACTACAGTCATCAAAATACAAAACCCTCAAAATCCCATAGATTCTTCTAGAAACACATTCTTCAGGCAAATTGATCCTAGGAAACAGCTCATGGAATCTTTGTTACATGCCTTGATCAATAGTTATGGCTGATATTAGTTCCTAGACCCGAGTTTATTCCAGTTTCCCACAGTTACACGGCACTTTCACGGGGTAGTCACACAAAAACCACAACCACAACTCAACCACTAGGCACTGGTAACCCCTTTTTCTAGGATATTCCACCCAACTTAGGCCCATAGTAGCATGGAAAGTTCCATCAGATTCAGAACCACAAGTCACACACATTTCACTTGTTCCATTGTTCCATTTGTTTCCATCAACCACATGTCAGCTGTGATTAGTCATCAATTGTTTTTCCACTGTGTTCCATGACCAATTGTTCCAACCACAAGTTGACCACCCCCCATTTGTCAGGATTTCGATATAAAAGAGGCTCTCCTCCAGGTGTTTTCCCCCCTCCTCCTCACCAGATTCTACCATCAGAATATATCATCACTTCACTCCTCATCCACAGATATTGTTCACTATCCCCCATAGTATAATAACACTGGTCACTCCTCATTATAAGGCACCCAATATTGAGGCTTTAAGGAATCACCATCAACAACAACAACATCATCCATTCATCATCCATCCTTGGTAGTAGTGTCAGCTCCCAGACCTCATTACCTTCATCATCATCCATCCTTGGTAGTAGCGTCAGCTCCCAACCCTCATTAGCATAAAACACATTCATCATCCATCCTTGGTAGTAGCGTCAGCTCCCAACCCTCTTCAGCTTAACACATCTCCATCATATACATACACTCTTGACATCCACCATTGTCATCATCACCTATCATCACCTCTTATCAGCATCACCTACTCACATCAACACTCATAACCCTTAACACTCATCCATTACCCGTATACACCTAGTAACAACATCATCAGTCATAGTCAACATCATCTAGTATCGTCAACAACATCCATCATCAACCATATACATACCTTACATTCCGCAGTCATCTGAACCAGACAAGTCCTATCACTATAAATAACCTACCAAGCGATCTTGGTGGTCTTGTTGTTCTGATAGTATAGAAGGGCAGAGCTTGCACCTCCATATTCCCCTTCTCCATTCAGCAAAAGGTATTAACTTACACTTTTGAGTCTTACAGCGGACACCCTTGCCGGTTGAGAATTGGTATAATTTGTTGGTCATTGATAACACACGGCGTCAGGGGGTCATCAATATGTATGCCGATTTGGATGGGCAGGAATTTGTGTTACCAACGTTGAGTTCGGCAGCGGCGTTTCTGGATGGGCTCATCACGGTCTTTGGCGACAAATTCATGAGGGAAAACGCAAAGCAAGCATTGGTGTTGTGTCGACAGAAGAATATGACTATTGGGGAGTACAATTCCCAATTCAAATCTTTAGTTTACCTTGTCAAAGATGTTGAAGAAACGCGTATTGAAAAATACGTCCTCGGATTGAAACCTTGAATTGTGAGAAAGGTCATGTGCAAGCAATGGTTGGACAGCAAGTTGTTAGATGAGCGGATGGAAATGGCGTCGGACACAGCGGCTCAACTCAACGTATTGGCACAGCTCCCCCCGGAAACAACTCAGCCCACAACCTCTCATCCACTATTGTCACATCACCATAATGCCCCTGCCCCGCACCTTTGGCCAATTTGGGATCCGGATGCCATGGAGATTGACGCGGCTTGGGTCCTCCCAGTTAATACGGATCTTCGATTGCTTCTTGATGCGTCCAGGGTGCTGTGCCGCGTGAGGCAATTGTGTTTTTGTTGCTTATCCCCCATCGTGCCGGGTTCTCACACCGGAAGTCTCACATGTCTCAACGCCCCAGTCTCCCCGGAACAACGCAAGGCTTTTGTAAACCGATGCCGTCAACTTCCCTCCGCAACGGTGGCCATGGTCAATACCCCGCCCGCAACGGTCCCGGCGGCCACCCTGACATATCATGCTTCCCCGAATACGGCTCCTACTCCCGCACCCAAGGCCCCTGATCACATGGATTTCCAACGTTTTCAAGAGGAGGAGTTGGGCTTTGATGAGGTCTATGCGGAATATGAGGAAGTGGAGGAAGCACTGGTTTCAGTTCCCATTGCCACAGTTCACATCAAACTCGACCACTCCACCGCTGGTTGCCTGCTGGTTCCCATATTGTTCAAGGATCAGGACGTTTCCTTGTTCCCGGCCACCGTCCTGGTCGATACGGGAGCCATGGCAAACTTTGTTAACAAAGAATTTGTACGCCGACATTTGCTGGCCTTACAACAACGCAAGATGCCTATTTGATGCGTCGGTTTTGATGGACAGGAGGCAGTGGGTGGAGTAGTCACGGAAGACTGGGCAGGGCGCATCTAACTCTCTACAGTGGACTCAAAGCCGTTCTTGTGGCCCAGCTTGTTCGGCGTCACTCGGCTTGGTTTGGTCGACGCAATTTTTGGTTTGCCATGGTTGGACAAGCAGGGATGGGTGGCGTCAGGTAGTCTGTCAGGGGGACACCAATTTACACTTGGCTCAACTCCCCTATACGTGATCAAATCCGCGTTGTTGGGAGGGAAACCGAGAGGTACTGCAGTGTTTTCCGCTCAGACTTTGTCCTCTCCCTCTTTCTATCTTCCTGAGGAGTTTAAGCCGTTTGCTGATGTTTTTGCACCGCAGACAAACTTTACACTCCCTCCCCATAGGTCTATGGATATTTCCATAAACCTCAAGGAAGTAGCCCAGCCCCCTTTTGGGGAATTGTACAACTTGTCGTTTGATGAACAGCAGCAGCTTAAGATGTATATTGATGAAAATATGAAAAAAGGATTTATTTGCATCTCTTCCTCTAGTGCCGCCGCCCCCATCTTTTTTGTGAGAGTCCCTGGTAAGAAACCCCGGCCGTGTGTGGACTATCGCGGTCTGAACGCAATGACGGTCCAAGACAGTTACCCTATCCCGATCCTGGGGCAGTTGTTAAATCAGCTTCAAGGTTGTAAATTCTTTACAAAGATAGACCTGAAAGCGGCGTTTAACTTACTACGGGTGGCTGAAGGAAATGAGTGGAAGACCACGTTCCGCACGCCGTGGGGGTTACATGAGTACTTGGTGATGCTATTTGGGCTAGCCAACGCTCCTGCGTGCTTCCAGCGATTTATCCAATATGTTCTGCGAGAGTTGCTGAACGTTTTGTGCTTCGTTTATATAGATGACATCCTCATTTTCTCCAAGACCCGGGAAGACCACCAGGCTCATGTCATTCAAGTTTTGGAACGGTTAAAAGAACCCTCTTTATTTGCTTCTCCCAAAAAATGCCCCTTCTATGCTGACTGGGTCACTTTTCTTGGGTTTTCCATTTTGTCTCAAGGAATTAAGATGGAATCGGAAAAACTCAGTACAATTTGGGATTGGCCGTACCCACAAAACCAAAAAGAGTTGGGGCAATTCCTTGGGTACCTCAATTTTTACCGCAAGTTTATCCGGAACTTCTCAACATTGGAGGCCCCAATGACTTCACTCACCAAGGAGAAGGTCAACATGGTGGAGGGACTGAAAACAGCTGAGTGCTTTGCGGCTTTGGCAAAGTTAAAAGAACATTTTGAGTCGGCACCTCTCTTGATGCATTTTGATTTCCTGAAAGCCCGTACTCTTCATGTCGACAGCTCCAAATACGAGCGTTTGGTGGTTCTCTCTCGACTGGACGAGTTTGGCGCCCTCTGACCAGTCTCTTTTCTTTCCAAAAAATGGAGTGAAAAGGAATTGGCATGGCAGTGTCACAATCAGGAGCTCGGGGCCATTGTTCAGGCGTTTGTTGAGTGGCGCGCATGGCTAATTGACACCAGAGAGCCGGTTGAGGTCCTCTTGGATCATGTGAATCTTAAGTACTTCACTCAGAATCAGAATCTCTTGGATTGGCAGGCTCGCTGGGCGGCGTATTTGTCTTCCTTCTATTTTGTCATTAAGCATATCCCAGGTCGATTAAATCCGGCGGACCCTCCGACTCGGCACCCCAATTATGTTCCCCCTGATGATACAGACCACTCCAGGCGGGTCCTGATTGTGCCCACACCCGGAGGCCTCACAATCCAAGGGGCTACGCTTGATGAACCGGATCCTTGGATTGATATCGGGGAGGTAGTCACCACTCCCCTTGCTGTTCCTCCCGCCCCGGCCCCGGTCCCTTATTCCAAGTCTCAGGACCCCTTTTTTGCCCCCCTTCAGAACGGTTGCGCGGTCTTCTTCAAGAGGCATATGTTGCGGACCCTCCGTATCCAGAGAAAGTTGAAGACGTGGAGCTCTGGGATGGTCTGTGGTGGGTTTGCGGCCGAGTCTTTGTACCTTTGAGTTTGCGCTCAACGGTTCTTCAGGCTCTGCATAATGAATCTACCTCGGGGCACCCTGGCTCTTTGAAGACGCTTGATCTCCTGACCCGCACCATGTTTTGGCCGGGTATCCAAAAGGACGTGCTCAGCTACGTGACTTCCTGTTTTTCCTGCCAAGGTGCAAAACAGTCAAATCAGTGGCCCCCTGGACTGATGGTTGCGTTGCCCGTCCCCACTCGCCCATGGAGCGTCATCGGCATCGATTTCATCGTCAAGCTCCCAGTGTCTCAGGGTTTTGACTCAGTCTTGGTCATTGTGGATCACCTCACGAAAGGCGTTCACTTGGTGGGGGCGAACGAGACCTGGGATGCACCCAAATTTGTGTTTGCATTTCTTGATCAATTTATCCGCTTGCATGGGCTCCCTGACAAGATTGTTTCCAATCGTGGTTCTCTCTTTGTCTCAAAGTTCTGGGGGGAGGTACAGCGTTTGCTCAGGATCCAACCAGCCCCCTCTACGGCCTGGCACCCTTGCACCGATGGACAGACTGAGCGGGCAAATCAAACCATTGAGACTTTCCTTTGCCATTTCGTTTTGGATCGGCAGGACAATTGGGTGCAGCTCCTCCCCATGGCAGAATTGGTTTTCAACAGCTCGGTCTCGGCGTCGACTGGTGTTTCTCCCTTCTTTTCCCAATTTGCTTTTCACCCTTGTGTAAACATGCTCACGGAGGGGTCCTTGGTACTGGCGGCTGAAACCTTTCTCTCCACGCTCATCACAGTTCAAGGGACGTTAGTGGAAAACCTCAAGCGCGTGAAAGAAGTCCAGCGGCTTTACTTCAACTAACATGTTTGAGAGGGTCCCACCTACAAACCTGGAGATTGGGTCTGGCTGTTACGTAGGAATATTGCCTCTACCCGCCCCTTGGGAAAGCTAGACTACAAACGCCTGGGTCCATTCTGTGTTGATAGTACAATGCGGAAGGGGGTCTACCGTCTGGCTCTTCCAGAGGATCTCTCCAGGATTCACCCGGTTTTCCACACCTCTCTCCTCCTTCCTTTTATTGATCCGAAGCAGTTCCCCAACCGGCTAGGTTCCAAGGCCCCTCGTGGCCCAGCGGCGCTCAGCCCAGGTTTCAACTTCTGGGACAAGAAGGACGTCGAGGCAATCATTGGGTACCGCTTGCTGACCTGCCCTCGTTGGACGCCGGAGTACCTGGTCCGTTGGCGCGGGGGGTCTACGGCAGACAATTCTTGGGTAAAAAGGGGCAATGTTCTCTCTGAACTTGCATCCGTATCTTGAACTCTTTCACGCTGAATTTGGTAGTGACAACATTTGCTTGTCCATTGATAAGTCAATGCGGGTTCTCTGCTAGGTACATGGCAGGCCATTTTGTCACAACAGGGCGAAAATCAACAAAAGAAAAAAAAATCAGATTAACAAAACTTCAAGAATTGACGCAAGAAAGGCTACGATTTCCTTCAGTTTGGTTCTCTCTTTGCTACGACTTGTATTTTCTCTTGTATCTACCCTCTGAACAGTAGAATATTTTGTAAACGCCTTACATGGATCCATTCCTTTATTATCTATCATCTACACAAATCCAACATGTCTCACGGATCAATCCAGATGCTCTCTGACTTCCTTGTCTCTCTCTCAATGATGTACGCTCTCTAATCTTGTTACTTTTCTTGTCTATAAAAGAGGGCTTTTTCCTTGATCTGTTGTACCCTCTTCATGGGATTTATTTTTGTTTCCATTCTTACACTACTCCTGTTTTCCTGAAAAGTACTTTATGCCAAAGAAACGGCACCCTGCACCCTGAACCTGTTACACACCTGTCCCTGATCCCTGGTTTTGATCAGCCTGAGATATTTCTGATTCTTTACACCCTTTGTCAACTTTTTCAGAGCTCCATCCGTGGATGTGCATGTTCCCACGTTTTGACAGGGTGCATGAAATTGTGAATTGGTATTGACAGATTGTTTGGTAGCAATATGTATACATGACAAACTTCAAAAGGTGTGCAAGATCTGCCAGGAGCTGTCTGTGGCTGTCATGCAGGTAATACATACTTGACTTGGGCGACCATCAGAAGATCACTTTGAAGGGTTTGAAAAATTATATAAAATAGACAAAAAGAGATGGAGGATCAATTTTTGTACAGGGAGGTAGAGGAGATCAAGGTGGTCATGGAGATCTCAGCCACAAGGTGATACAAGTATTGGATTAGGAAATGTTGCAGTTTTAAAAAAGTCACCACCAAAACAACATTTGCTCTCAGGCCAAAGGTCAACTTTAGCCGTAAGTCCATCCTTTGGAGGCCCTTCGGGACTTGCAGGAAAATTGAAGGAGGGACTTAGTTTAGTTAGGTCTTTTGTATGGATTACTAAATCTCAGTGCATTGTTGAATGGAACAGGTAGGTAGAGTCTCAGAGGAATAGTCTAAGTGGACCACATGAGCTTCAACACTTTGAGTGAGCTTCATTGATGCAACCTAACAGATCACTATTGATCCATTGAGCTTGAAGAAATTGATGTGCTACTACACCATTTCTGAGTACCAAGCAAAAACAATTAACAGGATACTTCATGCACCATGTCTAGATAATAGCTTGCCTCTGATGATACACAACTCACTGTCAGTTTATTATTCTTTTTAGTTGATAAGTATAACCACTTTCAAGTAAGATCTAGTCAAATGGTTTATATTTGCTATTGAAAAAACAAAATCAACAGCAGCGTTTTTTGCACGATATCTGAAAACATAAAAATACACTAAAATAGCCAAACCTTTAGCGCAACCGAGTGTGGATGGAAGAATGAATGTTTACATCGACATGTGTAGTTGAGAAGCAAGTTTGACGTGTTGTGTGGAACACACTTTCATTGATAAGTACATGATAACACGTGATTCTTGTCTATTTGGGGTTTTCTAAGGTAAGGATATGGAGGTCACCATGAGCTATAAGCATCCACAAAACATTCACCGCATGGTGCCATGCTCTACAAACCCAGAAAATTGATTGGGTGTCAAGTAGCTGCTGGGGCCCCCTTCGGAATGAGCCCTTTTTTGACCAACTTGAGCGTGCGCAGACATATTATATGTCCCAGGTTTTGTCTTGGACACATAAAGACGCTAGAACATTGAAACTTTCTTGGAAAAACTATACACATTTTGACTCGCCCCCTTAGCGCGGCTCTACTAGAAGAATAGTATTTCAGTCACAGTCAAGTAGCAACAGAGCTCACATCATACAAAAAAGCATCATTTGATTTCTTCTGGTTGATTTTGAAAAACCTCACAGTCTTCTTATGACAGGGAAACGTGAAGAGAGCCCACATCACAACATAACACAGCAAGCACCTTCAGCCCTTATAGATTTGTTCTACCGATCGATATATAACAATTTATGTTTGTTTTTTACAATTTGTTTACAAAGCTTGAACCCTGATCCCACAGAAGAAGAGAAGAAAATAAAACAGTCAGCTTGCCGTTGCGAAGTGAAAAATCAAAGAGTTTGGAAAATAGAAAGAACTGTTTGTAGCATTTACCTTGGTGATGCTTTCTTTTAGTTCAGCAACACATGCTTTCAGCATCTCTTTTTCATGTTCATTAATGTCCCCGATCGGAAGTAGTTTACCAACACCTTGGGGCTGAATGTAGGAAAAGCACATTGGTGGTCAATCCCTTCTGCACAAGTCTTACAGCGAGCCTTTTTTGATGAGCCTTGTGGCCAGATTTTTTTGTTATTCTGTTTCCGACTTACCCCTAATTCAATGGGTACCGAGAAGTACTCAAGCCCGTCAGTGTGAGCTGAGATATGCTTATCATCTGCCACATAGATGTAGCCCATCTCAACCACGCCGGATTGACCGAGGATAGCCTGGATCAAGCTCTCGGCGAATCTGAAACCGGCGGCAGCCATGCTCAAGGTGGCACTCCCGGCACCATCCTTGGCTGCGACGACTTCATCGCCACCGAATTGGATTCGCTTGACGAGCTCCGCAATCTTGGTCTTGTCCGACAAGACCGATTGAGGCAAGGGCGGCTTGGATTGAGAAAGGAGAGGTAGGATGGTGACACCAGAATGACCGCCGATCACGGGGATCTTGTACTCGTGGGCCTTCTCGGGCTGGCCTGCAACCTGTGCAACAAAGGTGGAGGCCCGAACAGCGTCCAGAGTTGTTACACCGAATAATCTGCATAAATCAATATAATGAGGGTTAATAAACTCCTGAAGGTATATATCTGAGGGATGAGAATCAAGCTATCTCTAGTTTGAGAGAGATTCACTTCTTAGGGTCAAACACACCGGCCTTCTTGAATACCTCTGCCACGATGGGTACAGTGGAGTTGACCGGGTTGGAGATGACCAAGATACAAGCCTTAGGGCAGTTCTTAGTCATAGATGTAGCGAGGTCGCGCACGATCCCCGCGTTAATCTAAAGGCCGAGAATCATGTCCGTTAGAAAAGCCGATCTGTGGGCAGCTGGTATGAGACCGAAGGAGTCACCTGCCTTGAATAAATCATCCCGGGTCATCCCGGGCTTTCTGGGTACACCGGCTGGAATCACGACCAAGTCAGAACCTTTCAGAGCGGTTGCGAGTCCATCTCCATCAGGAGTGTATCCAGTGACAATGCTAGGTGAGTTGATGTGGGAGATCTAGGAACATCGGAAGTCAGATGTTTGTTCGACTTGGGTAGGAGCTCAGCCTTGAAGAAGGAAAACACGTCTCTATTTGCATGTCTTACAACTCACGTCAACAGCGACTCCTTTGACGGCAGGAATCACATCGAACAACGCCAACTCCGTGATATGGTTGTTTCGCTAGATTAAAACAGTCAAGAGGTCAATGTCTCGATCGCCACCGAAAGAATATGAAGGTTTCTTACTCACCTTGAGCAGCAAAGACAAAGGTTGACCAATGCCTGTGGAAAAGATTGGTGGGTTGATGGAACGTGAGCCCGGGGAAGAGAAGGGCAGACATGCAGGTCAGGAAGCGGTCAAGAGACTCACCACCAGCGGCACCCAAGACAGCGACTTTCAAGCTAGGCTACAGGAAGAACAACAGGGTCGGCTCGACAATTGCCACTCCATTATCGGCCCTGGGCATAAGACAAACTCACCATGTTCAGCGATAGGGGATATAAATGGGGTCTTGGTAAGGGTAACAGAGACTGATGAATCACTCAGACACGGCAAGGCACTGAGGGGAACGATGTGTTGGTGAAGGAGACGTTACCCACGATCGATGAGGATGAGGATGACGATGGTCAACAGAACAGTATGGAGTAATCCAGATTTCCTAGCGGGTCAACCTAAGTCCATACATCAGCATGGTTTCGTCCCACTGGAAATCTCGGAAAAACATGGAAAACCCCACCGCCGATCAAAATCACCTGGGGAGGCATACATACACCTCGGGTGGCCCGGTAGCCCCACTAGCACACACAGTGGTGAAAATCTGCTTGCATCCTTCTTTTGGCTACCGTTGAAAATCCTATGTATGTTTCCCCAATAATTGTCAAATAAAGATGTGCAGAATGAACATAAGGGACCGGGTATTCAAGAGCCAGGATACATATAAGCAACATTTTTGAACCTTCTCTTCTCATTTCAACCAGCTTTTTATGTCATTCAGTCTGAATGGGAAAAGGGAAGGGTAGGGTTTGCAAAATTTTCCTTCACTATAATCAGTAGAGCACTGGAGATGATCAAAACATCTTGACTATACTGGAAGGACCTGGTTATAGTAAAGTAAAGTAAAGTAAAGCAAAGACCCATTGTTGTGAGAAGGAGCAGAAACAATTGTAGCAATTTGTTTTATATTTGAGGTGGGACATGGTGAAACATTGAAATAGCAAAATGAAATTTTGAGGACAGATTTAGGATGGATTAGGATGAGTAGAAAGCGCTCAAACTAGACATAATCTTAGTATACAATCAAGTCTGCACATCACTTCAGCTCTGGACATGCTTCAGATTCAGTTTCTTTTTCTCAGATGACGTTACTTTGCTGCACAAAAGTTTTGATTCTTGATTTGAGGAAGAAAGAGCAAGAGCTTCCAAATGCATAGGCAGGTGTTTGAGGGGGATTTGACACTGAGGTACAGATTTAGACACTCAAAAGAAATTGGTGGTAGAGGGTAGGATGGCTCCAACCACTAATTACATTACTTGTTAGAAAATTCACTCACTTTGGAAATGGGGCAAACACTCAGATTGGGGGGTTGTCCCTTCAATCCTGGGGGGTTGTAGGTTTGGGAACCTTCACTTTTTTGTTTCAATGGTCATACTATGGGTTGCTAGAATGCTTTCAAGGTTGTGTCTTGCACATTTTTAGCTGATATGGAATTGGTTGACCCTGCTTGTCTAGGTGTTGACTCCAAATGCTATCCAGAAATGTTCAAGTCAAACCCTGGAGAGTATTCTAGAGATCCATAGTATTTTTAGCATCAAGTTTGGTTTCTCCAAATTCTCAAAAATTATCATAGGCCCAAAGATTTCAGGAGGCACAGGTGCTTTGTCCTCTAGGTATGTCAACAGTTGAGAGAAATCCATTTTGCTCCTCACTCAAGTCTCACAATCTATGAAAATCAATGAATTGAACAAAATCTTATGAACAAATTGGTTTCTCATAGAACCAACACAAAAAATAGAATAAAACCAAATTTGATGATAAATGAATGAGCTTCATGAAAATGGCCATTCACAAATTGAACAAATTTGACCCTGATCACACCAATTGATTTATGGTTTAGCCTCTAATGGATGACTTCCTGTTGTCATTTACAGGGCTACAGATACCATTCTAAATTCTAAATTTGTGCACTTTTTCAATAAAGGTATTTTGGACTTGATACTCACTGTTGAGATGTTCTAGGAGTTGTTGTTTTTTTGGTCAAAAATCTACAATAACAGCGCTAAATGAAGAATTTAAAATCCTGTAAACACCAATGGGAAGTCATCCAATATTTTCATTTCCATTGATTTTGCAGAGCCATTTTCTTTCAGCAGAAATGAAACTTGGTAAAACTTCCTTGTTTTCCTGAATGGAGGCAATTATCTACTTTCTATATAAGAGAATAGGGTCTGGGGGCCAAACAAACCCTGAAAGGTTTGTATTGACCCTTATTGACCCTGTTCATGCGCTGTCACGGTCCGAAGTTGACCGCATTGCTACAATTGAGATCTGCACCGACGTTGGTTGCATCCATTCATATTTTTTTTTGGTACCAACGCATGTCTCACGGGGTTCTGAAGAGGAGTTCTTGGCAGAGCTCAACAGTTATTGTACATGCTACAACCCGCTGAGGATGGCAGGCACTACTGCCAAGGTCCTCATCAGCAGGCAGGTTGCTACTGCCAAGTTCCTCCTTGCCAGGCAGGTAGCTAGCTACCTTCCAGCCGAGGAGGGCTTATTGATAGATAGCTAACTGTCTGCCAAGGAGGGCTACTTGACAGGTAGCTACCTGTCTGCGGAGGAGGACATTGGCAGGCAGGTAGCTACTGCCGCGGCCCTCATCGCTAGGTAGCAACTGCCGGGTAGCTATCTGCTGATGAGGACCTTGGCACTGGCAGACATGTAGCTATAGTACTGCCAAGGTCCTCCCGGCAGGTAGGTAGCTACCTGCCAATGATGACCTCGGCAATAGCTACCTGCCAATGAGGACCTTGGCAGGCAAGGAGCTCCCTGCCAATAAGGACCTCGGCAGGCAAGTAGCTCCCTGCCAATAAGGAACTTGGCAGGCAAGTAGCTACATGCCAATGAGGAACTTGGCAGGCAAGTAGCTACCTGCCAATAAGGACTTCTCCAGGCAGGTAGCTACCTGCCAATGAGGTCCTTGGCATACATATCAGGCAGGTAGCTGAGGTCCTCCTGGGAAAGCAGGTAGCTACTTCCATGGTCCTACTTTTGGAAGGCAGATAGCTACCTGCCAGAGCCTCCTTGCCAGGCACCACCTGCCAAAGTGTTTGGTTATCTTTTTGCCAAAGAAGAATCCTTGGAAAATAGTTAGCTGCTGAGGAGGACTTCTCACCAGGTAAGGTGCATAGCTACCTCCCAAGGATGACTTAGAAGGTGAAGGATGACTCAGCAGGTGAATGATGACTCAGCAGGTGGTGCCCGAGAAGGATAACTCCTCAGCAGGTATGAAAAGAAATTAAAAAACACAAACTTAAAATTTAAAATTGACAATTCCTTGCTGATGAAAGAGCCAGCTGACTGATTAAATTGGGGACTTGGTTATACGACACCCGGTTTTTGGAGAATCAACTCCCAAATCTCCGGGACGACGGCGATACCGCATTTCGACCATTCACCGACCATTTGGGAGTCAATCTCCCAATTCCGCTTGAGAAATGGGAGTCGGCAGGATAATTCTAGAGGCTCCATTTTTAATTTGAGCTGCAATCCCCGTGGGAGTTGCTGCACCAAAAACGCAACGGAGAGCGGGAGTCAATCCCCAAAAAACGCAACCACGTGTCAAGATCCAGGCCGCAACTTCCGAGTTACTCAGCTGGAACCGAACCAAACGAACCACTCCCCTCCCATACCAAGCAAACAAACGACATCAATCACCCAATCAACCTGCCGCAAACAACACACATCACCACCTTCCAACCAAATCATCACATCATCAAGATGCCTACCCGCCCAACCAGCCCTAGAGACTGCCCATCTCCCTTTCTAGACCCCTCCTTCTACAAGAAGCCAGAAGACACCGTTGAAGAATATCTAAAAACAAAAAATCAAGAAAAAGAAAACCCAAAAAAACATCAAAAACAAATAACTACAAAAAAAGATGAAAAAGAACAAAAAGAACAAAAAAATCATAACGAAAAAGAACAAAAAAATCATAAAGAAGAAAAAGAAAAAAAAAATGAAAAAGAAGATACTAAAAAAAAATGAAAATGTTAGTTTAGTTCAACATAGTTTATTAGTAGATCCTCAAGTTGAAAATGACAATGAAGAAAATGCTAGACAACAGAAAATCATTGACACCTGCTTAGAATTACCAGAACAAAAAGAAGCAGAGGAAAATCAAGTAGAAGATGAGCAAGAAGAAGATCAACCTGACACTACAGAGCTAGTTAAAAATTTAGAAATAAAAAATAATCAATCCACTGAGCAAGAACAAGAAATGGGCAATCAAAATGACTCTCCCCCTTGTGAAGAATCCCTTGATATTCCACCACCACCTCCCGGCATCTACAAGGATTTAAAAACTGTCACAGACACCATCAAGGATTTTGCTCAAGCTCATGGCTATGCCATTGTGTGTAAGAGAACCGTTGCTGGAAAAAGTGCTCATTATAAATGTGACAGGTCAGCAATTTTTTGTCATTTTTTCCATTCATAATTGTTTCTGACCTTCTCCTTATCCAATAATCTTACTTGGTGCTGACTGTTTTTTTTTGTATCACATATGGGATTTAGGCAAGTTGAAAGGTTTTATTTTCTGTTATTTCATCCATAAAAATGCTAAAAATTTTAGTTGTTTCTCTATTATCTCTTGCTAACATTTGGTTTGATTTTTTGTCTCATTTTTCTTTTAGGGGAGGGCTCCCGGAACATAAAGTTTGTAAAGGTGATGGTTGACTCCCCAAGGTTTCCCGTCTGATCAACTGCCCCTTCTCCGCCTCTGCTTATTTCCAGAAGAAGAAGGATCACTGGCATTTCTCTGTATCTAACCCTGCTCACAACCACCCATCATTTCTCAACCCCGCTGCCCACACTGCCAACCACCAGCTCACTGATTCCCTCTTTGAAGAAATGAAAAAACTTGGCCATGCAGGATTGAAACCGTCGGTTATTCTAGGCACTTTGAAGAAAACACACCCCAACAAAACTATCTTGGCTACCATTTCTACCATCTTCACCGCACGGAAGAAAGCCAATCAGGAATTGCTCTAAGGCATCAGCCCCATTGTCCATCTCAACAAAACGCTCCAAAACTCCAAATTTACTACTATGGCTAGAACTGATGACGACGGCAACCTCACTGCTTTGTTTTTTTGTCATTCTCGCTCTGTCAAACTCCTCTCCTCCTATCACTATATCCTTTTCCTAGATTGCACCTACAAAACTAACAAATACAAGATTCCACTCCTCCACATTGCCGGTGCAACAGGTTCAAATAAATCTTTCAGTTTAGCTTTTTGTTTTTTAAGATTACTACAAATGGGAGCTTCAAAACCTCCTCAATATCTTTACGTCAAATCAAATCCCCCTTCCTGAAGTTGTGATCACGGACAGAGAACAAGCTCTTATCAATTCCCTCACTCAATGGCACATTAAGGTATTTCTCTTTCCTTTTTTATTCCTTGCTTCTGCTCCATTTTCCTTTGTTACCTATTTTTTGAGGGGGGGCCCCGGGAGTTGTCATCCCAAAGTCAAAATCTCACACCTTTTTTTGGGTGTTGATGGGAGTCGGGAGAAATAATTTGGTTGCCAAAAAAAACATCACTGGGTGTTGATGGGTGTTGGAACACTAATAATGTATGTACATGTTCTTTGTTGGGTGTCGTTCTTCTGAGGCTTGATGACGTGGGAGTCGGAACTCTAAGTATGACTAGAGTTCAAGGCGGCTGCGCCGCTGCAAAGTTTAGTTCTGGTTCAACAATTGGAATCCTCAAGGTTCAATTCCACCCAAATTTCTTGATCATTTCTTATCCACTTACCCCTTCTGTCTCACCTACCTATAAGTAGTATTGTAATACCAAAATGGTGGCCCGTATTGTTGCACTGTTGCTTATTGATCTGACCTCATGCTCTATAATTCTTCTTATGATTGATCAGACACTCATTTCAACCTCATCTGTACAAAAATGTGGACCACCTTTTTTCGAGTTTGTTCAATGTCAAAGCTTTATTACATTGTTAATATTTAGCTCATATTCACATTTTTGAATTTGGATTTGCCTTTGAGTTCATTTCTGGTTCTCGAGCTGTAAATGAAATTTTTGGACAAGATCATGTGTCAAAAGGGAGATGGGTGAATTTTTTTTCTTGGTGATTTCATTCAATATCTTTCCTCTTTGCACTTGAGAGACAATAAACCTTAGGCCCAGAGTTGACAATCAAATTAACTTGATTCTTGATTAATTTCAGTAAAATTTCACAGCTCAACATCCACAGGCATTTTATATAGAGGAACCTCTTCCCCCATGGTAAAGAGATCATCTGCATCCACCACATTTCCTGAGACATTTTTTTCTCATTATTTTGTGTGAATGGCTCAAGAAAAGAGCAATTGAATGAACAATAACTTCAAATATACATGCTTACATCATAAACAGAGTGGAGGGCTGGCTGGCTATGCAGTTAGTTTTTCTTCTGCAAAAAGAGGTCCTACTGGCTCATGCAGTTGGCACCTCTAGGCTCAAGTGTGGCTCTGCTCATTATCTTCATTTTCCTCATTTTTTCATTGTTGTGCTTATTGAAGTCCTGGTCCAAGTTGTCACTCAAGAGCTTGCAGCCATCTTTGGGCTCCACATTTTCCAGGGGCAGGCTGGGATTGTGAAAAAGTTGATGAGCAGAAACTTGAACCCATTCATGATGGTGGGGCCAACCATGAGGATCAGGACCTTGGGGTTGTGGGCAATGCCTTGACCATGCTGTTCTCAAACTGCACCAGTGCCTCTCCACACAGCCAGAACAGACCAATCACAAACAGCTTTAACATCACCAGCCCAAAGAACCAAACCAAGGTCTTCTTCAGCCACAACATCAGGAACGGGTATGGATAGATCCTCAATAAAACTCGCAAGCTGAATGGTGTTCTTGTGAGACCTTGTTCACCAGCCTCTGAAGTGCCAGAAGGAGCACAAATGTCAGAATGGTAGTCTAGGCGCAAACAACGCTGTTGACACATTCATGCACACACTACGTAAGTAACCTTATGTGGTCAGCCCATGTTATACATGAGAGACTGACCCTGTCTGTTTGCCGTTCCCGAAACCACCACACAGGTGATGAATTGAGGATGCACAAGCAAGGCACTTCCAGCCAGGACCAAGGAACCGCTATGGGCCCTTGACCACCACAATGGTCAGGACCATAGCAATGTAACTTAGGCCAAACCATTTCATGTGAGCACCCTGAACAAGCAACATGATAAAAGAAAGAGTGTTGAGCAGGAGTCTGATTCCCCTTGTTGACTTTCTCCCTCCACATTCCACAAGCTAGCAGATAACTCAATTTACACTATACTCTCTTGTCAAACACAAGCTTTCAACCTTTCACATCTTGACTTCTTATCTGCTTCTTTGTCAACCCCTGTGCTATTACAAAACATATCTCACGCGCTGCCTGGCGCACGCCTCCTGTCATAAACAGAACTTGTACTCTAGCTACCAGATGTTTATGGCCAACTTCATTTGATTCCCGGCAATACTCAAAACATCAGTTTGAAGTCATGATGGGTTGGCAAAATCATAGAGCATGCTTTTGGAAGAATGATTATCACAAAATAAAAATTATTGGCATCAACAAAAAATTTACATGTTTTTTCATATCAATTAGGGGGTATCAAATATAGGCAAATCCACACTTATGTAATTGACTGGTTTTCAAAAAACCACCATTTTTAAAACCTGTTGGTTGCTCCTCAAGCACCATTTTGAATGCAGTAATGAAGAAAAAGATCCCAGTTTATTAAAGCCACAGTTTCACCAAAATTGGGATCGTGGTTTTGGCCTAGGCCTTTTCAATATTTAACTGGGGGATGCATTTCAGCACACCAACGGTTTTGGATTGGCCCCCGTGAGCCAAAGACTCAACGGGGGGTCACCTGAGACCGCCCCCTCCGTGCTCAAGCTACGGATCTTGGGGGCGGCCTAGCCTAAATCCCCTCATCACACGCCGCCTTTTATGGCAAATAATGGTTCACCTTTGATCCAAACCGCAACGCATGGCGCGTGACAACGAGGGGTCTATGCTCCTTCGAGCACATCTTTACACCAGTTCGCCCCTCTTCCGTTGTCACACCACTTCCGCCTTCATCTCCTCTTCCGGCGCAGCTATAGCAACCACTCACATTACCAGGTGTGTCGAGTACCCGTCTGTCCCCCTTCTCTGAGCAGCGTACCCTTTGTCTTACAATGAGTTTGTTCCCCCTCCTCCTCACACCTTAGCAACGGCCCAACCAATCACCGCATGCTTGTCACTTGACACGCAATCCCCGCTTGATGCAAGCATCAACTCGCGGAGTTGCGTGCCACCCGCTTCCCAAACCAACCAGGGTCACAGCTGGCTGCACTACTATTTCTTGGTGTCAGCGACCCCTTGCTTGTCACTATCTTGTCCCATCACAGGACCCTGGCAAGCCCCTATATATGTCAGTAACGAAAAATCCTGGATTTTGCCAAAATTCATACATTTTTCAAGCCCATTCATACACGTTTCATGAGTAACCTTTCCACCGAGGTGCGGGTTTGGGGGAGGGGGAATCCGGGATCATGGGGGGCCAGGGGTGCGGATGGCCCACCCCCAACCCCATAAAGTGATTTTTGTCCATTTTTTCGGCCAGATACCAAGAGAAATGATACCTCATGGATTTCTTCTGGCCATATTTTCACCTCTAACATCTCAAATCCCAAAAAAATGCAGAAAAGAGTGAGAAAAGATGTAAACAACTTGTCAAACCTCCAAGTTGATCAAACATTCATACATTTCAGGTGAGTAACCTACATGGAAAAAATGGTCATTCATACATTTTTGGTGAGTATCATTTGGGGTTTTTGGCCAAAAATTCATACATTTTCATTACTGACATATATAGGGGCTTTCCAGGGTCCTCCCATCACTCCCTAATCCCAAACTCGCTCCACCTCACGCCTTGTATCAACACCTGGGTCACCTCTCATGACTGGCAAACAAGATGTTGCCACCACACAAACCAACCTGACTGGTTACCTTTGCCACAGCCCCCTCCACACAGCCTCAGACAGCCACCCCCAAGCCCTTGGCGCGTATTTTACCCCCATCAACACTCATTGCCAAGCAACTATCCACTGCACATCACTCCACCACCCTCTTTCATGCTGAGCACCCTGAGTGCATTGGCCTGCCATACCCTAGGAATAGTGTCATTGATGCACTGCCACCCCCAAGTCAGGCCAGCCCAGCCAGCGACCCTTGCCTGGCTATTCCCTTGCTCAATATATCAAGATTGTTAAACAAGTGTGGACTTGGATTAACTGAAAAATCATCAGTTTATCATGAAGCCCCAATTTGACGACAACTTCTAGCCTCACCAAGATTTCTTGGTGAGCAGCTAGCTTCGTTATGTTGCTACCTGCTCCTCAAGCTCTATTGGCGAGTCTGTAGTTAGCTCATTGTTCATGAGCCCCATTGACAAGCCGCGAGTTACCGGCCTTTTTCCCAAGTCCTTTCAAGGAGCCAATAGCTAGCTACCAGCTTCCCGAGCCCTATAGGCAAGCCGCTGGCTAGCCACCTACTTACCGAGCCCTATTGGCGATAAGGTAGCTAGCTACCTGTTTTCCAGGACCTCTTGACGAGCAGGTAGTCAGCTACTTGTTTCCTGGGGCCTCTTGGCGAGCAGGTAGCTGACCGCCTGTGTCCAAGATCTCCTTTCAAGCAGGTAGCTAGCTACCTGTCCGCAAAACCTTTTGGCAAGCAGGTAGCTAGCTACCTGCTGCCCAAGATGTCTTGGAGAACAGGTAGCCAGCTGCTTGGTTTCTGAGGCCTATCGGCGAGCGGGTAGCTAGCTACCTGTTTTCCAAGAACACTTTGCGAGCAGGTAGCTAGCTGCCTGTTCCCGAGAGTACTGTGCAAACAGGTAGCGCTACCTGTTTTCCGAGAGCATTCAGCAAACAGGTAGCTAGCTACCTGTTTTCCAAGAGCACTCAGCAAACAGGGTAGCTAGCTACCTGTTTTCCGAGAGCATTCAGCAAACAGGTAGCTAGCTACCTGTTTCCCAAGAGCACTCAGCAAATAGCTACCTGTTTTCCGAGAGCATTCAGTGAACAGGTAGCTAGCTACCTGTTTTACGAGAGCATTCAGCGAACAGGTAGCTAGCTACCTGTTTTTTGAGAGCATTCAGCAAACAGGTAGCTAGCTACCTCTTTTCCCATAGCACTCAGCAAACACATAGCTAGCTGCCTGTTTCTTGAGATCTCTCAGCAAACAGGTAAAGAATTTTTATGACTAAAGTCCATTGCGGTAGTTTTAGCTAGCTGTTGTGAATAGAAAAATGCATGTACAACATCTTGACACAATCATACGAGTGAGACTGAGAGAAAGGACATCTATGGACGGAATTTACCTAAACGCAGGTAGGCTTAGATCCGTTTGCGCAAACGACTATACTGGCTTGTTCAATCCTCTCTGCGGTTTGACCTGGATAAGACTGCGCAAGTCGTTAGCTCTTGTCTATCTGTGATCATAGAAATCAAAAAGAGATTTACTATAGATTTTTATCTTGAGTGCTCTGCGACACGAGGGAGTGATATTGTTCCTGACGATAACGACGACTGCTTCCTGTGTTTGAGTTTGGCTGGTCAGTTTTCCTCTCGCGCTTGCTTACTGCCTGGCTATTGAATTAGCTTACTTCACTGGGAGAAAGCTGATGCGGGAGGCTAGATGCCATGGAACTGCTTTTCCTCCTTTTTTATTGCCTCTAACTTGATTTCATTCACCTTGCAATGAGCGGCTCTTTTTTTTTACATGTTGGAACCCACCAAACATGCATTCAATTGTCACGGCTATATATAACATGTAAAGAGAAAAAAAAGATGATCAGTGTGAAGAAGAGCCGTGAAATAAAAGAAAGCAAAGAGATATATGGCGCTCTATTTTCTTGGTCTACATATTTATTTACATACACGCTCTGGAAATATGTAGTTCAAGCTGCTGAAGCTTGCTTGCAGGTGCCAACATTTCATCACAGCCACCCACCGCCTCACTTCCATACCATACTTGTTGGAATGTAAATATGTAGCTTGAGGTATTCTCAAGTTCAAGCATCTGGCTGAGGGGAAGTGTCCATGTGTAGGTTGAATTTGGACATGGTGGTGCCCAAACTGCAAAAGGGGTTGTATTGGTTACGACCCCCCGCGGTAATGTTGGCCAGAGGCGACCAATGTTACATCGGTTGCCCAGACCGATTTTATGTCGGCCGGGCCCACCAATACATTAGAACAAAGGCATAATGTATTGGTGGGACCCGCCAATGTAACATTGGTCTGGTAGACCAATGTTACATCAGTTGCCGCCACCAATCTAGCCGCGGGGGGTTGTAACCATTACAACCCCTTTGGCGGTGCCACTTACATCCCTAACAATGAGAATTGAATCCAAACAAGGTCACTTGACCGGTGTTTGGATGAGAGGCAAGAGGTGTGAGGATGGTTGGAAGGAAATTCAAGAAATGAATAGTGAATGTGTGGGGAGACTTGAGGCCTCTTCAGGCAGATTTATGGAGCCTTGTATCTAATGCTGTGAGGTCAGTCTTGCATCAGAAGAACGGCAATGCCCAGCAGATATTGCAACATGAAGGGCGGGAGATTATTCTCAAAAAGGAATTTTTAAAATGGGAAAAAGGGAAAATTCAAGAAATACAGCCTGATCTTCCTCAGGTGCTTAGGCCAGATAAAGGTTCTTGCACGCAATTCCCCCCAACAAGAGGTTGTGCTGCGCACGTGGCACTTGGCGCCCCTGCCTCTGGCAGGTGAGGGACTTGTGTTAAGTTCAGGGCCCCTGGGACTGGCGGGCGGCGCAGCCGCCTTGTCCTCTAGTTTTTGGATAAGTAACTGGTTTCTAACTGTGGATTTGGTATATTTTATACCCCCTATTGACAGTGTTTCAAAATCTTTAATAATCTTCCAAAAAAAAAAATCACAATGGGTAGTAAAACATGTGAAAGAAATGAAAATAAATGAAAAAATGAGCACCAAAAACTTTCCAACCTTGAGTGTGTGGCCAAAACCATCAGAAATGGATATTAGGGGGTATCAAATATGACCAAACCAGTCAATAAAATCCGTCAATTAGAAATGGCCAAATCCACAATTTCTAATTGACTGGTTTCCAAAACGGGGTAGCTAAAAACCCAACGGGTTTTGAAAACAAATAACCCAGGTTTATCAACCAAATCCATCATTTCCAAATAAGTCAATTTTATCACACCTCACAAAGTCTAGACAATCACTCATCCTGAAACAAATCACTCCTCCTGAAACAATCACTACTTGTCAAACATTCACTCCATCCAAAAAAAAAACATCACTCATCCAATCATGCGCCAACCACCATCTCAACACCAGCAACTACATCAAGCGGCCAACTCTGCAGCAATGATAATGCTTTTTGACTCGGAGAACGATGATTCAGAACTTGAAGAATTTTATTCCTATTGCCGGTCCAAACTTCAGAAACAATACCTCAATGCTAGGGGAACCACAACACGATTCCATCCCCGTTATGACTTGTCAATCATGCAAGGACTTTCTGAATCATGCTTCCTCCAACTTTTTCAAATGGCATGGCCATGTTTTCTCAACCTCCTCCAACTGATTGAATCCCATCCCATCTTCTACAACTCCTCTCGGAATCAACAACGAGATCCATCAGTTCAGCTTGCAGTTGCCATATGTTGTCTAGGATCTAATGGCAACGGAGCTGCTGTCTTCCAACTCAAAAACCTCTTCCGCGTTGGATATGGAAAGATTAATTTATACACCACTCGGGTCACCAAGGTTATTTATCAAATGCGCTCACGCTTGGCATCATGGCCAACTACCGAAGAGCAACTAGAATCATCTCAGGTCATGCAAGAAGAAGGCTTCCCTGGCTGTGTAGGCTTTGTCGATGGAACAACTATTCCGCTCAGTCAAAAGCCTCCTATAGATGGCAATCACTATTTTGATCATAAGAAGAGGTGCAGTCAGCTTTGTTTATCTCCGTTGCATAGACAGGTGGCTGATGCTTTCATATTTTTCTCAACAGATACTCCATTTCACTCACTCTAGTTTGCGATGTAAACAAGAAGTTTAAATCATACCTTGCAGGCTATCCTGGATCATGCCACGATTGCTATGTGTTCTCAAATATGCATCTTGCTCAGCAGCCTGGACAATTCTTCAATCAGAACCAATTCCTGCTGGCCGACTCTGCTTATCCAAGTAATCAATACACAATACCTGCTTACAAGGGGGCCGACCTACTCATTCCGGAGAATGTTGATTTCAATTACCATCTAGTGCAATCAAGAGTCCGGATTGAACATGCTATTGGAATTCTGAAGGGACAATTTGCTAGTTTGCGTGAGATGAGATCTCAAATCAGAAACCATCACAAGATGAAGGCAGCCATAAAATGGATCATCAGCTGTGTTGTTCTACATAACCTACTCGCAGACCTAAAGGACCAGTGGAACAAGCTCTACGAAGAAGAAGAACCTGAACTAGCACCTCCTGTTGGCCAGGAAAATGACAACACTAGCAATGATGGATTGCGAGGAGTTTTGCGCCCAATTACCCTGGCTCATTTTGCATAACCCAAGGGGCTCTGATCATTTTTTCATCTTCCCATTCTACAAGTTTTCCCCTTGTCACGATTGCATTCAAGGCCTCTGTACAACTACTCTTATCTCTTGCTTGGCCCTTTTTCATTCTCCTTTTTCCTTAGCCCCCCCTCCAGCTCCCACGTTTCAAATTTACCGCACAACTAAACCAACTCTCACTAACAGCCCTGCAACTCCTACCATCCATTCACCTGCTTGCTTCTCGTGTATCTGGCACATCAAGGTGAGTGGTCCTTCCCCTATTACTCACTGCTGACACCTGTCCTGCTCTCACACTCACCTGCCTCCTCCCCTCAGATCGCCACCTCCTCCACCCTGCTGCCCTCGCTGGCCACCTGCTGCCCTTGCTGACCACCTGCGCCTGCCCGTGCTTGCCACCAGCTTCTGCCCTCACTCGCCACCTGCCCTGCTGCCCTCGCTTGCCACCCACCTGCTGCCCTGCCCTGCTCACTTGCCACCTACCCTGCTGCCCTTGCTCGCCACCTGCTGCCCTGCCCTCACTCGCCACCTGCCCTGCTGCCCTTGCTCGCCACCCACATGCTGCCCTGCCCTTCTTGCTCTCCACCTGCCCTGCTGCCCTCGCTCACCACCTGCTGCCCTGCCCTCTCTCGCCACCTGCTGCCCTGCCCTGCTGCCCTTGCTTGTCACCTGCTTCCCTGCCCTTGCTTGCCACCTGCTGCCCTGCCCTCGCTTGCCACCTGCTGCCCTGCCTGCTTGCTTGCCACCTGCCCTGCTGCCCTCGCTCGCCACCTGCTACCCTGCCCTTGCTTGCCACCTGCTGCCCTGCCCTTGCTTGCCACCTGCTGCCCTGCCCGCTCGCTCGCCACCTGCTGCCCTTCCCTGCTTGCTTGCCACCTTCCCTCAGCTTGCCACCTGCTGCTGCTGCCCTCTGCCCTAGCGACCCGTGTCCCTTGCTGTCCGCTGCCCTTGCTGCCTGCCAACCGCACATCCACTGCTGCTCACTGCACCATCACAGGTACGCACCCCACTAAGCCCCCTGCCATTGCAACATGAACTAACACCTCTCTTATAAATTTGCACATCCTCAGATATGTCTTTAAAGCGCACGCATGTGGATTCCGAGTCCATTCAAGATGGCCAACACATCCGAACACGTTACAATCTGCGGCCCCTGAAGCTCCCAAGCTGCTCCCCTGGAATCCTTGTTGCAGCGTCTAAGGCTGGTCACCAAGGAACTAGTATGATTGGTACTGCACACACGTGGCACACCTTTCAGAAAATTCCTGACCAGTTGCAGATTAGTGGCAGGGTGGATGGGGGTGGTGGTCTAAGGGTGGAGGAGGAAGCAGATTTGAACCGTGAGGCGCCCTCATCACCTTTAACTAAATACTCCTACTCAGATGAACCCTCCAAACCAGCTCCATCAAAACCAGCTCATTCCAAAAAACGTACCAAGAAACTTCCTCAGCCTCCACCCCCTCCCCCCCCTCCCAAGTGCCTCCGTGATTCTCAGCCCAATCCTCAAATACCCGCTCTCATTTTGCAGGCTTCCCAACAGGCCTGTGTTGTTTGTGACGTCTATTGGCGATGCTCTCTCAACCACAATCCTGAAGCAATCTCAATTCCTCAGAATGACAATGGTCCCAGTAATACCAACCAGCCAGAAGAATCAGCGCAAACGCCTGTCAAGCAGCTGACTAGAAAACAAGAGAAAGCAAAGGTATACAGCGCACAACTTTGGTAGAAAAATCGTCAAGCATCCAACATCAAATACTCTGGAGAGACCCGAATCGGTGCACATGTCTCCAATTCCAACCCCAATGCCAGGATTCAATTCATGCATCACTTGTTTATTTGCTGGGCCGACCCCTCCCACAGGACAGCTATTGCTATTGTCAAATTTCATCCCTTGTCTTCGATGGATCCAGCCCTCAAAGCCCAATACCAATTCCTTAGCCAACATCTGATTGCTCAAACAAAATTCCAAAATCCAAACAAGTCCAACGGCCCTGCTTATTCTGGTGATATGTATAGACTTGGTTGGAGGAAAGGATTTGAGGCAAAAACTAAAGTTGGTATTCAAGGCATTTCAGCTAAAGTTAGGCAGGATCAACTCGGATTTGAAGACCTTCAAACTCACGTTCCACAAATCGACAATTTTATTGGTTATTGCTTTCAATCTGTTTCTCAACCACTATTTGACAAAGTCAAGCTACACCATCAAGTCCTTCAAGCCCCTGGACTAGCACCTCATTTTGAGAGGGATGATAATTCTTTCACTTCTCATCTCTCCTTCACAATAGGCGCCTTTGCAAACACACCTCACATGGATACCGACGCTTCTCCCTTCAGCTTTGTCATGTGGATTTCCATTGAGAAGAACACTGGAAATCTTGTTGAGGAAAATCTTCAGGTGAAGGGGGGTCAATTCATCTTTCCAGGGGAATCTTGTGGCATCGACTTCACAGGCTTTGATGGTATAGTGGAATGTGCATGGAAAGCAACTTCTTATTCTCATTTCACTCTTCCCTCCCAAACCTCATCAGACTCACAACACACAAAAATGGGTCTATCTGTCCAACTTCCCAAAAAGACTGAAAGGGCCTTCATAAAGATTAGAGATAATGTCTATGAAAATGATCCAGAAAAAAGAAACTGGATCATTAGAGATATTGGCGCTCTGTTAGATTCTTCCTGTTAAACTTGTTACTTTCTTTCCCTCTTATAATAAATGAACATGATTCAAATAAAAATTAATTAAACAATCTGGCCAAACGGTCAATCTCTTCAGTACTTTTGCCACTTGTCACACATTGTTTCACAAGCTCATATTTCTTCCCCAAATTCTCTTTGTCCGCCAAAGTCCCCAGCTTGGAAAGCTCAAACGTTTGATCCTTCTCCTTCTCATCCTTCTCCCATTCCAACCTCTTTTCATCCATCTTTAGCTCTTGTTCCCATTTCTTTTCTTCTAACTTGGACGAGCGCATGAACTTCTTCTCCTCCAATTCAACCGTCTTATTAACAATTGAAAGCTGGTGTTGGTACTTATTGATCTTGAAGTCAAGGCTTGCCTGAGCCACCTGAGCCTTCCCTGAAACCATGAAATTTGTGAATCAGTAAAAGGATAATATCACAAGGGATCACAACTGAAGATACTTACCAGCATCCCTTTTCAAAGCATATTCCTCATAGTGGGCAAACGCATTATTGTTCTTGGAAGCTGGAGTGGAGTGACTCCTGGGGTTGATGTTGTCGGAGTTGGATGCCCTTTGTTTGCCCTTAGTATTTTGGGGAGTTTTAGACGGAGACGGATGGGTTGCAAGATTGTTGGCATCCGGGCTGACCTTGGCTTTCTTCTTCTTATTCTTCTTATTCTTCTTCTTTAGTGACTTGGTGGGGGAAATCACCTCAGATGATAAGGAACCATCAGATGAGCTGGAGTCTAGGGCCCTTTCTTCCGCTGTGAGTGCATGGCAGTGCTGGTGATACCGAGTGTTTTGTTTCCTTTTGCACTGGGAAGATTGTTGGGGCACATCATTGGGACTAGTTGTCGGCCTATGTTGGTTTTGTGGGTTGTAATCAAGCAAATCAGGATCTAAAGCAGGATTGGTATGCTTGTTTTGACTTTCTGGGTCATTGTCTCCCTAAAAAAGAGTAAATAAAAGCAAGGTTGGAATCAAATCACGTTGGCAATAAAAACTGTTAAAACACACCCGGTTGCTCTCTTGTCTATTCCAATAATGATTAAAGCTCTCAACAGATTTATCAATGTCTTCCACCTGCAAAATATCACCCAAACAACTCAGTATATCTAAGACAGAAAGGAGTAAATGCAACAGATTATCTTACCAATTCACCAATGTCTGAGTCTTTGCCCTTGCCGTTGTCAGAGTCGTCTTTGCCCTTGCCGCTGTCAGAGTCGTCAGAGTCGTCAGAGTCGTCAGAGTCATTAGAGTCATCAGGGTTGTCAGAGTCGTCAGAGTCTGATGAGTTGGTGGTTTCAACATCCTTCTGAGCATCCACCTTATACAAAGGGTTTACAAAAGCTTTGTTACCCATGAGCTCATGCATCGCTTGACACTGCCGGCATTAACCGGTCGAACACGGCAGTTCGAGCGGTGCTCGAACAGCCGTGTTCGACCGGTGGTCGGACAGGCACTGTCCGACCGAAGCACCTGCCGGCGGGTCGGACAGGCCTGTCCGATCAGTTCCTGGGACCGGTTGCACAGGACCAGCCGGGACCGGTCGGACAAATCTGTCCGACCAGTTGGCTCTCGCTTTGGTCGGACAGTGTCCGTCCAACCACCGGTCGAACACGGCTGTTCGAGCACCGCTCAAGCAGCCGTGTTCGACCGGTTAATGCCGGCAGTGTGATAATGGGGACACAGGCTATCAAGCTTCTGTTTGATTGTTTGGATGCCTGTCTGTTGGTCTTCAGGAGTAAGTCCAAATCCAGTTGCCAGGGATAGTGTGTGAGTTTTCTTATACTTGTCTTTGTAACTGTTGAAGCAATCTTTCATCTGCCTAGAACTAAGACTGATTTTGGAGGTTGACTGATTTTGCAGGTTGATTGCCATCAGCTCAAATTCATTAATTGTACCTTTGGGCGGTCGTCCCACAAGAGGTGCCTTCCCCGTTCCAAAGCAGGCATCATAATTCTTCTTTATTTTTAGCCAATCAATGATAACAAGGTATTCATCTTTCTTCAGATGGCCAGTGGTTTTTTCAGCTGGATCATTATTGGTAGAAACCTCGGCAGCTTTCTTCGTGGGTTTTTGTCCCCTGGTTGGCTTCTTGGGGGTTGCTTTCTTCTTGATTGCTTTTTTGGGAGGCATGATTCTGGGAGCAGGTAAACAGAAAAAGTATCAGCTAAGTTCCTACAAGAAGATGATCAATATGATAAGCATAACAAACTGGATGGCAAGCACTGAGCTTACTGAACTTGAGAATGGTTAATTGAGGAGTTGGTGAACTAGCAAAAGATTGATTGTGGAGTTGACGGAATGGTGTGAGTTGTAGAGGTTGATTTGTGAAGTACTATTCTGAGAGGAGTCAAAAGAGTTAGTAGCAAACGGATGAGTGGGAATAAGTTGGCTGTTGCTAGGGAATGAAATTGGAGCAGTTGAATTGTGGAAGCTTACCCACAGGAGTGTTTGTCATCTGCGGGAAAAATATCAAAAAAATGAGTTTTTGCCCAAGATTTAATGTGGGTTTAGGTTGATACTTGATAGGTGCTGACGCAATAATGCAATTGTTTTGAAATTTTATCAACTGTTTTGGAAATGGTGGATTTTTCAAGACCAGGTGATTACATAAGTGTGGATTTGGTCATATTTGATACCCCCTATTTTTGTTGCTTCCAGTGCAAATCAGGACTAGTTAATACCCAATCAAAGCTGATCTAAAAAGGCCTGAAAGTCATTTTTTCTTCATCTTTCATTCATTATCATTTTTCTCACATGTCATTCTACTCATTCTGATTTTTTTGACTCTTTTGGAAAACTATTAAAACTTCATCAAAATGGGAGATTACTGGAAAAAAACCAAATATAATAAATCCACAGTTTTGGGATTTTTGATTCTGAGGTTTCCCCCCTTGCCAAAGGTGTGCGCAAATGCTTAGCCTCTTCTTGCCGAGAGCCCTCCCTGCGCAACAAGAAACAGTTATGGAGGGCTCTGGGCTTTCGAAATTTAAAAAGTAGTGGCCTTTTATATGCATTTCCTGCTCCTTTAGTCGCTTGTAGAGCTGTTTCAGCTGGGAATGCTCCAACTGTGTCAATACTGATTGCCAGGTTATCATCCACTTTAACCGGCACCATGGCAGTGCCACTACTATGCCTTGTTGCCACTTTCCTTCTAATATCCTCCTTCAATAAAGGGTGATTGTCACGCAACCATCACCATGCTTCAGCTTCCCTTTATTGACCAACCTGCTCACCACATCCCTTTACTTGGACAACTTTTACGGCTGTTCTGTGAATGTTCTCTTAGCCTTGCCAATGATTGATCCTTGGCCAAATGCTCCTCTGGCACCTTGACCTCATCCACAGGCCAGTGTTAATGGGTCTAGCAACCAGTCAACATCAGTTACACTGACATCCAGCTTGACCCGGCGTGTTATTCCACATTGACATTCCCTCCACAAAACTTGCCCTGCTCAATGCTGAGCATCTTCACCAGCGCTGCCAAGTGGCTGGATACACATCACCTGGCCAATCAAGGCAATTGTTCAGTGAGGGTTAATGCTTCAACCGTCTTGCTGCTCAATAAACCCACATTCTTCAGCTCAGTGCAATTCTCAAGCTTTCCTATTAGTCCGGTTCACGACCCGCTGTTTATGCTATATTTTAGCAGCTTTTTATCGCTGCATCAGCAACATGCAGGTCATAAGTTTAAATTGGACCTTGCATGATGCTTCAAGGTTTGGGTGAGTGATCCCAGCCATTATGCAAGTTTTGATGCACAGCACGCTGAACAACCATGCATAAACTATACAAAAACAAGCAGGGGGTCATAAATTCCAGCAAGCTGAAACCAGCGGGTCATGAACCGGACTATTAGATCGTGCAAGGTTGCTGATAGGGGTTGCATTTTTTCTGGCGATCATTCAGCTTCCGACCAACATGTCGCTCACACGCCTCCCAAATCATGCTTTGCGTTTGAATGGAGTCTTTGAGACTCTAGATAAGCGTGTTACGCCGTGTAATTCAAGCTGACCTCGTGACAGCAATCTGCCACCCGATAGTTCTCAGCGAGCAGGTACCCTCTTGCTGCCCAAAGCAGGTAGCCAACTGCTGCCTGAGAGCTCTCGGCGAGCAGGTAGCCAACTGCTGCCTGAGAGCTCTCGGCGAGCAGGTAGCCAACTGCTGCCCGAGAGCTCTCAGCAAGCAGGTGGCCAACTGCTGCCCGAGAGCTCTCAGCAAGCAGGTGGCCAACTGCTGCCCGAGAGCTCTTGGCGAGCAGGTGGCCAACTGCTGCCCGAGAGCTCTTGGCGAGCAGGTAGCCAACTGCTGCCCGAGAGCTCTCGGCGAGCAGGTAGCCAACTGCTGCCCGAGATCTCTTGGCAAGCAGGGGCCACATGCTTTCCAAGACCTTTCAGCAAGAAGAAAGCCACCTGAAATCCACGATCTCTTGGTAAGCAGCTCCAAAACCTCTTGGCAAGCAACTGGCTACCTGCTTCCCAAGCCCTCTCAGCAAGCAGGTAGCTATCTGCTGAGCGTAAACTCTTGGCAATAGGGTAAATACTTGCTGCCTGAGACCTCTTGGCAAGCTATGTGCTTCCTGAGAACTCTTAGCAAGCAGGTAAATCATCAATTTGAATTTGACTTGATTGAGCATGTCAAAAAATCTCATAGAGGTTTTTTTGTCCACACAAGCTTGATAAATTAAGTGATGGTACTGTGTTCAAGTGAATGTAGGTGTTCTGTAATGTTGGGTGATGATAAAACTTCTCCAAGAAGCTTTCTGCAGAACTCATCCCTGAGCTTGTACTATAGCTGGATTAATCAGCAGTCTAAATGGTAATTGCGCAGATAGAAAAGAATGGTATTTATTCTTTTTGATCTCAAATGTTAAAGGATAATAGAAGGAAAGATAAGTTTGATGTGGTAATGAATTTTTTGCATTTCAACCTAAGGAAAATAAGTAATGGAAAATCTGCAGAGAAGATTAGAGTAGGCTAGAGGAGAAGTCACAAAAATTGAGACAACTGATCATGTAAAAAACCATAATAATTATTGAGATCTCAAAATCAATGAAATGGATTTTGGGCTTGACTGTTGGGTGCAAATTCAAAACAAGGATTCTGCTGAATAATTAAGATGTTCTTTCAGCTGGGCACATAATTGGGTGATAATCTACATTTTTTGGTGGTAGCTGAGTTTATGTGATGGGGGCATGGCCACTGCTCCTATTGACTATGTAAACAGATCAGGCCAGCTCAAAGCTGAACCAAGAACCAACAGGTTTTGGGTTGGGTTTGGGTTATTTGAAGAAAGAACCACTTTACCCAAGACCAACCCAACCTTTCTTGAAGATTTAATGGGTTGGGTTTGGGCAGGTTATCAAATGATTGGGTCATGGCCCAATCACCAAATAACACGCCTGAACCCTGAAAAAGGCCAAAAATTCTTACACTGCCAGCAATGTGGGCTTGGATGGTTTGTCTGAGTTTACATTGGATGCAGCCATTGATTGAAAATTGGGTGCCGCACCACCAAGTGAATTGAGAATCAATTCAAACCCGGTGGCAAAATTCCCAGGCCACAGAGTTTGAATCAGTCAATAATTCACTCAGTGGCCCTGTGCCCAAGTTTGAATCAGATGGCCACATCCAAAATAAATTCAAATGCAACCATCCAAGCCAGCTTTTCTGGAAGTGTTAGTTCCAGTCAGCCTGTCCCGGTGCAAACCCAAAATGTCCCAAAACAGGCTTGGTTTCAGTCAGCAAATCCTGATATTTGCCCCAAATGTCCCAACCCAAGGAAAAAGTTGGGTTGGTTTAATGTATGTTTTTTGGCCAAAAACCAAAGTTTACATCCTGAAGACCCATAAGGATGTTGGTGGACTGTGTGGCTTTCTGTGCTGAGAGGAGTGAGTGGCGCAGATGCCTTGTACCCCATCACCGCAACAAATCACTTTTTGCTTGTATACAAGTGACATCACAAAGTAAAAAGGTGCCTTTGTAATCTGCAATGTCACTTGTATACAAGTGAATTTTTTTTTGTGGTGTATTGGGTTTAAAGTGCCAAATGTGAACTATCCTATTGAGTGGATGATAAAAATGAAACCTGAAAGTACAGGGCGGCAAGGCCACCTTGAACCCTAGTAGTATAAATTTGAAGGTGATGAAGACAGATTTGATTTTTTGTGTTCATTCTTTTGAAACCATTCTCTATAATTTTGCCAACCCTCTATGACTTCAACCTTTTGCGTTGAGATTTGGGAATCAAATGAAGTGAGTCATAAAAATCTGGGAGGGCACTGTACATAAGCTGGTTCAGTAGGGGCTTGCCGGGGTCCTGTTCATTGTCATTTTTGCAGGGCGCAGCAATTTCTTGGGGTGCCTTGTTTAAAATCCTTCCTTCCTTGTTTAACTGACCAGGTACAAACACACCACCATGGACCGGGGAAGAAGAGCTCTCCGTTGAGAATGGTACATCAGGACAAGAGTTTCATGCCAGTTGGAATCTTTGCAGGAATTTATTAGTGGCTGGGTTGTCTGAGTAATACTGTTCATTGATCATTGCACACCAACTTATCCCACACCGAAATTTACCACCCTCAAAGTTGGGATCATAGATGACTGGGGCAAGATGAGTGGTTATCCATGAACCCTCAATTTTAAAAGAATTTGACCAGCTAGGGTAACATTGCGAGTTAGATGATTGGAAAGAAATGAAACATTGCTAATATTACAAGCTATAGAGAGAGATGGAAATTGTAATCACCTAGGGGCAGGAGAAGCTTAAGGATGATATAACTGGAGAACTAAGAATGAACACTTGATTGATTGCGCTGCAATTCGATTTTGATATCTGCACGGCAGATTTCACTTGCAAGAGCTGTGTTTAAGTTATTGTCAGTGCACTTGATTGTTGCCAACAAAACATAGCTGAAGTTCATTTACGCTGGGATTGACTTCTCCTGAAACTCTTTTACGGTCTAGATGCTATTGATCCCGTCAATAGCTGAGCTAAGGACAAAGCAAGAGTCAGCTAGCTGTTTGATCCAACAACACCAGTTTCTGCTGGCTAGACATACTTTTCTGTTGTTTGACTGATACAGTATGCTAGTGGGCCTGGGGTGCTTGGAGTTGTTTGAGATCTATTGAGAAAGTTTCTATGTTGTTAGCCTCAAGCCGTTTGCTAGGCTGCATCAAGTCACAGGGCTTACCTTTTGTTCTTGCTGCTGATGTGAGCGATAAGGTTATGCAACTGATTGCTGTCTGCAAATGATCTGGGAGAAGGAAAGAGCTTGGTTAGCTATTTAAGCTTTTTCCCTTTCTGGTTCAGAGGCAATGGCTGTGCTTAATGATGATTCTTTTTGTGATGTTTTTCCTCCCAATCATTGTTTGATCTGTTTGCTGCTCTGTGGTTCTGATCCGCTGCTAAGATCAAACAGATTGGTTAGTCTATTGGGATCATGCAACTGATCTATTCTAGGGAGATGTGACTTACATGTCACATCTCCTTGCATGCGCTTCCTGCTGCTAGGAGCAAGCCCAAATTGTTCCACGGGAGACGGTATGATTGTCCTCGGGTATGTGATAGGACATGGTCCCTGGACGTTGAGTGGTTACCCCCGGATGAGCCACCGCTACAAAAATGAAGCTCAACGGTTATTGTTCCGGATAAGGATGTATGTATGCTTTGGAAGACCCAGGACACCAAGCCAGTGTAATTTTTGTCCTCTTGATTGCAACTTCTCAGTAAAGCAAGCTATACAACTGCTGAGGTACCCGGGCACCCCAGTTGGACAATGTGGACAACAGAACACATCTAATACCCTACTCAAGGGGCTTCATTCCGCTATGGAAGGCACTTGTGGCCTCCTTTGATGGGGGAATGGAGGAAGCAGAGGCTTGCGCGGGCTTGGGCTGATCTCCCTCTATGCCGGCGAGCTCGGGCCAATCTCTAGATTTGGAGAGAGCTCCCATATTTGGTCGGCAGTGGTACAGCACTGTGGAAAATATGAGTTTAGCAGATGTGGTTGGTAAGGAAAATTAGAGACATTTGGTCTCCTGTGGAACGTTTTGATTCAGCCTGCTTGGAGCTGCGGATGAGTTCTGACAGCCTGCGGTGCTCTGAGCCGGCAGGTGAGGAGCAGAGTCTTGTGGTAGCACGGTGACGCCTATTGTTGTTAAAGACTTGCGAATAGAGCAGCGACCGGTTGGTTTGGTTAGAAAGTCTGCTGCGTTTTCTGTGGTTTGGATATAATGTAGTCGAATTAATTTCGAGGTTACCAGTTCTTGAACGAAGTGTAATCAAATGTCCATGTGCTTTGTTCAAAAACTGTTCTGAGAAACTTCACTCCTTTCTAGATCGATTGCTCCTTGGTTTTCTACTCCAATTGGGATCTTGCGCGGAGTGTAGTTGATGTTGAGTTCTGAGATGAGACTGCTGAACCAGGCTATTTCTCAACCTAGGTCTGATAATGCCTTATACTTGGCTGTCACATCTCCTTGCATGCGCTTCCTGCTGTTTGGAGCTGCGGATGAGTTCTGACAGATTTCACGTTGTGTATCCCCCATATCAGGGTAGGGTGTTGTAACGCTCGACTGAAATTACACTTTGTAGACGGTTCCTGGTAGGAACGGATAGTTAATTCTCTCAAAATGATGTCACATATGAATTAGAACAGCTGATTCAATTGGCTGTTATTTCATTATGAAGACTGTTTGTATTTCTTATATCATCTTGCTTCTCTGGTTGTCCTCCTTTCCCCTTCTTTCTTTACTTCATCGTGTTACAGTTGCGCGCGGCATTCCGCTGTACGGAGCCGCCTGCAAAACTTGTTCTGGGTACGCGGGGGAAAACCCCGTTGTCATTGGGGG
Source organism: Puccinia coronata f. sp. avenae (assembly GCA_002873125.1). Lineage (NCBI taxonomy): Eukaryota > Fungi > Basidiomycota > Pucciniomycetes > Pucciniales > Pucciniaceae > Puccinia > Puccinia coronata. The sequence goes on along the minus strand of PGCI01000111.1, from coordinate 182,131 downwards.
TCCAGCACTCAAGCTGACCACATTGTTAGAGCTTTGAGAGTCTGTAGATTCTAAAAATATGAGGGGCGACCTGTTTGGTCCAGCCATTTTTTTATTTTTTTATTTTTACACTTGACTATTGGGACCCGGAGCCTAAATCAAGGCTTGAGTACATAAAATTAGGTCAATATATTGCCCTAAATACATACCAAAGCCTCAAACAGAATGCTAAATGCTTCCTTATGGGCTTAGAGAACATTTAAATGATGTCTCAGCCCCTCAAAAGCCATAAAAATTTCGGGTTTTTTTGCATTTTCTTGAGCCAACATTTGGGACCTCACCAAAACCTCCGTACAGCGCAATGCCGCGCGCAACTGTATCTTTGTTCATTAGTTTCCATTAGATGTTAAAATCCTGAAATCTCAATATTGTAACCCTTTTGTTCTATCCTGTTCAAATATCCCTTCAAGGATTTATTCTTATTGCAAGAATAAATCACCCCTATTTCTCTTGTAATATTGACTTGATTGTCACTAGAGAAAAGAGAGAAATAGGCAGACCCTCACAATTATAACACGATCTTCTTTTTTTTTTTGCCGATAACCTCATCATCATCATCATTCATATTCTATCGTCATCATCAATCTCATCATCATTGTCAAACTTAGCCCCAAAAGAAAGATTTTTTCGCCAAACTCATTATCTCGCTCAAACTTCCATTGCCTTTCCATTACCTGATATTCTATCTCTCTATCGATCATGTTGGATCATGATTCTTCACCAACCAATCCAACTCGGATGCCATTTCCCGGTTCTCAACCTCGTTCTCAATCCCACCCTCTAATTTCCCCCTTCAACAGCCCAAACCCAAATATTCACGTGTTCTCGGAGGACGATCATCGTTCTCTTCCCCCTCTTTCTCCTCAACATCCGGATTTTCAATCTCAACCCATTCCTTCCCCCTTGTTGTCGCCTGCGTCAGGCGCCCGTTCTCCTTGTATGACTTCTCACCAGGAGGAGGGGGTCTCCAATCAGATGTCTGGTCTTCAATTTGAGAATCCAGATCAGGATCAAACCTTACTTTCCCATTCCCAATCTATCACCACCTTAGAGTCTCAGGCGCGTCGCACAGAGGCAATTCTTCGCCGTAATGAGGACACGATTCAAGAATCACAACAATTGTTGGTGTTTGCTTCGGATGTCAATAAAATGAAAGCGCAATTCCCTTGGGATCTTCAAGTGGTTCGCGACACTGTCAACGGGGCGTTGAATGGGTTACAGCTTCGCGTAGGACATCTAGAGACGCGTCAAAAGGTTTCGGCTCCAGCTAAGATTTTTCCTGAACCACCCTTTTACGCCCATATTTATTTCTCGGGAGACATTGCGGAAACTCATCGTTTCTGTTGCTTAATAAGAGATACATTTGCCAGAATTCCAGGCCATTTTGCTAGCAAAAGACAACGTATTCTCTGGATTGCTGGCTATTTTCGTACTGCATCCGGTAACCTCGGCTCTGATTGCCCTTCTTACACTTGGTGGAGGGGTTTGTTGACGAAGAACGCTCACAAGCAGGGACTGCCCACTCAAAAGGCTTTGTCTATGGCAGACTTTGTGATTGACAAATTGTTTGATTTGGAGTTGTTTTTATCGGCAATAGAAGATATGTTCTCCAATCATAAGGAAGCTGAAGAACATTGCAAGGCTTTGTTCTTGTTACGCCAAGGCAACAAGTCAATGGCTGAGTTCAAAATTCAGTTCAACACTCTTCTCTATACTGTCATCTTATCAGAAGAATCTAAATGTGAAGTTTATGAAGCCGCCATCAACCCCAAGATCGTAGAGTTAGGAGTTAATTGCGGGGGTTGGACGGAATTGGACACTTTGGTCAATAAGCAACGTATGGCGGTCAAGCTGGCGATTGATGTCAATTGTGTCGCGCAAATTAATCAACGCAAGTTTCAAGCTCCCTTACCTTGTATTGAGTTTAAACGGGCTCCGGTTGCTTTTGTACCTGTTCCAACTAAATCTACTGCTACGCCAATGGACATTGACTTGGTGCTAGCTGATTTGGGCTTCACTTTTGCCAACTGGCGCCGAGAATGTACAGATTGTAATCTATGCTTCCGTTGCATGAAACCATTTGATAAAACTCATGTCGACGTTTGGGGATGCCCGCATTCGGATGATAAGTGGTTGGTGAAGTCAGATATCCTGAAGGTGTGGAAGTCCTGGGGGGGGCTCTACGCGAGGATCGCGAATCAGCAGCTCCGACAGGCGATAAAGGCAAGAAACGCAAGTCAGTATCTGAAGTTCGAGAACAATTGCCTTTCAAACGTCGTTTGATTTCTGTTCCTTTGGGGGATCCCACTTCTTCGTCAATCCCTATTCCTGACTCTGACAGGCGTGTGAATTCTGGATCTCACATTGATGCCATTGTTGGCAAGCTGATGTCGCTCGGAGAAATATTGTTCAAGAGGGGGATAAGCAAATTACAGGTTGATGATGATTGTAAGTCTTTTCATTTTGTTAAAACCTCTCCTTTCCATAGCCGTCCGTTCTTTACAGGACGTTTGGTGCGTAAAGATAAGCTGCTCGACCTATCAGTTCTGGTGGATTCTGGCGCTTCCATTTCCTTCATTAGTGATCGATTTGTACATTCCCAAGGATTGGTCACTAACACTTTATTATTTCCCTTCAGAATCTCTTCGTTTGATGGATCCGCATCTGTAGCGGGAGATGTGTTAGAATATATAGATTGTTTGGTCTTTGTTCCGCTTGCAGATGGGCGTTTTCTAGAAACTTCGTTCAAATGTCATGTTATGTGCTTGTCTTCTGTGGATGCTATTTTCGGTAGTTCCTGGTTGCAGGCCACCAATGCTATCATTGGTGGAGTGAACAATGATGTGGTTATTAATGGGGGTATGGTTTCAAATTGTGTAGTTAATCCCCCCGCCAATGTTATTGATGAACCCTCTGGTAAAATTTTGTTAGAGAAGTATTCTGATGTGTTCGTAACTGATTCGTTGTCATCTCTTCCTCCTCATCTTCCTGGCTTTGATTGTGAAATAAATCTTAAGCCAAATTTGGTTCCCCCATTTGGGAAAATGTATAACTTGAGTAAGCCGGAGCAGGATGAGTTGAAGAAATATGTATTTGATAATGTACGAAAAGGGTTTATTTGGGTTTCTTCCTTGGCGGCGGCTGCGCCTATCTTTTATGTGAAAGTTAACGGTAAGGCTGATCTTCCTTGTGTAGATTATAGGATCTTGAACAGTATGACAGTTCGGGACTCTTATCCTTTACCAGTGATTGCACATTTGCTGAATAATTTACATGGATGCAAGTTTCTCTCAAAGGTTGATCTGAAGGCTGCATTCAACCTATTACGCGTTGCTCCTGGACACAAGTGGAAGACTGCTTTCAGGACACCTTGGGGTCTATATGAGTATGTAGTGATGCCCTTTGGTCTTGCTAACGCTCCTGCTACTTTTCAGCGTTTCATTCAGCATGTACTACGTGAATATTTAGATGTTTGCTGTTTTGTTTACATTGACGACATTTTAATTTTTTCAAAAACTAAGCAGCAACACATCTTGGATCTAGAGAAAATACTTCAGAAGCTTCGGGAGTATTTGTTGAAAGCGTCATTAAATAAATGTGAGTTTTTTTGTCCTCAGGTTACTTTTCTCGGGTTTGATATCACACAATACGGGTTGAAAATGAATTTCAAGAAACTCGATACCATCAACAACTGGCCATACCCAACAAATTTGAAAGAATTAAGGCGGTTTTTAGGGTTTACTAATTTCTACAGGAGGTTTATTCCAGCATTTTTGGCCGTTGCGGAACCATTGACTTCTTTGACAAAAGGGGAAGTAGGGGAGTCGGTTGCTTGGAAAACTGATCAATCTGTGTTAGCGTTTCAGGAGTTAAAATTGTTATTCATTAAAGAGCCTTTATTAATGCATTTTGATTTCAAGAAGCCGTGGTTTGTTCATGTCAATAGCTCAGGATACGCAATTGTAGCGGTACTGAGTCATCCTGATAGTGAAGGTAACTTGAAACCGGTGAGTTATTATTCACGAAAGCTGACTGACAGAGAACGGTCGTGGATGATTTTTGATCTAGAACTTTTAGCAATTGTCGAGGCTTGTGAAGAATGGCGAGCGTGGTTGATGGGCACGACGGAGCCAGTTAAGATGTTTTCTGATCATACAAATTTGCTTTATTTCAAGACAGCTAAATATTTGTCTCCTAAGCAAGCTAGGTGGGCGTTATTCCTAGATAACTTTAACATGGTAATTTATCACGTCTCAGGAGTGAAGAATCCGGCGGATGCCCCTAGTTGAAGGGAAGATTTTACAAGGAATAAAGATATTGTTCTGGAAGCACATGTCATCAGAGATAAGCTGGCAGATACATCGTTAGCGGAAGTAACTCCCGGTGCGAATGAACATCAGTTTTGTGGATATCATGATCTGTCTTTTCAGAGACCTAGTAAGGATTTGCTAACCTATTTTGATAAGCATTACTCACCCAGTGAATTGGTTTTGAAGGACGTCAAGATTATTAACGGAATTCAATGGTTACAAGGTAGAGTGTTTGTACCGGAAAAGTTACGCTTACAATTAATAGGCCTTTATCACGATTCACCCAGAGTTGGCCATCCGGGGGTTGCAAGGACCTTATCTGTCATGATGCGAACATTCTCGTGGCACGGTATGAGGAAGATGGTTACGGATTTCGTTCAATCGTGTGATTCTTGTCAGAGGGTGAAAGCTAGGAGACAGGCAAAAGACGGTGAGTTGGTGTCTCTGGTTGCAGGTCCAAAGCCGTGGAGTATTATTGGAATGGACATGATTACGAAGTTACCGCTATTGACTGGGTTTGATTCAGTGTTGGTAGTTATTGATTTGTTGAGTAAAATGACTCATTTTATTCCGTGCAGGGAAGATTCAACGTCCGGAGTTTTGGCTAATCTTTTTCGTAAGAATATTTTTAGGTTGCACGGTCTTCCTGACAAGATTGTTTCTGACAGGGGAGCTACTTTTGTGAGTAAGTTCTGGCAGTCGTTGATGAACAGTTTGAATATCAAGTCTGCACTGTCTACAGCATATCACCCGCAGACTGACGGACAGACAGAGCGAATGAATCAAGTTCTCAAGGATTATTTGAGACATTTTTGCTCTTATTATCAGGATAATTGGGACAAAGTCCTAGATTTAGCTGAATTTTCTATTAATAATTTGGACTTGGGAAGTTCAAGAATTTCACCTTTTTTCTTCTCGTACGGACACCATCCCAGGTTCAATATCTTGACGGAGAACACGGGAAGGAAGGAATTGGATTTGTTTATTATGGATTTGCAGGTTACACAGGAACGCGCAATGGAATGCTTAGTCCAAGCAAGGAAGCGACAAGCCGAATACTACAATAAAGGTAAAAAGCCGTCACCAATTTATCAGCCTGGTGAATGGGTTCTTTTATTACGCAAATTCATACAGTCACGACGGATCAATTCGAAGTTGGACTATAGATACATTGGACTGTTTCAGGTAAAGCAAATGATAGGAAGAAATGCGGTGGAGTTAGAATTAAAAAATGGTTATCCAAAGTTGCATCCAGTTTTTAACCTTTCTTTGATAGTTCCATATATAGGTCCGAATCAGTTGTTGAATCGAAGCGTTCAAGACAAGTTGAAGGAACAATATTATAGGACGGAAGAGATTGTAGATTGGAGTTTGATGGATTGTATTCTCGATGCGCGAGAGATAAAAAAGGGTAAGTATGAATACCTGGTAAGTTGGAAAAATTCAACTGTTGGTAATCAGGTTTGGATAGCTGAAGAGCATTTCCCAACGCAAAAGCAAGGGTATCTTGAGGCGTTCAGAGTAGCTCATGCAGGGTTGTTTGGGGAAGTAAAGAAAAAGAAGAAGAAGCTGACTTGAAGGGTTTGGAGTAATAGGTAAGGCATATTTGTAACGCTCGACTGAAATTACGCTTTGTAGACGGTTCCTGGTAGGAACGGATAGTTAATTCTCTCGAAATGATGTCACATATGAATTAGAACAGCTGATTTGATTGGCTGTTATTTCATTATGAAGACTGTTTGTATTTCTTATATCATCTTGCTTCTCTGGTTGTTCTCCTTTCCCCTTCTTTCTTTTCTTCATCGTGTTATCTTTGTTCATTAGTTTCCATTAGATGTTAAAATCCTGAAATCTCAATATCGTAACCCTTGTGTTCTATCCTGTTCAAATATCCCTTCAAGGATTTATTCTAATTGCAAGAATAAATCACCCCTATTTCTCTTGTAATATCGACTTGATTGTCACTAGAGAAAAGAGAGAAATAGGCGGACCCTCACAGGTGTGTACTGAATTTCCCTGGATACACAGCAGATATGTCGAAGGCCCAGGGCTGGGAATGAGAAACAGGGGGTCCAGCGTAAGGATTATCGGGGGAGTGTAGCGCAACAAATTTTGAATCAAGATCCATTGGAGCACCCTTAGCCAAGTGGATGAAGAAGGATAGTAAGGCCAATACGGTGTCTGTCTTCCCGGGGGGCCAATAAGTCATTCTTTTGCGATGCTGCCAGCTGACGTGGTGGCAAGAGCGAGGCGATGTAAGTAAGCATGGACAAAAGGTCACGATCGTGACAAACGGCAAGCCGAAAATTGTGCTGGAATGGCTCGTTATTTATGAGCGCCTGGAAGGAAAATGGCTAAGATGGAATAAAGACAAGTCAAGGGTTGCTTCGAACGCTCTAATCTCTGATTACTCGCGCTGGTGGATCAATCAACCGAGACTAGCGCACAGCCACATAGACAGTCACTGGCACTATGAATATAGAGCAGAAACTAACACTGGAACTGGTCGGACCTAGCTGCCAGAGCAGTACACACTGTCCGACCCGCTTTGCCCCGCACTGAGTCTGGATAGTGTGTCCGACCCGTTTTGCCCCGCACTGAGTCTGGGATGTTGACCTGCTCAGGCAACTCTTGACGGAGGACTTGTCGGAGCAGCTCGTCCGAACAGTTCATGCCGGCCGGGAAGCGTTCATTCCCAGCGCTGGTGCATACGCTTTTATATAGGGACGTAATAGAGCGCGCAATTGCTGCGAGCTGTTACCATTTGTGAAGCGTGTGCAGGGTGTACAAAGCCAAATGTGGAATGTCGACCAGGTTGACGTCAAAGCAACAAGACATGGCACTTCAGGGTCTACATTATCCAATCTCGATGAGAAAGCAGAGAAAAGAGTGTAAGGGATCATGTACAGAACGAATCACTAGCCGAGCGGTCGGTCGGGTTGTGATAGATTCCTATGACATCATCATCTCAGTTTTGGAAAACAGCTAGCCAAGGTAAAAAAAATATGGGTTTCTGCACATTTGAGTTGGCCAGAAAATGATCATCCATCCCACATGTATATGTAGTCCATTAAATAACAGGCTCCTTGAAATTTGGCTGAGAAATGTTAGATATATTACACCGCAGAATTGAAGATATTTCTTCGTGAATTACTACAATAGGTTTATTTGAATGATTCAAGGAAACAGTCAAGGAATGGTTCTCTATTTTATCACTCAACTCTGTTGGAAAAAATACGACCTGACCATGAACAATACTCACAAATCCCACGTTATCGGATCTTCTAGTGCTCCCTTCTCCAGTTCGCTTGGATTTGGATTGAGTGCCATAAATACCTATCACACGTATAGATTTGCCCGTCATCAGTACCGGGTCAGTCATTCTTGCCAGAATTCCGTACGTACTTTCTTTGTGATGTAAATCTGCGAGCAGCCAACAGATGGTTCTGCTGTATTGAAGCTGCATCCTTCAAGTACTCTCGCGACTAACAACGGTCCATTGGAGCCCGATCGGTGAAGGATACTTCACAGGAAGAAAAAGAAAGCATGATGATAAATTTCATGAGCTTTTTATTCGGTATAGCTTCGCTTACACTTCCTTGTGACAGTTTGCGGTGATATCCCTTTGACGAAAAATATCAATTCAACAATATGAGCCGGCATCAAAGTCCCATCTATGGAGGGCGACACTTACGAGCTGACCCAGCCGCTCGAATTCCCGCTCTGGGAATCAGAAATACCGCTCCAAAGGCAGACACCCATCTGCTCTTCGCCAGTGTAATTACCACAAATCTGGAGGAATGTGGGCGTCAGGAACCTGGATATTGGATTTTCAATACGAATTTTGAGGGATAAAAATCTCTCCATTCTTACGCTATCTTCAATGGGCTTAGAGGGCAGATTGCTGGAAGACCCAAACCCCCAAAAAATGAATAATACAATTCCGCGGGAATTCCAATTGAAACTCGATAAGGTGAATGAATATAGTGTTTGAGTGGCCTTTCTGACTGACCTATTGTCTCCAATTCGGCCCGATGATCCTGAAGAATTTTTTGATGATACTTGTGAGCTTTCCGTGGCAAGAAAGCTTGTGGTATTGGGTGATGTCCACGAGGTATCATTTCGACTCTGAGGATGCCCGAATTTGAATATTGCAGGTTCACGGTACTTCCGGAATAAACAGCTCATGAAGACTCACGCGCTTGGACAAAGCTTTGTCGCTCGTGCGGACAGTCCAATAGTGGTTGTGCCTGAGCTCGTATTGCTCGCCGGACTCGGAGCACCCATCGCAAACTCCCAACAAGACAGCATCAGAAACACAGACTCAATCCATCGAGGCGTTCGCCTTCTGTGTAACTTCATGAAGTACTCACTAGTTGCACCGCCATACTAGAAATTTTCCGGGCGCAATTATTCGTTGGGTTGGCATAAGCACATCCATCTTTTTCGTGCAGATACTTGTAGCACCCGCTATTGGTTGTAGACCTTCGTTGTGACGCGGATCTCACTCCTTGGACATGCCCGTGCTGCGAAAAGATAGTAATGCCGTGGTCACTCCGACTGTCAGCCGATTTTATTGTCGCGCTACCGACAGGCTGCGACAAGCACAAGAAGTGCACTAGACCGATGAAGAGAATCATTGAACTGGAATATATCGATGTACTTGCTGAGAGTCGAGCTTGAAGCATGGTGTAGGAGAAGCTATTTCCACAGCCTAGTCAGTCTTATAAAGTCGGAAATTGAGGCTGGCAAGAGTGAGAGGCGGCTGCGTCCAGCATAAAAGATGGAGGATTTATTGGAATTATTCCCCGGCGTCGCACGAACAGAATTTGGCATCCATGATCCGACAAGCCATCTTCTGGCTTATGGTGAGTCCAGCGCCGGGTGTTATTGGAGTCTTTTGATTGATCACCTGGAAATATTTTAGAGATAGACCAGCTACATAGCGTGGTATCTGCGCCGTGCATGTGTAGCCTTTGTGCCCTGAACTCCCCGCAAACATTTACCGTCCGGCGAATATCACGCAGATGCAGTAGTGATTGATGGAGATATATTCATCATGTGAACGATCCAAGATATTTTGTGCGCATATTTACACTCATGGCAATGTGGGCCTTTGACTTACGTAAGACCCGCCTTGCCTATTGTTGAGGCATATCAACCTTGGATGCGTTCATCTTCTTTCCTGGACAATTCGGCACTATTGAGGTGGATTGCGGAAACATTTCCAAAAATTGGTAATCTCGGAATCCTTTACTTTAAAAATTAACTTTTTTCCAATTTTCTAATAATTTGTTTTTACTTCCTTTCTATCCAGAGTTTTGATCTTATTATAAATTAGCCCAGCTGTTGGGTTTTTTGAGGGCGCTTTTTTATCACTGCTTCCGCATATTTAAAGACTTGAGGGTGGATTTGTGTTGGGCTATGTATTTACATAAATCTGCGTTCCTTCAAATCTGTACCATAGGACCAACTGTTTTCTTCTATCTTTTTTACAGCCTATCGGGTAACTGGAGATTCGCTGGCCATCTCATCGGTAAAAATTGCAAAGGTGGGATTGGTGGCCAGTAGCATTTCAATCCGTGACATAATGTTGGCCATCATGTGCTCCTTGTTTCGGGTGACTCTTGGTGCACAGCTCGCTTTCAAATCCCGATTGCACACCTCTTCATCTTGGCTCCATATCCCATTGGAGACAGGCTACGCGGCTGAGACCTCAGCATGTCTCTGGATTGTTGAGTTTGGGTAAATCTTAATCGATTACCTTAGCCTAACAGACGGGAGTCACCCATGGTGATTTTAAGTCATCGGTCAGGGTACATACTGGGGTTGTCTACGGGTCGTCGTGCCACTCGCGAGTGATCGATCGGACGTCTGTGGTAATTATTTGTCAGCCTTGCGCTTTCCGCGGCAGATTCCGTCTTCCCCCCAGGGCCAAGACCTAGCTTCCGATCATGGTGGCCCCCTCTGCGACAAGCCCCCTCCGGTGGTGAGTGACGAACATCCTGTTGACCGTTTTCCCACTGCCTCCGCCCGCTCCATCTGCTTCCATCCACCATCATCATCCACCCACTGCCCACTCATCAACAACAACCATGCATCGAGGAACCGGTCTCATGCGTGCCATCCCGCGGAGTGCCACCAAGGCTCGCCGCGCGAACAGTGCGCTGCTCAACGCTACCGCACTCTCGTCAGTGTCGCCAAGCCCGCTCTCCCTGGTGCAGTGGCCAAGTCCAGCTTGCCCCGCTTCACCAAGAACCAAGTCGATCAGCGTAAGCTTTCCCTATCTGTCTAGTGCTCCATCATCTCTCTCGGTGTGGCTGCTCATCCTTTCTCTTGTTCTCCGATCCCGCCCATAAGCACGATCGTACGCTTCCGAGGCCAAGGCTCAGAGTAAGTCTTCTGCCATGAAAACCCACAGTGGAATCTTTGACTGATAGAGTGCCCGTGTTCTTTAGTTGGTCAGATCAAGACCGTCATCGGAGCCGTCGTGGATGTTCAATTCGACAGTGAGAACTTGCCCCCGATGTGAGTGCTTCAGCCTTAAATCAGTCTGAGCTTAATGACTTGGCCAACTAAACCATCGTGGCTTGAACCTCTCCAGTCTCAATGCCCTCGAAGTTCAAGACTTCGGGCAACGATTGTGTGTGAGGTAGCTCAGCACTTGGGTGAAAACACCGTTCGTACCATTGCCATGGACGGTTCGTTGGCTTGCGACTTTTGTCTCGTATCTGAGCATCCAAGATTAACGCAATTCGGTTGATATTTACAGGTACCGAAGGTTTAGTTCGTGGCCAAAAGGTTGTCGACACTGGGGCTCCCATCCAGATCCCCGTCGGCCCCGAATGCTTAGGCCGTATCATGAACGTTATTGGAGAGCCCATCGATGAACGTGGCCCTATCAAAACCAAGACCATGATGCCCATTCACGCCGAACCCCCGGAGTTTATTGATCAATCCACTATTCCTGAAGTATTGGTCACCGGTATCAAGGTCGTCGATCTCCTCGCCCCATACGCGCGTGGTGGAAAGATTGGTCTCTTGGGTGGTGCCGTGTCGGCAAGACTGTATTCATTCAAGAGTTGATTAACAACGTCGCAAAGGCCCACGGTGGTTACTCCGTCTTCTGTGTGTTGGTGAGCGAACACGTGAAGTAACGACCTGTACCACGAAATGATTGAAACTGGGTACGTGCTACTCCTGTTTCGTTCCAGGCCTTTCCGCGAGTACTGATGCATCAATACATTCCATGGATGAAGTGTAATCCAGCTGAACAACGACAAGAGCAAAGCCGCACTTTTTGGACAAATGAACGAACCCCCGGGAGCTCGTGCCCGAGTGGCTTTGACTGGATTGACCTTGGCTGAGTACTTCGTACGTCTCATGATTCAATGATAAGCTGGCCAAAAACTAAACTTTTAACCCTTTCAGCGTGACGAAGAAGGCCAAGATGTGCTCTTGTTCATCGATAACATCTTCCGATTCACCCAGGCTGGTTCCGAAGTATCTGCATTGCTTGGTCGTATTCCCTCCGCTGTCGGTTATCAACCTACGCTTTCCACCGATATGGGTGGTATGCAAGAGCGGTTAGTCCTCGCTGTTCTTGCCGCGCTGTACATCCCCTTTCTTTCTGACGCTTGCCTTGTTTTTCATTAGAATTACAACTACACGGAAAGGATCGATTACCTCGGTACAGGCTGTCTACGTGCCCGCCGATGATTTGACCGATCCTGCCCCAGCCACTACTTTTGCTCACTTGGATGCCACTACCGTGCTGTCCCGAGGTATTTCCGAGTTGGGTATTTACCCCGCTGTGGACCCGCTTGACTCAAAATCCCGTCTTCTAGACCCCCGAATTGTGCGTCTTTTTGTCGATCGCAAGCCCGTTAGGTTATCTTGGGTCACTTAACTGTTGCTTTGAAACTTTTCAGGTTGGACCAGAGCACTACAACCTTGCTACTGCCGTACAAAAACTGTTGCAGGACTACAAGGGTCTTCAGGATATCATTGCCAGTGAGTCATCATTTCTAGTACTGCGTTTTTCTGTGTGACTGATGCTTATCCATGATTTCAAAGTTTTGGGAATGGACGAACTGTCCGAAGATGACAAGCTTACTGTCGAGAGAGCACGAAAAGTCCAACGATTTGTGAGTTTCTTGACACTTCTGTTTTGCTAATGTATTACTCGCTAACGGTTGTACCTATTACAATGCAGATGTCTCAACCTTTTGCTGTCGCTGAGGTCTTCACTGGTCTTGAGGGACGACTTGTACCTCTGAAGGACACCATTGAATCTTTCAAGGGTATCCTTGCTGGCCAGCATGACCACTTACCCGAGAGTGCATTCTACATGGTCGGAGCCATTGATGATGTCAAGGCCAAGGCTGACAAGTTGGCCGCTGAAATGAAGGATAACTAGACGAAACGACTGGGGAAAGTCTCTCATCAAGTAGTACATCAAGCACAACTTTGACAAGCCGCTATACTCTTATACTCAATCTTGTTCTTTTCTCAACGCTTGTCCCGCGTGGGTTGTACCTATTGAGCTTTTCTTCCTGCGCTTCAAAAGAAATGTGAAAAACCACTTTCACTTGACCCGCCCTATGGCAGACTTGATTCACACTTCCAATTTTATATAGTAAAAATTCCATCAAGTGGAGGCTTGTCCCTCGAGTGTCGTCGGATTTCGTCTGGCGTGGGTCCTCTGGAAATCTATGTATGTATGCTGGAGCCCTTGGTGATACATATTAAGCTGGAAGGATATCAGAGGCCCACCTTGGATTACCAGATCAATAATATTTGCATGTAAATAAGTCTCCATTGATGAATGCTTTTCCGCAGTCATTCTGTTATGAAATGAGATGCTGAGTCATGTAAAATCACGAGAGCGACGTGTTGTGTAAAGATTCAATGGGGACTCAGATCAGTTCAGATTGGCTCTCTTTCAATGGGGGCTGAAAACCCAACCATCAGACCTGTGTGATTGTGCTTATAGTTCAAGCCAAATTTTTTGAATGGGAGCACCACGCCGTTCCAATCAATTATCTTGCTGTTTGAAACGTCACCAATTGACTCTACTGAGTTCTGATAGGTTCCAATAGCATTGGGACTCATTTATTATTGGTTCAATGCTCAAAAAATGGATCTATGACTTCATCTTTAATGCCTTGCCAATGCAAGCAGTACAAGAGAAAAATTACAAATTGGCAACAGTAAGTGAATATCCCACTATATCCCACCTTTTTTTCTTGATCCAAGGCCTTAGCTCATGGCCCATATGTTTTTTTGTTGATCAAATCAAGGGGTGATTACAAAATTGATGGGAACAAGGGTCGGATCAGCATGTATGAGCTCAGGTAGGGACATGGGACAAACACTTAAACTATAAACATTGCGTGCCTGATGAGTATACGAGAGGGGCATATTGGTCACAAGGTTGGGTTGAATATCATTTTTGCTGCTTCCCAAAATACCACATTGGAAAAAGGACCCTGTGAAAACCACACCATATAAATTGCTGCAATCAGCATTGGCTGTTGACTGAATGAATGAGTGCAGCGGATGTCAGTTGGATGATACACCAGTGGGAACAGAGGCATTGAAATTGGTGAGACCTTCAAACAAGCCATTTTTGGGAAGTGGGTGGTAGGGTACACTTCCAAAGCCATGGTAATTAAGGTGTCAAAGTGTGGGATGAGAAGTTAAATATAAAGGGCTTGAGTTAGACAGAATGCTTATAAAGCTTTGACAGAAAAGTTAGGGATTATGAGTAAGAGAAAGTGATGATGAAATGGTTGGTAGTGATATGGGGAGTTGAACCCATTTAAGATCAGGGCTGATCAATAATCAGTGGGTGAAACTTATCTACACTCATTAAGCATCAGGATATACAAGGTTAAGGCCAATTTCCAGTCTGGAAAGGGTGAAGTAGACTGAGACCAAGGCAAAATGAATGCAACCCACAGACCAAGGCAGGACTAATCATCTCATAAAGGTTATTCAATGGTTGATTGAGAGGCTAGCAACAAGAAAATTGTGATGTGGCAGAACAATTGTCATGCTAAATTTGAGGGGTAGTTATCTATTATGAGGTCTGATGCACAAAAATATGGCAGAAGACCAATTAATGTTGATTCAGAAGTGAATGGTCACCTATGCACACACTTTGGTCAAGGAATTCACCAATGATACTTTTCAGAGTAACACACTATACTTTAGCCAAATTCAGGGACACAAATACATTCAAAAATCTTGATGAAAATTTTCATATCCTTGAAACACCTGGGTGAGGAGATAACACATCACAAATTGGCATAACATGAGAAAAAACATAGTTGGTTGCATCAAGGAGTGATTTGTAGGTTCTTGTTAAATCAATATGTAGAATATTGAGGTCCTGGCTTTTGCAGCAGAAATGAAAATGTAAGGTTCAATGTTGATTATGAGAAGCAGGATTTTGTGGGCATCTAATCACCTGGAGCCCTCTCTTATATTTTCTTGTTTCACAAGGAGAGTTCTTGAGTGATAATCAGAAGGCTCAGAGCATCTACATTGGCAGTGCTATGATTGGGGTGCTAAACCCTTGATATAGCCCCCCATTTTTGTTGATATCAAAACATGTGGTAATTTGACACCCAGCAATGGGCACAATGTTGAAAGGCAAAGTTACATGAACTGGGGGATGTTGTGTGTGTGAGGTTGAGTTCCAAGAAAAGATCTATTAGAATAATAAGCTATGTCATGGAATATTGGTCTGTCACATGTAAGGGGTAGACAGATCTGGAAACTTGATGATGTTTTCTGCTATCCAAGGTGTAATTGCACTCCATTTATAGACTGCTGGGGTGCCACTTCTTTTTTGTGTTGCCAAAATTTTGGATTGCAACCTGGGATAGAAAACTGGGTGGAAATACTCTCACTAGAATCTGTGTGGGCTGGAGGAGGGGATCAAGCCTTGGAATCAAAAATCAGGAATGCATTTTTTATACATATTTGGAATAAGAGAAGGATTTTCCTCTCTCATTCAATACTAATAGGGGGATTCACAATAGGGTTTTTGACTTCTAGTCTTTCTGAAAAATGTTTCTGGTTGCTAAATTTTAGCTTCAAACTGAGTACCTTAGAAAGTAAGCAATTTCACTCACAGGCAACTACACATAGGCAAGATGTTTAATTCACTGATGTATGGACCCTCAGAAAGCAATGAATTGATTAATCACACCTTTCCCATGTGAGGTGTAAAAGAACTTTTGTGATGTAATTTAAGGACTTCCGGTGATGCTCATAAAAACTTCCAGCAGATCCTTATTGTGAACCCTCCTAATGAGCAACAAAATAATATCTTCTTGCAACATAATGGTAAGAATGGCTAAATCAAATTCATTAGAGTATTTTGATTCTGGAAGTGGATGTACATAGAACTTCAAAAAGCCATTCATATTTTGTATCTAAAGATAAATTGATTTTGATTGGAAAAGATTCAAATTGTGACTATTTTCTTCATTACCCATTCCTTCTACAGTTTCATCTATGGAGGAGGTCAGTGAATGAAAACATGGGCATTTCAACTGGATTGTCAGCAGATGAATCAAGACTGTTCAGGTTACCATCCTATGTTATGTAGTAATGCAATTCTGAGCAAGTTATAAGCATGTCCAAGTGAGGTTGTCTGGAAGCATAGGAAACATGGAGGGTATTAAGCTCTTTGCAGACTCAAGAAGCAGGAGTATGATCCAACTTCAGATACACTCTGCTCCCACCTACTACATACAATTTCAGCATGCATCATGTTTATCCACATTTTGATGGCACCTGGCTTTCCCCTCCATTGTTTTTCTCAATAATCTGGACTAGGCAGTAGGCCTAATGACTTTTTTTTTTTATATCCAGGATTTATCCATAGCAACACTGTTCTTTTTTTTTTTTTGATCCCTTGGTGGAAATGTTTAATTTTTCATCAAGGCCACCATATCAGACATATCAATGTTGGAGGATTTAGAGCAGGCTCCTCATCATCACCTGCATGTTTAAATGACCGGTATGACTCGAGAAATGGAGTCAAATTGTCTCGCGTTCTATTCCTTTTTCTGTATGGGTGCCGTGCGCTCCATCATCCATCGATACACGCTCCCATTATTACATGTAGAATGATAACAGCTGCAGTGGTGGTGGTGGTGGGGATTTCCGATTCCCGAAATGTGCATTACCAGATTTAAGATCGGTGGAAAAGCCTATTATTTATTTATCTCCAAGATGGAAGAAATAAGTCATCCCCATCGTTGGAGGGCGCCGCAGTGATTTCTTTCCATCCTTAAAAATGTTTCCTTTGGGTTTTAATCTAATTATTCAAGTATCCATGGAGCACCTTCAAGCGCTCATCTACATCCGATTTTTAAATACTCTTTTGTAGGCGCGCTGGGAAGGTGCACACATAAATATTTACATGGTTTTGTGTTCGAGTCGCATCTTTCCATTAATATTTACATATCATTCCCATTTGATTTTCTTGTTGGGTCCGTTGTCCGCGTCCGGCTGTTCCCCCACCAGCAGATCGAGTCGAGATGTACAATATCGGCCGGTGGGGATGGAGTGGGGCGCTTGCCTTGAGAAATAGAGTAATAGTAAATTTAAATATTAGGTTTTATGTACACCACCGGAGATGAATTCTCCTCAATTTGATGATGAATGAAGCACTATGAACTTGAAGGAGGTGGGGACGTGGGTGGCTGGTAATATGAGCTGACAGACATGTTGTGATAATTAGTTTTTGTTGGGTCGTATGTTGTATTGTATAGTCAGGAAGAAGGATGTATCGTTCTCAAGTGTGTGTTCAGTCATCATCATCATCCACAGGTATATTGTATGTATCAATTGATCTGAGGGGAATGCTTGAGCTTCACAGGGATGTTGGAAAGGAAGTGATGTGAAAGTTTTCTCAAGGTGTACATTTTAAGTTCCTTCGAGAAATGACATGTGGGCGTCACCTCAGATTTGACTGCTGGAATAAGAGTCAGAGTGGATGCTACATATTTATCTGTCCATGGGGTGGTGCACTGAAGTTGAAGCAGTGAAGCAGTGAAGCTGAAGCAAACTCTTTCTTCCTTTTCCTTGTGTATGTATTTTCGCTCTCTTTTTTTTCTTTTCTCTTTTTTTTTTCTCTCCTTCGGTGAATCCGCTCCCCTTCAGGTTCTCTCGCTCCCACTCTCCCACACATATTTGTATTCTCTCCTTCGCTGGTTGCCTGGGTGGAGTATGTATGTATTTATTTGTAAATAGGCCCTTTTCTAAGCAGAACGATAACTTGCTTCGCCTTCTACCCTGCTCTTGGCCTCGACTCCCCTCCGCGCATTTATCTCGTTTCCTCCTCTTCTCTCTTTCTCGATAGCAGGTGAGGCTTGTATATACTCTTTATTCAAGCAGCGCTCTCCTAGCTCGTTCCGTGTTATCCTTCTGCTGTCACTGGGATAGCCGAGGCTGTTCAGCTGGCACAGACACTGCGCCGCTCACGTCAACAACAGCTGCACATTCAGTGTCCTCTCCATTCAGTAGGGTAGACTCCAGCTGAACCTTCTCTGTGTCGAATACATACATAATAAATATATAAACCCTCTCTCCCCCCATCCCCCTCTGCAGCGCACCACTCTATCTCCCCCCCGCTACAGCCTACAGAGTAGCCTCCTCCTCCTTCTTCTCCTTCTCCTTCTTATTCTTCTGCTTCCTCGCTCACACACTCTGACTCTCCATCCAGCAGACTCTAGCCAACCCATTCGCTTCTCTGTGTCTGTCTCACCACCAGGATCAGTGCCGCAGCCCCTCACTCATTCACCGCCATGCACCAGGCTCAGCACCACCCGCACGTCGACGCCCCCGCAAGGGCCAACACCGCCCAGTCCTCCCGCCATCGCTCTGTCCACCAATCACCCGCCGCCTCGCAGGAACAAGTCTCCTCTCCTGTCAACATGGTCGGCCCATCCCATCCCATGCCCCGCCAGCGTGTATACTTTGGCCCGTATCTTCTTCTGCAAACCCTGGTGCGCTACACACACACACACACAAAAAAAAAACATATCCATATCTATCTACATGCTGCGAAAATCATAATTAAATAACCATATATGTCATTCTTTTTTATTTTTTTATATTTAGGGCGAAGGTGAATTCGGGAAGGTCAAGCTGGGCGTACACTCATCACCTGACAGGTGGGGCGAAGAAGTCGCAATCAAACTCATCAAGCGAGGTAATGTAGACACCCAGGCCAGGATGATCAAGGTGGCTCGCGAAATCGATGTCCTCAAACTAGTCAAACATCCCAACATCGTCAGGCTATACGATGTCATTGAAACTGAAAAATATATTGGCATCGTCCTGGAATACGCCTCTGGTAAGCTCACTCCTTCCCCCCCTCCCCTCTTCTTTCCAACAAGTCTGCTGCTTATCTCTTTCTATCTGTCCCGTTCAGGCGGAGAACTGTTTGATCACATCTTAGCTCACAGGTACCTAAGAGAGAAGGATGCTTCAAAACTCTTTGCTCAGCTTATCTCTGGAGTCACATATCTTCACGCTAAAAAGATTGTTCATCGGGACCTGAAACTCGAAAATTTACTGCTCGACCGAAATCGCAACATCATCATCACGGACTTTGGCTTTGCGAATCGATTCGAGGATCGCACAAATGATCTCATGGCCACCTCCTGTGGCTCACCCTGCTATGCTGCCCCAGAATTAGTCGTTCAAGATGGTCGATACGTCGGCTCTCAAGTGGACGTTTGGTCCTGTGGTGTCATCCTCTATGCAATGTTGGCTGGATACTTGCCCTTTGACGACGATCCTTCTAACCCTGATGGGGACAACATCAACCTACTTTACAAGTACATCATCAACACTCCACTTAGCTTCCCAGATTGGATCACAGATGAACCCAAGGATTTACTGCTCAAGATGCTGGTTCCTGATCCCCTGAAGCGATGTTCGCTGAAGGATGTAGCAAATCATTCCTGGCTCGCCAAGTATCACCATCTCTTCACTCGCTCGTTAGATGAACTAGAACGTCTCTCGGAAGAAAATGAACAAGCTAAGCGATTAATGCTTCAACGTCAACGACAACTCATGGCTGCCAATAACTCCAATCGTTCCCAACCAAGTCTAGGCCCTGACGGGAATCGCGCTCATGGCTCCGGTAATACCACTAACAAAGCACGAGGACATCAGAGCGCCATGGTGGTTCCTTCGTCTGCAATGGTTGCCCCCGATGAAGCTTTGTCCAGTCAAGCCATTGGTGCTTATCAACAACAGCAGCGTCAAGCTTCCAGTGGCGCAGTCACTCATCTCCATTCCAACATTCATCAACCTGCCACTCCTCCCGTTCCCTCCAATCGACGTCATCAACAGGCCCAATCAGCTGTTGTTGTTCCCGTCTCCTCGCTCAACAAAGAGAATGAAGGCATTGTCCCCGTCCCCCCGATCCCCAAAGACAAAATGGCACTCGATGATGATACTAAATCCCCTGGCTCCCACGGTAGCAGTGGTAAGAAGCGTAAAGTGGGAAACGCTACTCCTGCCTCTCCATCTGTTCATTCCGGCCTTTCTCAATCCCAACAGCGTTACACCGTTCAAGTTGAATACACTGGTGTTGCTAAAGGGAAAGGGAAAGACGTTGAGGCACTTGCACGAACTGAGACTTCTGAGTCTCATCATAGCCCCACCCAAAGAGAAACTACTCAGCTTGAGGCGGGTCAATCTAGCACGCCTCCCATGACCACACCAGCTTCTCCTCCCACCTCACGCCCTTCTGCACACAAACTCACCAGCGAGTCCCACAGTCCGCCCACTCCCCAGCCAGGCCGAACCAGCAAAGCTTCCATTTACGCCCCCGCAGATACTGCCATTGGATCACCGAACACTCTCAAGCCAACCGATTCCACTACGCTTGGGTCTAGCGACACACCTACGCCTACCGTTCCTTTCCCTTCGCCCTCCCAGAAGCCTTTACTTAATCAAGCTTTGACAGGGTTTGTTCTGTCTCTCTGTCTCTCTCGGCAAAAATCAATATCTTGTGTATGCTGATTTATACAACCAATCATTCAGTAGCGGCGCTCCCAAGAGTTCCAGCCAAGTTTCTTTTAGTACTACTTCCCAAAACTCTGCGGCACCAAATGGTACACCCAAGGGGAAATCACAGACGCGTCATAAGAAAGGATTATCAACTGACCGGTTCTTCTCCCGGCTTCTTGGTGCCAACCCAAGTCAGCCCTCCAATCCCCCACCTGTTCCCACCAATCCTAAGAAGTCATCCGGCTACACTACCGCCGCACCCCCTACGGCTGTCAAGACAGCCAGGCGAAAGGCGTTGAGTTTGGTCGTGGAACCTCTAAGTGGTAAACTCGCTGGAAGCGGTCGACCTAGCAGGAAGTCTGCCAAAGTGACTTCGAACACCGCTGAGACTCAGCAGGCCGATCAGGGCAAACGTCGGACTCGAGGTACCAGCGTCACCGCAGCTAGTCCTCCCCTACCTTCGACAAATGGTATACCACCACCACCGCCCATACCAGCGTCTGACAAGTCTAAAACCACGAATGTCAAGAGAAGGACTACCGTGACGGCCTCACATGCCCGTACCACTTCGACCAAGATGCCTACCAGTGGCTCGGCACCGCAAGTGACCGCTTCTTCCAACAAACCCGGCTCACATTCCTCTGTGGTACCATCACACCCATCGGCGCCATCATCTGCAGAAGTCTCGCACCCTCGCGGAGATAACACCATTATCCCCGCCCCTCAACCGGAGGGTCAAGTTGCTTCGCCCCATTGGAGCCACCACACACCTACAGCTAGTGTGGCGAACAGCACTGGCCAGGCCAGTAACAGCAGCAAAGCTAAGCGTGTCATGGATTGGTTCCGTTTCAAGAGCTTGAATGGTAGCACCACCAGTGCTAATCATCCCCAAGCTCACGTTAATGATCATCTGGTTCCACCTGTGCCCATCCCAACCGACTTTGATGCCAGAGTTAAAGCCCATCAACCAGCGCAGACCTCACGCTTTGATCAACCTACCGATGGGCATTCTCCTCCCGCCGAATCCCAACCGACTTTGCAAGTTCCTGCGCCCTTGATGGTGGGTGTTTTTCTTCCCTCATTAATGTTGCGATCCCGCACTGTGTTCTCTTATCACTTCCTCTTTTGTTTATGTTTCTTTGTTTTAGTCGAATCAGTCCGTCACTCAAACATCGGCAGTATCATCCTCGAAGACAAGTCATCGCTTCACCTTGGGTCATCCCCGTCCTAGCACGTCGACAGCCGCCGAGTTCAGAAACACGCCGGGCAGCCCGCCGGTGGGTGGCGCTGGCAAACGAAGCGGAGCATTCAACGACAGCAAGCTGAAGCTGCACCACGGGGCCATTGACCAGAATGCGATCTCGTCGAAGCTGCCGCCTGTGATTATGCAACAGCTGAAGCAAATACTGTGGGAGATGGGGATCGATGTGGTGGAGGAGAGCTCGATGAAGCTGAAGGCGACGCGGCGCTCGAAGAAGAAGGTGGTAGCGAGTCTAGGCATGGGTGTGTTTGAGGCGCTGCAGCAGCAGCAGCAGCAGAAGGCGCACCCACAGGAAGCCGCGTCCAACGGCGCCTTCAAGTCCATCTTCAACAGGCGCCCGCAGACCGCCAGCAGCACCAGCCAGCAGATTGGCGTCCTCATCGACCAGTTCGGCCACGTCTCCACGGGGCCCAGTGCGTCCGGACCCGCTGGGTCCGGCGCTGGCAGTCTCGGCAGTGCCAGCGGTGCCGACTACACCAGCGGCGCGCAGCCGTTACCATCGTACGCCGACGATCCGTCTGTCGACAGCGGCGACGACGTGAGGTTCAGTAAGCTCTACCCTCCCCACTGTCTTTCATGATGTTTTTTTGCTGCTGCTTATCATCCATGACTACTGTCCTTTTTTCTCTCACAGCCGTTGAAATCACTCGGCTCAGAGGCTTGGCTGGGCTCTATGCCGTGGACATCAAGCGGTTGAAAGGGTCGCTCTGGAGCTTCAAGTATCTGTGAGTCTCGACATCCTTTCATCAGCCCTGCATACCTTCGTATCCGGACCCACTGGCCTCTGTACTAATCCATGATGTCTCGATGGCTACAGATACTTGCAAATCCTCGAGAGGGCTGATCTGGGCCAGAAAGCGTAGCAGCCCAACTCCCGACCTTGCGCGGTGTCCCTCTTCCACCATCTTCTCTCTTCAGACCTTCATTTTCTTTGATACAAATATCAGTGCATTTCATTCTAGTTGGAAGTTGTTTTTTTATTTTTTTTTCTGAGACGTTTCCTTTGGTGGTGGCGGCAGTAGTGGCGGTGAACGAAGTTCTCCATAATCAATCCATCCGACCCCAACAGCAGAGCGGGGGTTTTCCAGCTTTCCTTCCTGGCGTGTGTATATCATGGCTTCTCGTTTCTTCGTTACCGATCAGTGTCCGTCTTGTGTGGTGGTTGCGCGTCTTCCCGGGCGGCGTGTGTGTGTGTGTGTGGACGCGGCGATATGACTGGCTGCCCGTTCCTCCCGCTGCCCTCTGTGTTGGTGTTGGTGTTTGCTGTCGTCGGCGCGCGCGGTGGCGCTCTGGTTCATTATTCTTTCTCCCTTGTCATCATAGAACATTTCCTTGCCTCCCTTGATACACTTTTTTCCCCTTTTAATGTCTTCGTTCAGCTTACAGTCTTTTTTCTCTCTCTCTCTCTCTCTATCGCTTGCCCTTCTGGATCATTCTGTTGCTCCCTTCCTTTGCGTTCCACATCATTCCTGATTCATCATTCATCATCTTTTGAGACGTCTTCTCAACCCCGCTCTTGCCGATTTGTTCCTTCCCTTTTTTGTTGAAGTCCTCGTCTACTTTCTCTGCTCTCTTCTTTCTACAATCTCTCCAGACTCTCCCTCTCTTCTTCATTATGCTCTCTCATGTCGCCTCCCCTTTTTTTTTTCTCTTGTCTTGCCCTTTCTCATCACTCATTCACCCACCCTTTTTCCCTTTTGACATTGTTTCTTCTCCTTTTTTTGTTTTGTTTGATTGACTTCGCCTCGTTCCTCTTATATTTTTTTTTCAAACCGAAAAAAAAACATATACAATAACTGTGCATATAAACATTTTTTTCTTTCTTTCTTCAAACAACCCCCCCCTGACCCCAAAAAATAACACTTTTTTAATGATTTTGTACTTTCCATAAAAACATATACTGCTAAATAACGTGTACATACATTTTGTTGACTCTTTGTTTCTGTTCTGTTTTTGTTTGATCGTTAAGAATGTTCTTTCTCTCTCTCTCTTTTTCAAGTCAATCACATCACATTACATCAGAGCACTGCACCATCACACGTCATGTTCCTTGATGATGAACTGCACACCTTCTTTTTTTTCTCTGTCTCTTTTGTCTTGATCATTGTCTGTTGAAAAATCTTTCACATACATATACTATACATATGTTGTTACTATTTAAATAAATCAATAAATCAGAATTTAAGAACCTTTGACATTTTCTTTTCTTTTCTGTTCTTTACATCTTGGGTCTTGTTTTTTTTTCTTCTTTTTTTTGGTGCATTCCTCAAGAGAAAAAAGCAATCAATTAACAAAAAATGTAGACAGACCAAGACAACTGTATATATATGTAAAGAGATAAAGATACATACAGATATCTAAGGTAGAGAGACAAGAGGATGCGGTACTGTTATGCCCTTGGAATTCTTCAATGAATAAAAAGCCCTGCATACAAGGTGAATTTCAGATCATCATCAAGGTGATGTGCCTTATCAAGATTTGGTTGAGATGACATGTCCTGTACCGTCACTCTCTAAAAGTTTTTGCCGCAGTGTTGTGATTTCCAGACTACAATATTGTGGTAGAAAGAAACAGAGTGACTGTACTCTCAGCAGCCAGTCTTCCATCACCAACTTGACCAAATAGACAAATAAAAAAAAACGGTCACACTATTTCTATGCTGATAAGTGTTCAAAGTTGCACAAAATCAATTCATGACAACACATTAGCATCCACATCTGGCAGGGGGGGGGGGGACCTGTCAACAAGCATATAAATAGTCATTTGACATCTCCATGCCAAATTGGAGTGTTTTTGTTACATCACCACTAATCTGCTGAATAGACAGCTGCAATCTGATCTCATATAAAGCTTCTAGTAACAACTCTTTATGAATTTTCTTAGAAAGAGGGGGTCCGGAATCACCAATGACCAAAAAGTTAAAAGTTAATAAAATCCTCTTGGGCTGGAAATTCTGACTGGTTGTCAAACATACATGTATGTTAATGTATGACAAAAAGAAATCTCAAGAACCTTTTTGGACCTTGCTGTTCAATCACTTAATCTAGACAGTGTGTGTTAGAAGAATGTTGTTTAGACCTAGTTGTAGCATAGAGAACATGTAAAAAAAACAATCAGATAACTCTCTAGTCCCTCATACTTCAAGTCCTTGTGTTCTCTCCAGAAAATCCCAGTGGCAGTGTGAAGCTTTTGAACAGACAAAACAAAAGCTAATTCAGATCATGACTGATGTAGGAGATGTCTCTGTAATATAAGGGAAGGTGTTTATGCTAAGAGAAACAGAACAGACTTTCAAAATGAGCCTCATTCACAAAAGCCAGCAGTTTTAAACAGTATAAGGGCTAAATAAGTTGGATTGGTATTGGTCTGCTAGGGGGAAGATTTACCCCCTAATGAATTTAGGGGGCCCAGACTATTTTAGGCTAGAAGAGTGATGAGCAGAGGAGAATGTAAGATATACTGAGATCTGAGCTCCTGGCTTATTATATCCTTAATCTCCCTACAGACTAGTGTTTGTTTTTTTTGATACCTCTGAATCTAATGTCACCATTGGATTAAGAAGTGGATTTCTTCATTTTGATGTAAGTTGATAAAAAACTGGCATTTGTTTTTTTGGAATGATGTGAAGAAGATTCCCCTTATTGCTTGTTTGCATTAGACATTTGAACTGGCTCACATTATGAACCGTGATTCAATTTTTCTTCTTCTTTTCTTTTTTTCTACGATTCTTATATGCTGTTGTGTCCTGTGGAGTGGCTTTTGGGCTGTCAAGATGGCAGCTGATGATGATAAGCAGGAGTCTGTTTTTATTTTTTCTTGATTAAGCAATTGATCAGTTTGACTGTGATCGAGTTGGTGTGATGATGTAAGTGTTCGATCGATGGACTGACTGCATCCACATATTTATTATGTATATGTATTGGTTTCCTTTAGGACACATTGATCATAGCCGCTTGGCATTGGTATATTATAGCTTGGTTGTGAAGGTTTTTTTTTTTTTTAATCTCTTGAGGACAGCACAGTTTGCAGTGACGAACACGGGGAAGCGTCCAGCGCCGGTTGTCGGGTTATTGTACTATAACTGGGGAGTGGGAGGGCAAGGGTGTTGGTATGTAAGTGCATGAAGTGGGTGCTTGGTTGTGTTAATGGTGAAACGGGTTGGGCAGAAATAGTTTTGGCGGGGTTTTGTGGGCAAGTCAGAAATGGTTATGGGGCGAATAAAAAGGGATAGCGGGCACTGAGCAGGAGCAGCACTTGTTTGCCTACCCCATTTCTCCTGTTGACCGCCAGCCAACACGAACCAGCATGTCGCCAGCGAAGCAGAGTAGTAACAGGAACATCTCATCAGCGAACTCAGCCACATCCGCATCCACCGACGACTCTGCCTCGCCGAAGAAAAACAACAAGCCACGCTCACCCGCAGCGAGCAGCACCAGCCAGAGCCAGAGCCAGAGCCAGAGCCAGCCACTCTCGCCAGCACTCCTCGCCCAGAGCCACTCCAGCAGCCAGTGGTCAACAGCCACACCCAGCCAACCGAAAACCCATGCCTCCTCATCCAGCCCCCCAACGAACATCCCCTACGCCAACAGCACCGCCACCAACAACAACAACAACAACAACAATAACAATAACAACAACAACAACAACAACAGCAGCAGCAGCAGCAAGTCTCATCACCATTCTCATCACCATCACCCCCACCACCATCATCACTCGGCGTCACATCGGGAACCCCGCCCATCCAACTCAAACCGACGAGCCTCCTCAAATAACTCCGCATCCACCGCTCTCAGGCATCAGCACCAGCAGGCACAAGCTCGCGCGCATGCCCATGTTCAAGCTCAGCTGCAGGCTCAAGTGGTCCAGGCTCATCAACTCTCCTACTACCAGCAACACATGTCCGATCTGGCCACCTACATCACTCAAGTCTTCCTCCCATCTGTCCTTCCTACGCCTGAAGAATATCAGGTATCAATCACATGCTTCTTCTTCTTCTTCTTCTTCCCCCTAGTCTCAATCCTAACTAACGAGGCCTTCGTTGATCGGCCTGCAGATTAAAGAGCAGACTCGTCAATACCTAGAAACTCTTGCCGATCGAATCTCAAAGGGTGCCAGACTACTGCCATTCGGCTCGATTGGTTTGTCCCGATTACCTTCTCTCTCGGTATATCTTCTTCATGCATCCAAAAAATCTTAAATTCAATTTTCTCCCCCCTATTCTCAACAGCATCTGGTTTGGCTTTACGGAATTCAGACATGGATCTTTGTTATCTGGCCGAGCCAGGAAATAAAATAGAAAATAAATCCGAGCCAGAAGCATCTGCTACTGATCCCAATCGTAATGCCGAGAGTCGTAGTAGCAGTATTAGTCGTATAAACTCTACAGAAGCCGACGGAAACCCACATTCCTCAACGCCACACGCCGACCAAGACACCACGTCCTCTTCTCCTCTCCCTCCTCCAAGCCAACCTGAACAACAACAAGAGGACGAGAAGGAGCAGAAACCCAAGCCCACTCCTGCTGAGATGGTCATGATTCTTGGGAAACTGATCCAAGAAGGTTCGTTAAACCTTCGGCGTAATCAGTCCAAGACTATCTCCGTCATATTTCAATCGAATTCCCTCGGCTGAATTACACTCTTCTGTTCTTATCCCTTGTTTATGTAGAAACTGCATTCACTGTCAAGATGCTCCCAAAAGCTCGAATTCCTATTATCAAACTCTCTCTACCTCCCTCTTTAGGTCAACCATTTGGATTATCTTGTGATATCGGATTTGAAAACCGCTTGGCTCTTGAAAATACTAGGCTGTTACTCACCTATGCAATGGTTGACCCGCGCATGCGAACGATGGTTTTGTTTCGTAAGTTGATCATCAGTAAATAAACAAACAAATCAAGCCATCCATCTCCATTAATTTTATCCTGTCATCTCGAATTTCTCGGGACCGCAGTCAAAGTTTGGTCCAAGCGTCGGCGGATCAACGATCCATACTTGGGCACGCTAAGTTCTTACGGATACGTTCTGATGGTCATTTACTACCTCGTCAATGGCCGCAAAGCTCCTGTATTACCGTCAGTTATTTCCACCAATTCATCATCCAGTCTTATTTCAGACTATTAACTAAAGCTCATTCTACCCATTTTCCTGCGTAAAACCAAAATAGAAATTTGCAGCAACTTCCTCCACCTAGAGTCACACCACCCGAGGAATCAGTTTACGAGGGGCATGACATCTATTTCTTTGATGATCTGGATGCTCTGCCCCGCTTTTGGGTCGGAATGAATCGCGAGAATGTTGGTGAACTCTTGATCGAGTTCTTCCGGTTCTTCTCCAGCTCTTTCCGTTATACGCATGATGTCATCAGTGTGCGCACTCCGGGCGGGTTGCTGAGTAAAGAGTCTAAGGGCTGGATGCATGATATTATCGAGGAAAGCAAGGACGGCAGAGGCGGGTTCTTGAAGATCGATTTGAATCGATTATGTATAGAGGTTAGTCTCCCTCCCCTTGATCATCCCCAATTTAGGCGTTTGCTTCCGGAAGTAGTGATGTTGATCCATGGTTCATCCTCTTAGGACCCTTTTCAAACTAACTACAACGTCGCCCGTACCGTAACACGGGATGGACTGTTTACTGTGAGCGCAATCATTAAACTTTCTTGATGCTTCCGAGAACTGAGTGAGACTTTTTTTCTCACAGATTCGAGGAGAATTCATGCGGGCTGTGAGGGTCTTATCCACTCGAACTGATAGACTTGATGTCATGATCAGAGAGCTTTGCGAAGAAAGGCAGGAAGGTGTCTTGATGGCCCCCCCTTCCAGCTCAGGGCGGCGCAAATCCGCGCCCAACCCCAAGGCTCCTTCCCTCAATATGAGTACGTCCCCAATGACTCAAAAAATAGAGTGCCTGAAGCCTGCTGATCCGCATTTTCAACTTGACCAGGTCTCTCTGGTAGTATCACTCGCGAAGAGGAAGAAGAAGATGATGATTTGGAAGAGCAGCTTTTACTTCAACAGCAACAACAAGCTCTCTTGAGCGCTGAACAACAACCATCATATCCACCCCTCACCACCAGGCTGATGCAAGACCATATCTATAGCCAAGCAACCTCATCAATGGACGCTCGGCCTCGCTACCCACCTGAAAGTATCGCCTCAGAGCCACCTCCTCTGGATCGTGATCTGGACTGGAATCATGAGTCGATCAGTGGATATTTGTCGAATGAAATTCAACAATTGCAACTGCAACAACAGCAACTCCAACAACCCCTGTCCCACAACCACCAATCTTTGCCTCATCCCGTTTCTCATGTCACGGAATCATTCAAGACTTCTTCCAAATCAAACACCAACGCAGCCGCACCACCGAGCGCCCAACATTATTTCCATCGCTTCTTTCAAACAGCTGGGACTGAAAATTGGAATCCTCAGCCATCTACTTCAAGTTCTCTGCATCAGCCCGGTATGAACACATCACCCGCCTTTTTTTATGATTCTGAACTACTCGATTCCGGCCTACCGTTAAGTCCTACCTCGATACCTAAGCACTCTGGGGCTCGTCGGCCAAAAGGAGCCGCCTCTGACATCAGCCGAGACGATCTTGAGTCCAACTCTCGTGGACCACATGCTTCAACTTCTAAATCACGATACAACAGTTCGGCAATGAACAGTGGGCGCCCATCTAGAAGCATGTCACATAGTACCATGAATTCTCGAAGGCGAAGCGAACAACCTCAATCCTCGAATCCATCGATGCTCAATTCGACAGGCCCCCCTATCATCATGTCTTCAAATGGCCGGATGCCAGATTTCTCCCTGTTACCCCTTCCCGGCCCAATCAGGTTTGGCAACTTCGGAACAACAGAGAGGCCGCCAAAACAGAAGTTCGACAACCCGCAGCGCGGATTGGGACGGTCCGTTCCGGCTGCTGGCTACTATCATCATACCAACGGATACCCATCGACATCATTCCAGCAAGATTTGAGTAGCCGTCCGGGTAGGTCTGTACCTCAAGACATGGTCACATCTCAGCGTGCAGACGGCTCTTCTGAAGAGCACCTACCGTCACACCCAGCGTATCAACATTCTTGGCAAGGCCATGATGTTAAGCGAGATGAAATGTTTTTAACCGCGACCAATGACTCGGTTAGGAGGCGTTCATTATCCAATGGAGCGGCCTCCACACATTCATCCCCCTTGTCATTTGATCCGTCGGCCAAACTACGTTCGCCTCATCTAGAGAACGAGGAAGAAAATCGACCAGGTCTCGAGACGCCGCGAGCACGATCGAGTCAGTCGCCTACCATTGTGGGGAGTCAACCCATGCGGATGAGGGACTCGTCAGAACATAGCCGCAATGCCGATCATTCGACATCCCCACTCGCTCGGTGCATGCCCTCCACATCGTCGTTGTCTCAACTGCCACGGAAGATCGTTTTTGGGGATGTGGAAGTGTCCACGGAGACAGCCAAGGAGGTGCGGGTGAAGGCGCTTGCGGCGGTGCTGCGCACACGACGGATGGGATCGCTGAACAGCCATTCCTCTCGAAGATCTGAAAATGCGGCGGCGGGTATGGTGGCTACTGTGCTGGCCAGCAGCAGCAGCAGCAAGAGCAATGACAGCAATTCTGGGATCCTTGAAGGGCGGGGCGGATTTGCTGGAGAGGGAGCCGAGGGACCAGCCCAGTCGAACAGCAGCAACAGCGGGACCCAGATCGTCGAGCCAGTCCATTCCCGTCGTTCGAGTAGCGCGCGCAGTCAGCAGCAACCCATGAACCAGAGTGTTAAGCCCCAGTCGAAAAGGGCGCCCTCGATGGATGCGAAACCGGTGCCCGCGGGTGTGGAGCGGCCGAAGAGTGTCTCGTTTGAGAGCCAGGTGGTCACGCCGGCAGCGCAAGCGGAGGGAAGCAGTAGCGCCGCACAACAGCCCTCGAGCAAAAAGACGGGCCACGAGACGCCTCAGGATGATCACGTGCAGCGGAATCGTCGCAACAGCAGCAGCAGCAACAGCAGTGGGGGTGTTGCTCCCAGTAGGGGCCGGCCGAGCCGGTCGCACTCAAGAAGCGACCGCCGCCCGCACGGCTCCCCGGATCGCACACTGACCACGCCCACCCCCGCGCCCACACTCGCCCCTGCCGACCCTGACGCCGCGCAGAAGGCCCCGCCCCCATCCGTGTCCCTCCCTCCTCCCCGCCCTGACTCCCTCCCTCCCTCCTCTTCTTCTGCCCCCAGCAATCCTCCTCTCGCTCAGCTTGATCATTCTATCTGCTAAGATTTCCCTTTTCTCATTATCTTGTGCCTTGTTCTCTCTTTCTTTTCTTTTTTTGGTGGCTCTCTCTGTTTCTCCTCGCTTTCTTCCCTTGCTCTTTCTCTCTTCCTCTCTCTCTCTCTCTCTCTCTCTCTCTCTCTCTCTCTCTCTCTCTCTCTCTCTCTCTCTCTCTCTCTCTCTCTCTCTCTGTTGGTTTGGCTCTTTGGGATAACTCGTACAGCTTTTTTCTCATAATCTCTCCCATCTTTGCTCCATTTTTTTCCTTTTTTTTGTTGGCTTTGACATATACATATATATATATACTACATATATACATATTTACATATATTATTATTTTATGATCACATACTATCCTCAAAAAATAGTCTAGAACAAAAGAAAAAAAAAAAAAAAGAAGAAAAAAAAGCAAAAAAAATTGTCTGTACATACCATTTTTTTTCTCTCCCTTCAGTGTCCCGGTTCTGCTGGTCTTTTTTTTATGAAGGGGGCTGGTTGAGTGCGAAAGGTGGTGCATGCCCCGTCTCTGCTCATGAGCGACATGTTGCTTCTCACCAGCTTTTGAGTCTCAATTTAAAATGGGAGACCAGTAAATATGTGCCTGTTGGAACAGGGAGGAATTATCTTCGTCTGTCCTTGCGCCGGGGGATTGATTGCTTGGATGTGGAGAGTGACGCTGAAAATAGCGCTTGTGTAGTTTTGTAGTGTTACTTGACAAGTTGACCAGCGGTTTGCTAAGTTAACACAAGTCCTGGTGGCTGATGTGCTGTGTACGGAGAGCGCTCTGCGCGGGGCATATGTTGAGCTATGTAGGGCGTTTTGTGTCACTCGAGCATCTTTCATTATCCTCTTCCCTTTTTTTCTTTCTTCTCCTTTATTTTTAGTGGGCATCACATAACCGTCATTACTCTCCTCTTGGTTGGTTAGGCTTTGGGGCTAATCCCATTGCATTCTTGTCTTCTACATTGAATATGCATAGTGCACAATGTCAAAACAAATCTGCACTAAAAAAAATAAAAAAAAGCATCTTTCTCGAATCACAGGCCACCGAATTTCGACCTCGCTACGGTATACATACATATAAGCTTCGCGCCGTCTAACATCACTTCGGAATCAGCTCGTGGGTCAAATGACCGAGCCAACCAACAGCCCAACGACCGCTGCATCCAAACCAACCCAATCAACTCACTCGGTTTCAAACTTGGTCCTCCAACAACGAGGTAAATACATATGTAATAAACACATCTTTCTGTTTTTTATTTTATTTTTTCTTAAGAAAAGGCGCTGAACCGAATTGGGGAAATTCTTGCTCATAAAATTTGACAGCCTCAATTTATCAAACGTTTCAAAATTTAGAAAACAAGTCAAAAAATTCTCCCTGGAAGAAACCGTACAATATCGTCTCCGTTGATACCAATCGAGAAACTTGGATTGAAGTCCTCAATTGATTACAATTCAATGCTCTACCCACATTACAACAGCAACTCAACGCTCTACTCAGTCTCAATTTACTAGACCTATCCGAACTACAAAACGACATGGATGGTTCTAAACTCCAACATATAATAGAGATTCAATCAGGACTCGACCAAAGTATTGATCAGTTTTTATCAATAGCTGCTGGGATTAAATCAAAAAAAAACTTCTTCACCACCTCAAGGAGACAACAACGGTTGGGAAGAATTAAAAGAATTCAGGCGCAAAGGATTACTATGGAGACTCCAATCTTTCAATCATGACTTAGTGGCCATCCTTGAATATGGCTCCAGTACAATGAAAGAATTGAAAAAAGCAACCAGAGGGACAGAATCTCCGCATCAGACTTGTCAATCATAGCAAAGTGGCGGAATCATCAAAATTGTAGCTTTGGCAACTAAAAAAATTGATAGAACAATCAAATGGATCAATCATCACAAATTCATCAACATTCAAGAGTTGTGGGATTTTGGAGTATGTAATTATGAGAAACAAATGGCTGGATTATTTGACCTCATGAATCAAGCCATTCATGCCACCAAAATAGAAGATGACAATAGCAAATTCTCTGAAGACCTTGTAATTCTAGAAAAACACGCCATTCCACTTGCCCGATCTTTGATACCAATCCTCATATTGTCTAGACTTTTCTTCCAAAAAATAGCAAGATATGGACTCCATAAGATGCCATTAAAACCATTCACTGATATGAATTCCTATCAATTGGGCACGTTACATGACACAACTGGATTCATCGCTAGTGATCTATCAGAGATTATAGCCTTGGTCACTGGGGAATCTATGGAATATGATAGAAACAATGACACTGATATTGCCAAATGCATCTCTGACTCAATCACTAAACTCATTCACCGCTTCAATTCTAATGCACTGCTTGTCATCATGTACATCATGCCTTTAATCCCACATTCCATCCCTTCACCAAATGACTTGCACCATTTTCTCCTGGCTTGGAATAAGCTCTTTATCATTGCTACTCAAGATTGTATTTGGGCTGCTCAGGAGTAAAAAGCTCTTTCTTCTAATCAAACTCATTTTGATTGAAAAATGTTGTTTCTTTTTTTTATTTTCTGGTTATTTATTCATTCTACCTGGAAATCACAACCTTGCATGAATGGAAGTATTGCTGGCTATTTTCAATGCAAAATATATCTCCATAATTCTAGAATCAGCGGGGTATGTCAAAAGGGCAATCTCAATTTGAGGGAAAAACAACGCTGAGAGGTGAAGAAAAAAAATATGGTGTCAGACCATACCCAAAAGCAGATTATTTGACATCCCCACTTGCTTGATGCTGTGTGTCCTCAAATTTGTCTGTTGCCTCCCAAGGTGGTTTCTAGTACTCATAGGGATGCAAAGTATCTACTGAGACAGCCAAGGAGATGCTGGTAAAGGTACCTGCGGTGGTGCTGCCAACAGGAGGGGTGGCACTGGGATTGCTGTTCCTCTCGCAGAGCTGAAGATACAGTGGCGGGTGTGGTGACACCTGTGCTGGCCAACAGCAACATCTAACAGCAGTTCCGGCACCTTGGAAGGGCGGAGCGGCTTGGTTGTGGAGGGAGCCAAGGAACAGGCCCTGTCAACCAGCAGCAGCAACAAGCACGCAGGTCCAGCCGATCCATTCGAGCCGGTCGAGTGGCACATGCAGCTGGCCAACCAGCCAGAGTCTCAACAAAAAAGCGCGGTGAGCAAGGAGCGTCTTAAGGCTCAAAGTGTCTTGTTTTGGCTTGAGCCAGAATGTAACATGCCCTCCCCCCCCTGGGCCCTGAGTGGGGAGTTCCGCTTTTTTGGGCTGAGTGATTGCTAAAAAAATGGTGCATGTGGTCTCTTTTCCATAACATCTCTTCTCTTTAAGAGTTCTTTCAAGTTTTAGTTGGACTATTGGTATGTGTGTGCACTCTTGTATAAAAAACAAGGGGGTTGCATAGGGACATTGGATTGGTGCTGACTGGCAGAGATACATAAAGGGTCAGCCTCTAGGCACACCAAAAATTTACTTCATGTACACCAAAAAGGTGTACTTTGATCATGCACACCAAAGTTGTTGGTGTGCACAAGTATGTACACCAATAAAGATGGTTTACACCATAGCATACCCCAATGATTTTGGTGTACACTATATCTCACACCAAAAAGTCTCAAATTAGTGGTGTGCACAGAAAGTTCACCCCAACTAATTGGTGTGCATTAACCTTGCACACCAATTTGCCACAGATTTACAACTTGTGAAAGGGGTGAGCCCCTCTGCACCCCAAATATCTTTGGGGTGTTCACGCCCTGCACCCCACCATCTAGCACCCACAATCCTTTTTTGGTGTACATGAAGTGAAATTTTGATGTGTCTAGAGGCTGACCCATTACAAAACCCTCAAAACACCATATACAACTTCAGAAACACGTTCTACAGACAAAATGAACCTAAGAAACAACTCATGGAATCTTTGTTGCATGAATGGATCAGGAGTTATGGCCAATATAAGTTCCAACACCCAGGTTTACCTCAGTATATACAGCAGCAATCACAGACATGTACAACTAGTTACACCCATCAAACATGAGGTTTGTTTACTTTCATTGCCTTGTTTTTTTGGTGTGCCACTTGTGCAACCTGAAGTAGATATTGGTGTACACTCCTTGCGTACACCAAATGACTTGGTGTGCATTCTGTTGCACACCAAATTTTTGCCTTTTTTGGGGTGTATATGCATGTACCCCAAACTTTTTGGGGTGCATGTTTATGTACACCTGCTATTTGCTGTGCATTATGGCCTTACACCAATATTATTGGTGTACACACTTGTGCACACCAAAATCTTGGTGTATGTGAAGTAAAAGTCTGGTGTGCCTAGAGGCTGACCCTACATAAAAGCAAAAATCCAAAGCCACGTATTCCTGTTCCCTCGTCTGTCTCTGTCCAACATCACTTCGGAACCAGCAAGTCATCAAAATGAGCAAATCCACTTACAACCAAAGTACAACTACTGCATCTCACCCAACTTCCTCGGTTCCAGAGTGGGTCCGTCGGCAAAGAGGTATGTCATCAAAGCACAACTTTTTGTTTGAAAATCACATGCAGAACAGCACAGAACAGAGCTGAACGAGTTTGTCAAAATCTCGCTTACATTTGACAGCCTTGGTCTACCAAACGTTTCAGAATTTGGACAACAAGTGGGAAAATTATGCTCTTGGGAACAAATCATACAATATCGTCTCCCTTGATTCCAATCAAGAAAATTGGATTGGAGTCCTCAATTGATTACAATCCAATGTTCTACCCATATTACAACAGCAACTCAACGCTCTACCCAATTTACTAGACCTATCCAAACTACACTTAAGACGATATGGATGGTTCAAAACTTCAACAGATAACCAAGATTCAATCACAACTAGAGCAAAGTATTGATCAGATTTTGTCATTTGTTGGTGGGATTAAATTAATAGACCCTTCATCACTACCTCAAGCAGACAATAATGATTTGAAA
The DNA here is from genome assembly GCA_002873125.1 of Puccinia coronata f. sp. avenae. NCBI lineage: Eukaryota > Fungi > Basidiomycota > Pucciniomycetes > Pucciniales > Pucciniaceae > Puccinia > Puccinia coronata. The sequence goes on along the minus strand of PGCI01000111.1, from coordinate 146,227 downwards.
GAATTGAAGCACTTCACACGCAAAGGATTATTATATAAACTGAAGGATTTAAATTGTTATATAGGAAAAATCTTGAAATTTTGCTCTGATACAATGCAAGAATTAAATGAAGGGACACATCAGTCCCGTCAAACTTGTCAACTCAAGCATACTAGATGGCAAATCATATCACTTACAACAACAACAACCAAATCAATCAATCAATTAATCAAGTGGATAGCCAGTCACAAATTCATCAACATTCAAGAGGATTGGGCTGAAGAAGTGTCCACGCAGGAACATTTGATTGCTGAAGTTACTGAACGCATCTATTGAACAATCAATTACTCCATGTCAAAAGATGATGACGGTGGACTCACAGACAAATTTGAACCTCTAGAGGAAAACATGATTCCACTTGCTCAATCTTTAATACCAATCCTCAAGTTATCTCGATTATTCTTCAAAGAAATATCAAGAGATGGACTGAATAAACAGCCATTGAAACCTTTTACTGATATGAATTCATATCAATTAGACACATTACACAAATCAGCTAGACTTATCCATTCCGATCTATCTGATATTCTCAGCTTGATCACCGGGGATTACCATCCACATGATGAACTAGCCAATACAACCATTGCTGGTGTAGTCGGTAAACTCATCCACCATTTCAATGCTAATGTACTGCTTGCCATCATATATATCATCCCTTTACTACCACATTCTAGTATCTTTTTGCCAAATGACTTGCACACTTATCTGATTTCTTGGAAAAGTCTCTTTTTAATTGCTACTCAAAACTGTGTTCGTAAGTACAAAGCTTACATAGATCATCTTCTTGTAGCAAGTCTCTCAAGAAATAAGTAATGGTTTTTTCATTGTTTGCCTTCTACCTGTAAATCACAATACTATAAGATTGAAAGAAACTCTTTCTAGCTTATTGAATTTAAAATAAATGTGTCTATCTCTACAGTCCAAAAATCTGTGCGCTTAAATTTTATTCATCCCCCCGCTTTTGGACTTGGACTTTGGAAGAAGAACAAAAATCCAGACTTTGGAAGAAGAACAAAAATTCATGAAGATCATTTGAGAGCCAGATCACACCGGCAGAGGACTCAGGAGGCTGAGGGAAGTAAGTAACACACTGTCCTGGAGCAAAAAGATGATCCCAGAGACGCCCCAGGATTAGAATGGGGAGCACAGTTGTCGCGGTGGGAATGCTGCTCTCAGCAGGGGCTGGCCAAGCTGGTTGGTTGCCCCCAAGAAATGACCACCCCTGCCACCTCCATCTTTGGCCCGCTAACTCGCACTTGATAAGTTTATATTTCCCCCTTTCTCTCCACCTTGCTTGATCTCTCTTGTCATGCTGAGGAGGGGTGTAAAAGTGGACGCTGTCTTCAGAAAGTGCCCGTCTGAGAGCAAAAGGTGGGTGTTGATGTGTTATCATCAAGCTTACATACACCTAAGTCGTGAAAACACAAAGGCTATAGCTTGCATGCTATTCTCTGGCAACCATTTATCACAATGCCCGCATAACCAACAAGGTAAGAGGTTGGGTTAGGAATTCAAGACCATTTTCTTTGCCATTCTGGATGCTCACTTGGGAACTTCCTAAGAATGTGCTGCAATGGGGCTATTGATGCGTACACCGCAAGCAGAGCTTTATATGTTGCAAAGTTGGGCGGGGAACCGCCAAAGCACAGATTACGGGTAAAAATAATTCCTAGGTTCTAAGTTCACTTCAGCTCTATCAGCATTGATCAGCATTGATCAGCAGCGCCTTCAGTTGAACCAACAATTGAGTCAGTTGCAGCTTGCCCAGTCAACCAATGCGGATGAAGGACTTTGCAGAGCATAGCCAAAATGCCACTTGCTTGATGCATGCTTGCAACTTGCTCCTTGTCGCAATTGCCACGCAAGATAATTCCTGGGCATGCAAAATATCCACTGCTGAGATGCCTAAGGAGGTCCAGATGAAGGCGTCCGCGGTGGGGCTGCGGATAAAATGGATTGTGCACTCTTGTAGAAAGAAAAAGGAATCATAGAAATACAGTGCCACTCACGTGTTCTCGACTACCCCTTCCCTGCAAAATTGAAAAAGATGCGTGGGGGGTATGATCGGGGGCCAAGAGTGCCCATACTCTCCAAAATATACATTTTTGGACTCTACGGACCTAGTAGAATCCAAAAATATATGCCTTGATCAAGACTTTCTGGCATGCCTCAAAAAAAAGTTTGAAATTTTTGAAGTCATGCATTTGGAACACCCACCCATATACCCCATAATATGCAGTTATGTATATCCATAGTATGGCTGTATGGTAGCATAACATGTTAAGAACTACTATAAGTACATAACTTAGCACAAAAAGTCATTATTTCATGACTTTCTGGCTGATTTAGACCCCTTTCAAAGCCCAATTTCGAGTGATTTCCCTTGAAAATTTTGATTTTTTTCAAAAAATATCTCCAAAATATGGAACACCCCCTATAAGGGGGTATTCAAGAACACGTGAGTGGCACTGTATGTGTATTTCCATTGAATTGAAAGTTTCAACTGGAGACAAAAGCAAATTGGATGCAGCTTGAATTCTCTGTGCCTGGGAAAGTGGTTGAACTTGCATTTCAAAATAACACGGTGTTACATATACACTTGAAAACAGCAAGTATGTAACAAGGAACCTGGAAACCCCCTAATAATGAAAGTAACAAAAAATCAGGGATTTTACGGAATTTCATACATTTTTGGAGCTGATTCATATAAGTTTTGAGAGTAGGCTCACTAGAGGATCTCAAAATTTCTCAAACAATTTAATTTGTGAGTAACATTTTTTTTTTGGCCCTAAGGCTCAAATGCCATTTTTCATGGGAACTGGACATCTCTACAAGCTGCACAGGCATCATGGCACATGATAAAAAATGAATAAGAAAGTAAAAGCATAAGAAAAACATGTGTTTCCAATAAGCTCTACTTGTTTTTCTTTTTATCAAGAGCTCTGAATTCTTTTTCCCAATGGTTTAAGAATTCAGGTTGGGAAAAACTCAGAAGAAGAGGTTGTAATTTATTTGGAATTTGGGGGGGGGGGTGCAGAGCGTGAATAATTTAGTTCCTTCAAGATTGTCATACATATCTGGATTTCAGGGGGTGCAGAGCATAGAAAAATTACGTTTCTTCAAGATTCTCATACATTTGAGGTTACTACCCCCCTTCCCCTGAAATACAAGATATACATTTGATGTGAGTAGCATTAGCACCAAAAAAAGTCATTCATACACGTTTGGTGAGTAACATTTTGTCTTTTTGGCCAAAAATTCATACATTTTGTTACTGTCATTATTAGGGGGTCTCCAGGGTCCTATGTAATGTCCAGTGTAAGTAGCTTTTTCTGCAAACTCATATCCCAACGTTGTTACTCACTGTCAGCACCCACTTTCTGGCAAGCAAATCCCACCTCACTGGAGTTACACTTCACATTGTCGTCTACTCTGTCCAACGTCTCTTTGGAATCAGCAAGTCATCAAAATGGGCAAACAACTAACATGAACCCAACTACCGCTCCATCTTGATGAACAAAATCAGCCACCTTGGTTCCAAAGTTTATCCATCAACTGCAAAGAGGTAACTAAAAGCATCTTTCTGTTTAGAAATTACATACAAAAAGGGGTTAAACAAATTTGAAAAAAACTTGCTTTTTTCAACAGTGTCAGCCTTAGAGACAACGATGTTGCCCAAAAGGCTTCAACAATGTTCTCTTCTTATTCCTCTCTTCAATACAAGTATTTCCATACTATAATATCCATACTTTGTTGTGTATAAGTGTGAATTAATATAAGAGTGAAGTAATTAACCAGGAAGTTCACATAACATCTAATCATTTTCTAAGTTCAACCTCATATTGCATATTCATTTTGACAAACATGGTTCATCACTTTCAAAGTTGGGCAGATGAAAATTTTCATCATCACTCACCAACTGTAACTTAGAAGAAACAGAACCATTGGACAACACTCCTCACTCATCAGAACTCCAGGTCCCATCATTTCCCCTTGTTGTTGTGTTGTGGTCATTTGGTGTCACCTGTCTGACAAGTAAGCCCTCTTCCCAATCTCTTTTCTTCAAAGTTCCATTGGAGCTTTGATCTTGTCCTTCAGCTCTCTTTCTCTTTCTCTTTCTCTTTCCTTTCTTCTTCATCTAGAGGCACAATCCATCAACCAATCATAAAGAACTCTTCTCATCATCATCCCAGTCCAGTGGAGCTACTCATCCACTCAGGTTTCCTTATAAGTAACCTTGGCCTTAAGCCTAAAAAATAAGGCAGTCTTAGACTGTACCTTCTCCTGCTTCTCAGGTTGAAGAGGCTGTGGCACGGCTCGGCTCTACTCTCCTCCCTACTAAAGGTTGAGCCCACACACTTGTCTTAAAATACACATATATTAATCTTCTTTCTATTCTTCCTCCTCTTCCTTGTCCCCTTATTTCTTTTGAAATAAAATCTGTTGCTCCCCAATCTTGTGTCCTGCTGTCACTTAAGAGACCCAGGCTCACAAACAGGTTCAATCTATCAAACTTTTCAGAAGCTGCTAAAAAAGTACAATGGTTATGCTCCCTGGAAAAGATTCAAGTTGAACGTTTTTGCTTAAACTAATCACAAAACTTGGAATCATGCCCTCAATCAATTGCAATTCTGTGTTCTACCTACATTACAAGAGCAAATCAACACTATACCCAATTTATTAGACCTATCTGGATTACAAGACAATAGGGATGGTTCAAAACATAAGCTCATTTGACATTATGGAGATCCAGTCAGGACTGGATCACAACTTAATACACATTTTCTCAATCAATGCTGGGATTAAACAAACATCCAATTTATTGCCACCTGAAACAGACGACTTTGATTTACAAGGGTCAAAAGAATTTACACGCAAAGGATTATTGAATGAACTAGGACATTTGATTTGTCAATTAGGAAAAAATATCCAGTTTGGCTGTTGAACGATGAGAGAAATGAAAAACCCTGGAAAAGCTACTCTCAAATTCAAGCATAGAGGTGAATTTATACAAGTTATAACTATGGCAACCAAATCAAGTGATCAGTTAACAAAATGGATAGCTAGTCACGAATTTATCAATATTCAAGAGCATTGTGATCAAGAATTGAATAAGCTGGATGGATTACTTGTTGAACTAAGGCACCAATTATAAACAATGTTTTAAGATATTTTGAAATAAACAAAGTCAAAAATTTCCCAAAAAGAAGTTATGCACTTTTTGGATTTTATTTATTTCAAAACGGGTCCAGAATTGCCCCAGAACACCCTGGCCAGAGGTTTGAAGATGAAAATCCCACGCTTTGGAAATGAAAGAGTCATTTATCATTTCCACAGCTTGTACCTTCTTGACGCTTGCCAGACTCATATGTGGAACAGCTTGATAAAGCAAATTGTGGGAACGCAAGAGTCGTGACACGGCTCCCATGGAGGCGGACGTTTGAATGTGTGACGCGGAGCTTGTATGTATCAATATTGAACGTGGTTGGCCTCCTCTTGTAGCCAAAGGAAAAGGGCCACGTAATCAGATGTTGCGGCTATCAGATGAAGCGGGAGCATTGTTGGAAGAGGTTGTTGAACGGAAGAAAAAATGGGCAAGTCAATGCAGCCTTCCCTGTGTGGTAAAATGATCCCACAGGCTGGCAATTGTCAAGGTGTTTATGATTGTACACCTGGATTCGGCATTGTTTTGAAATGTTTTGAAAATTATTTTGGCTTATATTCTTCTTTTTAAAAATTCTCCATAAATTCCAAAACAAATTTTAAAATATCTCAAGATATCATTTTGTTTATAATTGGTGCCTTAGTCACATTACAAGAAACGGCTGGACATATCAGACATGATCTTTCACACACTACGTTGGAGATACTGGAGCAATCAGAGAGGGATCATGGAAGCGATGGAAGTGATGCAAGTGATGAAAACGATTTGTCTGGACTCACCACTGATTTAATCAAACAACTTAAGCATCGTTTCGATTCTGATATAATGCTTGTCATTACGTACATTATCCCTTTAGTACCACCTTCCATCTCTCCCCCAAATGACTTGCACAATTTTCTTCTGGTATAGAATAAGCTCTTTTCAATTGCTACTCGAAATTGTGTTCAAGCTGCTCATGATTTCGACGCGATTTATAATTATTAAGCTATTTTCTTTTTCTTGTTTCACTCCATACTTCAGTCCAACTCTCTTGTCCTCCTGTCTTCTCTTATTTGGCCCTGCAGAAACGCAACGATATACATATATCAAGCTGGTAGGTAAGCCTCGTGCGTCATAGCCTGATGTGCCGCATCTGGGACGCGGACAAGACCAATCTAGAACTCCCCGAACGTATCGGATCTTGAGCCATGACACCACTCCATCTGATATTCACCTCACTTCATCCCTTCAAGGTCCTTTGCTTAATGGAAGAGGTACACACATTATTTAAAGAGATAGAGAGCGCCCGTTGAAGATCTAGACGCTGCATTTGTGACGGGGCGACAGTAATGAGGTACCGAGTTGCCAGTATGTAATCAGCCTAGGGTGCCCCCTGCTGGGGGTGATCGATAGCAAAAAAGCATCATGGAGTGTATGACTGCATCCGAGAGACTGAACTTCTCATCTATGTACGACTGGCATTGCTTGTTGCCACTGAGTACATAGCCGTATTCTGCAGATCGTCGCACTCGGTGATCCTGTTGGGGTGTTGGAGTGTGACGGGGAAGAGAAGAAATGTGGTCAAGAGCGTATATAATCTGAGACAAGCGTCGCTCTGATTTCAGGCGGCAGTCGTCATGTTCGGCGCTTCTGAGATGATCACCAATCACTGTCGCATCGTCACTCGAAACCATCGCGAGTCGAATCAAGCTTCGACTCTGTTACACGCTGATCTCACAAAGTGATATCAAGATGATGCATTGGTGAAGACGATTAGACGAAGAAGACTTTCTCTTTCTCAGGGACGAGCGACGACACCCACTGCTCATATGTAGACGCGCAGGATCATGGAAATGATGCTAACGTATAAGGAACATCTGGGACATTCGTTCCGCCCTCCATTTTCCTTATATACTATACTACCAAAATTACACTGTCAAAAAGTTGTGCAAAATCACCGTCCACTTATCATAATTTTTCTAAAAACATGCGTTTCGATGTACTCCTTTTGGGCGGCTTCCTAGGTGAATCACTTTGTTCTTTTGGCGGTCTCCTTGGTGTTATAATTTGCTGATAATGCAGAATAATTACAGCCTTTCTTGTGAATATCGTGGGTCTTAGTCACCAGTCTCGAGTCTTTCTACGTAGATCGCCCGCACCTTTAAACCAATTCCCGTGAGTACCGGTTTAATTTCTGATGATTCTCATTCCTATAGGCGATAGAATGACTGGACCGCGACATCGATATCCTTCTTTTTTTGCGCAGATATCGCCAGGCATCCATAAAGCGAAAGCTGAACGAGAGGCACATAGCTATAGGCATAGGAACTCCAACCGCTCCCCATCACGACCCATTCCGCCCAGCCGGACCACTGCCGCCAGCAACTGCAACTGCACCCCAACCTAATACAAAACAGAACCAGCCTAATCCGAATCAGAACAACCGTGCTCAATCATATTTCAAGAGGCGGATTTTTATGCATTTCCAGGAGTGCCATTTAGGGGTGCGGGTTCATGTCCAAAAAATTACCAGCATTTGCTCAGGCCACATTACCCAGGAAAGCGCAAAAAAGATTTCTTGGGACTTGTTGTTAGAACTACAAGCCATTTTGACTTTGTGCCTTACCTGCGCTCGAAAGATTAAGTCTTGTACCAATACTCCAATCCCAAGCAGTCTTCCCGGTATCCCTGAAAACCCCCCATCAGTGGTGAGTTGTAGTTTGAACCCAAAAAAACCATCGCGAATCGTTGTATACTAATGTTGATCTCTCAATATCCATTTAGCACGACATAGGTCAAATGATATTTCAGCTCCTACTTCAGTTAAAGGTCTGCTTCAACGAAATGAATCAAGTCTGCTCTCGTTTTGAAATAATTCGTATGACTTGTAGCGGCAAGTCTCATTAATCAGTAATCACAAATGACATCATAATATTTGCTTCGCTAACAAGCCGATTTTTTTTTTGGTGCAGATTGCTTGGTACAAATATCGTCTGCGGCATCGGCTTCCTTGTCGGTTTCTGGCTCCCATATCGGCGGTTTGCTAGTGGCTGTGACGCGCCTCTTTGGAGGGGACCCCTTATCCTTCTTTGGCTTACATCGATTTGGCCTCGATTCAATTCTGAAAATTTTGATTTAGTCATCGCGGTTCCTCGATGGTTTTTTGGGGGGAAGGAGGTTCTTGTTTTCCTGTGCCTCCACACAACGAAAGTCAGGTTACACCAGGATTGATCATTTTGCGAATGCACCTCGAGGGACATCAAGTGTGCTATCTACACAAGTCAATATGTGAATTGCGTGAAGAATTACTTGAGTAGTGATTTCAATTCAACCAGAATCATCAGGATGTCACATGTATGTATGTGGTACCTCCGTCTGTGCATGTTGACGGACGAAAACATTTATGTTGTTTCTCGAAAGCTAGTCTAGAACAAATTATTACAAGCGTAACACACTACCATATTCTTATCAAGCAGTTGGAAACGGAGGATCTGAATAGCTAGGGCAGCTGGAAAGAGTCTTCCGGTTCATTCCCTTCATAGGGAATTGCTGTTCATTCCGAGCTAATGGTATCCTTTCGGGGCTTCTTGATAAAATTTTAATATTGAAGTGTATGTAGCAGATGTCATTAGGTAAGGGTGCATTAACGGTTACGTTTGTGCGAGTGAAGTTGGAGTTTGGAATCAAGGACAGAGGGGGGTTAGATAAAAAGATCTAGTAAATTAGCAGAGGACCCAAAAAGAGAAAAGAAAGTGTGCTTGAGTGTTCCATCCACTCATCTGGGAGCGGGAATTGATTTACATGTGTTGAGTTTGGTTTTAAGTCTAGTAGAAATCTCTGAATGAAAAGAACCTGTTGCCACCCCCTAATACCCTTGGGATCCCTTGGAAACCAAATGGTACTGGGGCGAAGAATTTCGGAACAGTACCAAAGAGTTGCCCTAATCCAGTGAAGATGTTGCCCACCTCGGCGCCTGATCTGATGGAGAGGCTTGACAAACAGCCCGTGATTTGGACCAAAGTGTCTGTAACCGAAAAAGAGTAATGGTGAGCAATTGGCCCATTCAACAAGGTGAGCGGGAGTTGAAATTTACCGTTACAGACTCGGCGGATAATCGAGTACTTGTTACAAATGGTACCAATGACCACGCAACAGGCTCGAAGTTCGCACATGATTTTGAACAATATGTGACAAATATCTCCCTGATGGCATGCAAAGTCGTCAGGACTAGTTTTTCAAGTGAAGAAACTAAGAGTCTTACCATTGAAGGAGGTGTTCCACCCGGAACGCTACTTGGAGCTGGGGCCTTTCCACAGTCTTTGAGTTTCGCCAGGCACCCGTTTAACACATCAAGAATAGCTCGCAGTTTACCTACCAAAACCCAACCAACTCTTTCGGGGTCTTTTTTCAATTCCTTGGCGCAAAGAGTTTTGATAAATTGTGTGTGCGGTAAGATGCCATTTAAGCACTCTACAAGGTATCCGTGGACTCGAATTTGCTTTAAATTGTATCGGCCTTTGGATCCTCCGTGGGATCGTCCAAATGTCCTTCGATCAAGTTTCTCCGAGTTCTTTTGATGCTTTTCAGTGGGTTTCTCCGGAATAACTGTAGTTGGGGTAAACTCGCTTGAGTTACTGATTTCGATCGACGGAAGATCCCTCTTGTTGATAATTTGGTCTCTGGTGGCCTGTGAATTTCTAGAACAGACAAAAAGGGACAATAAGTTTGAGTGCCCAGATGGTCACATTTTGCCGGGATTGTGCCACTCACCTGTAGACAGATTTCCCCTGGCTTGCATCTATGCTGGCTTGAGTACTCAGCGACCTCTTGCCGGCTGCACAAGCTATAGCTAGAAAGGACACACATGTGTCAAAGGGTAGATCGGTTGGCAAAGTTTATGATGCGAACAGGGTGCTTACATAGAGTGCATGCCACGAAAAGGAAGTTGGAAAAGTTGACCATGTTCAGTGTATCGGGATCTTAAATTATGCGGATTATTATGGAAATCTAATTGTGTAGCGAATGAGGTAGAATAATTATAGTTGAGGATGAAGTGAGTGAGGTAAAAGGATTGTAATCTAAATTTGTAAGAAAGAATGAATGTATGAGATACGGGAGGAGGTCTGGGAGATGAGGATTTAGAGGTAACGACAAGATACTCTGCTTTATATATGCGCCAAAGGGCACTCAAGTAACTCAGCCTTCGTGGTGGCAGGCTGTAGCCGTCAGCCTGGTCCCGTTGTTGCAGAGAGCAGCCTAGCAAGATTGAGTGACACTGCAGTCCATCTGGGTGCTGGGCAAGACTGGGGTTGTTAATGTTAGATACCTACCATCGGTGTTGAGCTTATGCTGGTCGGCGCGTCCATTGCCAGGGACTGGTTGGACCAGAAATGCAACTGGCTTCATCAAACGAGTTGTTTTGGTCCCAGTTCGTATGGCCTTGACAATAGCCCTGTGCGAACAAACTGGGCCAAGATTGGTCACATGGGCAACTGCAGTTCTATGTACTATCGGCCAAAATGTAGAGAACGCTTCTTATGTATTTCGTTATGCTCAAAAATAAGCAAGTGAAGAAGGCAGACTGATCCGGTAGAGTCACAAAAATGGGACAATGGAGATTCGCTACGAGCGAGTGCTCCGCGGTCTCTCTTAACACAAGTCCCTCCAATCGGGTTCGCGGCGTCCTCCGTGTCCTACGGGCGGGTCCCCTGGACCCTGCGTTCCAGAGGCTTTGTTAAGCTAGCCGCGGTCTAGGCTCTAGAGTGCACGACTTGGATGAATATCGCCCATTCCCGTGGGTTCATCATCATGTTTGCCCGGTCCAGATTGAGAATTACATGTATTTTTTCAACAAATTTGCCCCTCAAAATTGATGGAATGCATACGCCTCAACATGTCACTGTTCCGAAGCGATTCGAGCAAGTCCAACCCTTTGTGAAAATCTTATGCTTAATGCCAAGAAACGGTGTTAAAAATGTCCGATATCTACTGCCACATCATGAATCAACTCGTCGAACAGACAAGCCAGTCCTGATATGTACATGGAAATGAATCCCTAGTTTTCTGAAATCTCTCAGTGATTCAGGTTGCTCAGCTCATCGGACTAAGTCAGCCCGAGCACTTGGCGAGCTAATTTTTCCGACGAGTTATTGATGTAGTGTACACCGCCCTACGATCAATTACTTCTCACCTGATCTCTGTTACATGAGCAACAGTCGGGGTTGATGATGAGGTGACTTCACATGATAATACTCTTACCCATTCAGACTGCAGCTGTCAATGTTCGATTGGCATTGGGATCATGAACAAGCAGGATAAAGCGTTGCTGCACTTAAGTGCTAAGACTACCAAAGACGAATCTTTTGAGTCGATTAAATGGTCCCTAATAATTTATGATTCTTGTTCTGACAAATATGAAACGACATCCCGAAAAACAAACAATGGTCCCATGCCGGAACAAACAGAAAGTAGATTAAATGCAGTATGTGTAAATGGTGCCTTGAAGACATTCAACGTAAGGCCCATCTTTCCAGCCGAAACACCACCTGACAAGGTGGATATATTAATTAAAAATCTAGATAGAAGCGTGGAAGGAAAGGGAGCCGTAACCATTTCCTAAGATTGAAGGGAATGCGCCGAAGCCAAACTCAACGTCGATAAAGAAATGGGGAAAGTTGGCCAGAATACGCCCCAAGCCGGTAGCCAAAGTGCCCACTTCAATACCACATCTGACGGCGATGCTCCCCAAACAACCCGTGATTTGCTTCAACGTGTCTGCCGCACAAAAGATTTGACGTTACTTCTTGGTCGGCAAGGTGCGATGATTCAAGACAGAGAGCCTCACCTTGGCAAACTCCACGAACTCTCTTGTACTTGATGCATAATGATCCAATAATCTTGCAGATGTCTCGAATTTCACACATTATTCTGAAGAACAGTTGGCAAATGTCATCCTGAATATGGAGCAAGTGATGTCAGGGGCCTGTCACCGGATTCAAAAAAACCCATGCATACCAGAGTAGGGGTTTTGCCGCCTGGGATGCCACTTGGGGTGGGGGCATTTCCACAATCCTTGACTTTATATAAGCATCCATTCAGAATTTGTAGGATTTGCCGAAGTTCATTGACTAATTTCCAGCTGACATCCTCGACATTGGCACTCTCGGCTCCAGCGATGAGCTTTCGAATGGTGTTGGTGTGCGGAAGAATAGCGTTGAGAGTGTCAGCCAAGTATCCATAAACTTTGACTCGCTTGAAGGAAAGCCGTGCTGTTTGCGTCACTGGGGCCGGTCCCGCGGTAACAGGGAGAACCTGCGAGATGATCGGCGTTGGAACATCCAACAAGTTCTTGAGTGGGAGCACTGGACTTGGTCTGTTTGTTCCAGGAAGTAAGACTTTAGCGGCCTGTAAGGGCCTACAGCAGTGCAAGAAGGTGGAAGAAATATTAGACGAATGTTCATCATGTCCCGTCAATCATAGTGGCTTACTGGGAGACAGGTGAAAGCGGGGGTGCCGGCATACCCCCGGCGGGGCCCCACAATTGCTGACTGTTAGTGGAAGCCAAACCTGAATGAAGCGGTTGAATGATGAGTCAATCGACAGGGCGCAAGCTGAAACTGCGGAGCAACTCACATAAAGCGCTTGCAAAAAAAGCCAATGTAAATAAGTTATTCATCTTGGAAAGTGATTTCGGTTTGCTTAATATTTTACTGTGGGAAGACGATAAGTTGAAAACGAGTAGCTCGCGTAGCGGTGGCTCCAATCAAGGAAGAGGAAGGAGCTAGAAGGAGTGAATGTATGACAATTACAAAACGAGCGTAAGATGTTGCAGTGAGGATACAACATCAGGTGGAGGGAATCCTTAGATTATATATCATGTTTAGGACGCTCATTATTCAGCTTCAATGTGGCGCCTTCCCCCTCGGCCCCGGGCCATCAAACCCAGGTCCAGATGGGCTGACATCCTCTCACCTGCAATAGCAGACCTGATTTGATCGAGTAAGTCATGGCAGCGGGAAATTGTGCTGGGTGCTGAGGCCTTAGCAGTAACTAGACAATGATCTTAGACGAATCAGGCTACAGTCGAGATCTTTTGCCTGTGATCAATTCTCTTTCAGCTATGCTCACGGGCCCAGAAGCTGAGAACTACGCGAGCCAGAAAAGAATTGACTCTTTCGCCCGGTCCGTCTGGGCCACTTCGACGTATCAGTGGAAGAAGAAGCAGGGCCCCAGAGCCCAATCGTCCTCAACGTAACTAGAGACTACCTTGGCGAGCAATCAGCGTTGCTCGATGCGCTAAGCTCTGCTCATCCTCGGCTTTACGATAAATAGGATGATCACGGCGTTTCACTAGCCAAATCTAGTGGCTCACCATAGTCTTGTACTGCCTACAGTGAGGCTCAGGCGGGGTCCCAACACTGCTCCGCTCGATTGGGACGTTGAGCCCGATCCGCTGTGTAGTTGCCGGAGGTTGCAGCCTGGAGGCGGCGCATGTCCATGCAGGCGATACACCGCCAGCCTCGAACGACGGGCCTGCCCTCGAAGCCCCTCCGAGGGGGCCTAGAGTGAGGTCAGGAGAATCGTGCTTGACACAGTGCGAGACTGCTGTTCCCTCAGCGTCTCTCCTCCTTCTACGCCGCTCATAGCTTGTGCTTCACTGCGTGCGATCCCTATCAGCTATCCTCCTGACCAGCTACCGTGACCACAGTCGAGCTAGCCTACTATGGATCAACAGAAAACGGTCCGGAAATCAACTCCTGAATGTCCGGATGCTGATTTCATTTGTCCTCTTTTTGAAAAAATCTGTCCTCATTTTTCCTCATCTGTCCGGTGATTGAATAATTCTGTCCTCTTTTAACTTATTCATGTCCTCTTGTTGAAAAATTGTAGTCCTCTTATTGAATAAAATTGTCTTCCTCTTAACTTGAAGCTGTCCTAATTTAAAATTCTCCGGACATTGCTTTCTTGCATCTCAGTCTCTTGCGCGCGGCAACTTTTTAGGTTGAAGAAAATTCTTTTGAGTTGAAAGAACGGATAGGGTTAATTTCTAGCATACAATTTAGAGCCACACAGAAAAAAATAAAATAAAAAGCATGTATTTGTAAGATAAAAATGCATATTGATAGGTTTAAAAATCTGCGCTGATAAGGTAAGAAGCCTTATACTTAGGGAACCCAAAAAAAATTTTCTGGGTCTTTGATAATGTTGCCAGTGATTGGCTGCATATGCGCACAACTACTGTAAAATTTTTGACAATGTACAAAGGACTTGTGGCAAATCTTGGGTGTCATCTTCTGGCTAATTGCTTTGCGGATTGTCTTTGCTAAATCAGATCGCGATTTGATTTCTTTGTGTTTGACATTGATCTTGATGATGTTGAATGCTAGCTCGATTGGATTCAAAAAGGGGGAATACTTGGGTAGAAATTCAATTTTGAGTTTTTTGTCTGATTCCTTGAGTAGATTGCAAAATTGTTTGAAGTCCTCCCCGCCATGAATCGTAGCGTTGTCCATCACAATGATCAATCCAGTAGAGCAGTGGTCCTTAAGCCAAACCAGAAAGTTACATATGTCGAGTGAAGTCGTTCCAGTCTTTTTTTCCCGTCTTCATTGAGCAGTTCATAGTATGACATCCCCTCTTCAGCCATTGCACCAATAAGATTGATCATACTTCCTCGCGCGTTTGTCTTCAAAGCAGCCGCATGTCCTTGAATCCAAGGAATCAATCAGCATCAAATAAAAAAGTAGAAAAAAAAGACTTACCACTCAAAGCATAACCATGCAAAGGACAAGTCTTGGAGTTGAACCCAGACTCATCAACAAAGATGAGCTTCTGTCCAACATTGGTAACACAATTCAAGACGTAATCGTGTCGTTGTCGGAGGAACACTGCCTCATTCCACTTTCGCGAGATGGGAGTGACCGTCTTCCAGGTCACTTCAATTTTTTTGAGGGTCTTCTGGATGGCTGCTGGTGTAACTTGGATATCGAATTTGCTCATAATGTGTTTGGCAAGTTTTTTGAGTGTGGTGCTTGGGGTCTCCTCAAGCAACAACAGAATTGAGGTGATGACGTCTGTCGTGAGTTTTGATTTGGCCCCACGCTGGTTGGTTGAAGCACTTGGTTTGTCATTGCGAGCGTCATAAACAATGCGTCGGACTTGTTGGTCTGATACGCCGAACGACTTAGCAACCTCAACTTGCTTCTTGTTATTCTCAAAGATCTCGTTTTCAATTAGTTTCTTGACCTCGCCGCTGATTGGTTGGTGAGGTTGTCTCTGAGTACTAGATCAATCCTTAGCCCTTTTGTTTTTGGTATTATTCTTGGCGAGGTTGTTCAAGGCCTTCAATGCTGATTGGTTGGAGATGATCTTCTTATGAATTTCTTGCATGGATTTTGCATGCGATTCAAACTCGTTCTGCAGCCGTTTGACTTCTTCATTGCGTCTGTTTGTCTCATCAGAAACACCAGCAACATCCAAAATGGAAGGACCTGCGCCATCAGCTGGATTGTTGGCAGGATCACCTTTGAGACTTAGATTGATCTCGATCATGGTGGCCCTTTTTTGTTTAAACACAGAACCACATTCAGTTTATTTTATCAATTGTAAAGCAAAGGAGATGTGGGGTGTACTTACTTGACCGAGTTGAGACAAAGCAACCCAAGTTCCAGTGCGCCTCCGCAAGAAAGTTGTCTGTTGACCAAGATGTGTGGACAGGTTTGGGTCAACAGCTGACCATGTCTAGTTTAAAAAAGACTTGCGTTTTCAACCCCCGCTGTCCGGGGGTTAACCCCGCCTGTCCGGTCGTTGACTTGAACTGCCGCCCGGACATCCGCGAGTCAACGGCCGGTCAGTTTTCTGTTGATTCATAGTATCAAAAGCCTCTGGTCCTGCGCTTCAGCTGGCCCCGCGGGGTGCGACAAGCTGGCGGTATCCGTTTTGCCATTTTGGTGGAGCGTTTTTTCAAAATGCAATAGCTCATACACTTCAACACTACCAAACCTGCCCAACCTGGCAGAACTCAGTCCCTTATTTCCAATGCGCAAATTTCTATGGGGTCACTCCCAATGATTCACCCTCCATAATGTTTTGAAATTATTAAAATTCTTTTTTTTTGACTTGGATACAGACCATCCTGTCCTTGTAGATCCAGGATTTCCTAAAAAAAGTATCTGAATGTGAAACCCAGGTTTCACAAACCAATCACCATCAGCTTACACCATCCACCCTCTCTATAAATTCACATTTCCCCTGCACCCTCCTAGCTCAGTAGAGATCTCTTCCATCCTATTCTACTGAGCTAGGTGATTTTCCCATTTCTTAATCATTTCTTATTCTCATTGTCTCCATCCTTCCACCCCCTTTTGATTACATTTGTACTTACAGGTAGAGATCTCTTCCATCCTATTCTACTGAGCTAGAAAGCAACACAGAAATATTTTGGTTCTAGAATCTCTCACCAAGACATTATTGTCTGCGCTGCGCCCCGTTCCATCCGTCATCCGAAAGATAGTGAAGGGTATTTCCAACCCCTTACACTTTTTTTTTCTCAAACCTACCAAGAAAAAAACCCCTCCGTTCCGCCCATCCACCATATTTTTTGCCATTTGCATCAACCCATACGGCTCTGCGGGACTGTTCATGAACACCAGGCGTACACACCCTGGCAATCACGTCCCAATCACCGACCCGGAAGCTATTATCCGCGCTGCTTGCGCAGAGCAACATCAAGTTGAACAAATTGCTGCTTGGCGTATCGCCAAAACTGAAGCTCGTGTAGCAGCTCATGAAGCAGCACGACAAAAAACACAATCCGCCCCAAATTCCCCACCCCAACCATGTTTGCCCTCCACGCCAGAATGCAGGAACCATCCAACGCAAAGCTAGAGGTCCCCGGCTCCACCCCAGGAGCATCGGCGACCCATTCTCAAACACCATCAGTTGACCCACCTCACCGGACACCCACCTCAAACAACTCCTCCACAGGGGCTGCTACACAAGAATCCATTCGGATCATGGTAGCTACCCAGAAGGCTAGCATAGTCCAGAGTCAAGCGGACCAGGAGGCCAGCGCACTACGCATGTCAAGGATCAAAGAAGCAATTCTGCTCCTCTCGATGAAAACAAAACAATTGCCCCCCCCACACAGAATCAATCCGTCCCGAGTGGCCACGTAGACCTGCAACACTTCAAGACGTCCAACGGACCCACGTTCACGGGCCCCTTTCATTTGATTGAACCTTTTCTTAACTGGATTAAGGCCATGGAGATCTTCTTCATGACAAAGGGGATCTTCCATGACACTGATAGGATTGCCATTGTTGGCAACCTCATCCGCGAAACCAATACTTTGGCCTTCTACACAAGCAAGACCAACTCCCTGGGACAAATGTCGTGGATCACCTTCAAGGAACTGCTGTTTGGGTTTGCGCTCCCTCCACTCTGGCAAACCACCCTCAAGCTCAAGCTGCAAGATCTGCAAATGACCGACTCAGAATCATTCTCACACTTCAGCACCAGGGGACGTACTCTTATGAGCATGTACAACTTCAATTCAAGATCTCCCATGACGGAATGGGACTTAGCAGAGGCAATGTCCATTGGCCTAATCCCAGAATTGAAGGTCCTGGTTGATAATTTTGGCAAGCTCCTCAAGGAGCCCTTCAATTATAACCAATTTGAACAGCGTGTAGCCCTCTTCTACAAAGGTCTCGCCAAGAAAACTCCTCAACGTAACCAACAAGTAGCACCCTTGTCCCAACCGTCTGCACAACCAACCAAGAATCCAACCTCCAAGGAGGACGTCATCTGGCGCATCCACGCATACTTGGACTCCGTTGGGAAATGTCATTACAGCAAGAACACTTGCGGTCACGCAGCAGGCACCTGCCTGGGCCCGCTTGAAAGGATGTTTATTGACATCCCGCCATCATTTGTTACGCCCCCTAAGCCGTTGGACTACAAGGCACCAAAAGCACGGGCACCACCTTTGACCACGGGCCAATCAGCCCAGGCTCCAGCAGGAAGACCAGCCAATCAGGCAGCCTCAGTCGCAGCCGTGGCAGAAACCGACCTATTCCCCAAGCTGGATGCAGCATCTGTCTTGGCCCTAGCGGCATTGGACAAAGAACTCCACCTGGCGGAAGAAGAGAGGTACATTACCCGGCAAAAGCCTCCCCGCCTCATCTTCAAGCTACACACCAACGGAGGAAGCTTACTTGGTCTGATTGACACAGGGGCGGAAATCAACCTGATATCTGATGACGCTTGACGTCGTGTGGGACTCCCCCAGTCTGCGCTGGACAGACCACTGGCCGTATCCCTGGCTCTACTCAAAGGGAAACCAGCGCCGATTAGCCTCCTCTACTCCACGTCAACCCATCTCATGGACCATCAATTGGGCCTGTTGTTCAGAGGGGTTAACCTGAAGATAGGACCCCTGGTGGGACCGTATGATATGATCCTTGGATTCCCGTTTCTTTTGCAGTTCCTCCTTTCCATCCCCATCTCTCAACAATCCCTCCGCTGTGATAAATCCGGCCAAATCATGTTTGATTATCAACTGAGTAGTACCCCCCCTGCAATGAAAAGCATATTGCTACATTGAGTGAAACCTGTGAGACCACTGAGTACCCCTGCAAGATATTGGAGCGCAAGGTACTGGTCGAATACCAGGACTTATTCCCTAAGGATATACCAGCCGTGTTGGACGAGGCCAAGGCGACAGGATTATTCACCAACGGCTCATTTCCCAAGAAACTCCAAAACAAAAATTCCCAAGTACGCCATAAAATAGTACTTACCAACCCAAATGCAATCTTCAACGAGAAGTCCTACCCATACCCACAAAAATATTTAGTGGCTTGGCGTACCCTGCTCGACCAACACATAGAGGCAAAGCAACTGAAACAATAACACAGCCAATACGCTTCCCCTAGTCTCATCATTCCAAAAAAGGATCCCACAGCCCTACCACGGTGGGTCTGTGACTACCGCAAACTCAAGGCCCTTATGGTACGGGAACGGTTGCCACTCCCGAATGTGGATGAACTGGTATGGCTTGTCTCATCAGGAAAGGTTTTTTCCATTTTGGATCAAACTAATGCCTTTTTTCAAACGCAAATGTGGGAGGCAGATATCCCACTTACAGCGGTAAAGACGCCATGGGGCCTATAAAAATGGTGTGTTATGCCCATGGGCCTCACAAACGCCCCCGCCACGCATCAAGCGCACTTGGAGGAAGCACTCGGCAACCTGATCAACGACTTCTGCGTTGTCTACCTTGACAATATCATTTTCTTTGCCGCCTCATTCAAAGAACACAAGCAACATGTTTGACAGGTCCTTGACCGCCTACGCGCTGCAAATCTTTACTGTAGCCCGAAGGAGACACTGCTCTTCTGGAAAAGCATCAAGTTCCTAGGTCATTGGGTGTCTGCCAAGGGAATCCGGGCCAACAATCATAAAATCAAACAAGTTCTGAATTGGCCATTGCCGCCCTCCCCAAAAGCCGTCAAGAAATTTCTTTTACAATGGATGAAAAAATTCATCTGGGGCTTGCAAAAATACATGTAGGTACTCTCACTCTGCTCACCAGCACAAAACTTGACGCCAACAAGTTCAGCTGGGGAGAAAAGGAAGAGGCGGCATTCAATAACATCAAGAGAATCATGACAAGTCTACTGTGCCTCAAGAATGTTGATTATAACTCCGATGACCCATTGTGGCTATTCACCAACGCAAGCGGATCAGGCCTCGGGGCCGCCCTGCTCCAGGGGAAAGACTGGAAGGGTGCTTCACCAATTGCCTATGAGTCCCATCAGATGACCCCGGCAGAGCAAAATTATCCGGTACACAAGCAGGAGTTGCTTGCCGTGGTCCATGCCACCAGGGGAGAATTTATGGCACTGGCATGCCAGTGCCACTCCATGTGTTTTTACTGGAACCCGGGGCCAATGATCATATGTTTCAGTTCCCTATGAACCTGAAATGATGTTGATGTGGGTTAAGATAATTGGAAAACATCTTCTGAAGTGAACCACAAAGCAGGCTGATGTTAAAATGATCAAAATTGTAACTTGATGATGAAAGAATCCACGAATTATGTAGAACTCAGGCAGAACTTTGGTCAATCTTCTGACTTTCTGAATTTTTATATGGTCCAATCATCATTGGGCCATTTCAAAAAACCATCTTGAATAATCATAAAAAAGTCTTTCCATTCATTGTGTACAAAGAAATAAGCTGATGAACATGTCCATACCAACCATCATGAATAATTTCATGGATTTTTCAAGGCAATTTCCATCTAAAACTCTTAAAAATATCCTCTGTACCCCTAGATTATCAAAAAAATGGGTACTAAAAGCATTCTAATCATATATTTAGCACATGTAAAGCTAAATTTGAACTCAAATTTCCTTCAGAAGCTAAATTTCCATAACTTTACGCAAATTAAATGTTCCTTGGTCCGTAGATTTCATGAAGTCCTGATTTTTACAAAAAAAAAATGAATGTAGATTTCAAATATGTGACATCCAATTTTTTTCCCATGACAACTAAATTTCAAAACTTGTCAAAAAAAAAGAGCAGGATTCCTGCTTACTGCTGACCTCCAGGATGCTCCAGCATTAATTCAATTTTGACTTGGATTTTTTCCCAGATAATTTTGCGCAGTCGCTGTGCATTTTACACAGTGATTGTGCATTGAACTTGTGCCATATTTGTTTTTTTTTTGAAGTTGGGTCAAAAGTTGTGCCAGAGTTGCCAAAGACTGACTCCCATTGGTCACTTTTTGTTTTTTTTGTGGTGCTTAGTGTATGCTTGTAACATTTTTGTGACATTTGAATTTGTACTCTGGTGCACGACTGTGCAGCAGAGTACCAATTCAGATTTCACAATGGTTTACAGGTGTGTGAAAGGTTTCAAAGGCTGTTTTTGCCATTTTGACCGGACACAGGTTAAAATGGGACAACATGGTCAAAAATCCAAACAATCCTTTGCTGGAAAGTTTGGTCCAAGGCATAACATGTGCATATGGGGGTAGGTAAAGAGACAAAGATCAAGATTTTAAAATTCCTAAAAAATGCAGGACCAACTACAATGAATTGTGGCATCTCAAAAATAGAAGATGGTGAATACATTCCTTTCAAAAAAACACATTATGTTTACAATTTTTTGGCTCAAAAAAAAACAAAAATAAGGCAATTTCTTGAAATGAAATGATCAAAAAGAAAGTATACTTTAAAATAATGATGAATTCAGAAACCTGGTTTCTTTAGTATCAGTTCAGGTTTGCATGCCTCATGTCAGCTTGCTACTATGTCAGAGCCAACCTGACAAAAGTAACTTAAAAAGAGACATTATTACCACAATATTAAGACCCATTAATATGACTAATAATGTATAAAAAACTTAGTTTACTTATTTTTATTCAATAAACTTAGCAAAATCCTAGCACCATAAGAATAAGTAATAAAATAAAATAACAACTACTTTTTACAAAAAATACTAAATAACTTCTAAAACCTTGAGGATAACTTAGAATATTATGTCATATTCTGAGTCCTCATACAAATTAATGTAGGGTCCCTCACTGAAAGTACCCCTGAATTCCTACTCCTTCACCTTGAACTAATTACCCGTAAGAATTGGCCACACTTATGTGTCACAGATGACATTACACACGTATGTACTTGTTATATATACATACCATATGTGAAATGATCAATTATGGACTTACAATTGAGGTGTTGTGTTTTAGGAGTTAGGCCCAATTGGGGTTTAAACCTCCAACCCCGCGCGTGGATTATATAATCCAAGTGAAAATTGGCCAAATGCGTGGAAATAGCTAATCCCCTAGTTACCACACGTGTACAGGTGTAACTAGGGTACTGGTAGATTCTACGTGGTTTATTTACAAGGTTTCATTAATAAAAACCTTGAATACATAAGAGTAACATAGCCAGCGTGGCCTTTGATGATTGGCCATAGCCATTTGTGGCCCATTTGCGTCATTTGTGGCCCATTTCAGATACAAATGCACGTCAGTGTTGCTATGTACCTTAGTTACAATGACCAAACAGGTTATTAAGGTCATTATAAGCACTTGTGACGCTGAAATAATGATCAGCAGTGCCATTGGGATGAGCCTTGTTAGTGCCAATCTCCCAAATTGGCCACATTGCGCTGAAATATAGCAACTACACGCACACAGGCAAGAAAGGTCCTCTACTATGAGTGAAATTAGTATATATAGAGCCCCCTTTCCACGCCAAATTTTGTGGATCATCATCAATTATTATTACAGTCAATCAGTTACGCCGTGTCCTGTCCTTAGCCCAGTTACTCTGCCCTGTTGGCCTGTTTTATCTTTGGTGTTCTTATTAAATCAACCATCCTACGTGACCAGCTCCTGCGCAGAAACCATCCAATCTACCCAGCAGCTCTACTTCACCCCCCTACGTGGCTTTTTGGCTTAAAAGAAGCAATAGTGAGTACTTCTTTTATCCTTCTTTCCCCATTCTGGTTCCTTAATTGGAAAAGCACTTTGGTACCACTTCTGTTACGCAGAAAACCACTGTTTGCTTAATCAGATACCACCCTGCTTGGCAGATCTCTGATTTAGAGGGCACCTACAAACAACCCTGAGCCAGCAGGCCCCTCTATTAAAAGGAATTATATTCTTTTTATTTCTTTCTTTACTACTTTTCTACGTGAAAATACCCACTCTACCCATCATTTGCACTCTTATCAGCTTGTGTAGCTAAAAGGTACTAGCCCTTGGCATCACAGAGGCTGAAAATTGGGGGTCTGGCCGGGAAATTACCAATATCCACTCGTGGTAATTTACTCCTGGTACTTACTCTTTTTACTTTTGCTTTTCACTCACGCAAAAAATTACCAAACCACTAAAAATCATTTATAAATAAAACCACTAAAATTATCTTTCTACTTTATTTTCTATGCATTCTTTTAGTGAACCAATACACTAAAACTCTCATTTCCACGCCTGAATTTGTTCATCCACCTTTTGACCAAATTGCCCACTTTGAATTAATCAAACATTATCTTAAAGTCCTCAGATTGCGCAAAGAAGAGGAAATAGCTAACTATCAACCTTCTGATTGGAAAAAAATTACGCCTACAGAACAGTTCCAACTTGCTCTTTTCCACTCTCACCAACGTGCTCAACAGGACACAGAACTTCTCATCAAACTCAACGCCATCAACAGGAGGAATCAAGAGAACAAGAGGCACGCAGATTTTCAAAGAACTCTGGAATATAAACAAAACTTTTACAATAGTCAGTTTAATTATTCTTTATCTCTAAATAAAACTATTAAAATCACTAAAAAATACTCATTTTTACGCTTGAATTTTATCTAGTGTCTTCCACTACCTCTCCAAGCACTTCCAACACTTCTACTTCTTCTACCACGGCCCCAGCTACCTCTGTGGCCAATTCTATTACTCCACTTACGGCTCCACCAACCAGTAAGTTTATTATTTACCTTTAATTAAATTCTTGAGGCCCTTTTCACTAATATGTCCCGTGAAAATAGTCCTGTCAGGAAGTCTACCAGGGCTCACAAGCCTGATCTCCACGGCCCCTTACCCCCGCCCACTAGACAACCTAGGAGCAGAGAAGTTGCCACGGAACTTGGCCTTCAAGAAGACAACCCCCAGTCTCCCCAATCCTCAAGCCATGGATGTGGACGTGGAACCAACCCCTTCCACCTCCTTGGCCAGTATCCAGAAACCCCAGAAGGAGGAAGAGGACTTGGAAATTCAGGTGGTGAGCACGTCCAAGGAGGACAAGATAGCCAAATTGGTCAAAATACACGTGGCCAACCATCAGAAATTCATGGAAGCCCAGAAATCCAAGGCCACCCAGGAGATGATTCTGAATCTTTTAGGACTAGCCCAGAAGAGTCAGAAAGAACTACAGAAACTTATCTCCAAAAAAGAAGTGCAGGAATACACAAAGGGATGGAACCCTTGGGAGGAAAAGAGAGTATTGTTTCCCCACACAGCCAACAAGAACAAGGGAAAGAATATGAGCAGTCTTTCTATGAACAACCGTCATTACAACAATCCCCAGAAGTGGAAGAAATTAGCCAACACAACATCAGCAGCGCCATAACCAGCTTCTACAACAGCTTAGATTAGGTTTTTCTGTCATAGATAATTCTCTTACAATTGCGCATAACAACATTCTTTTGTTAGATAAAAATGCTAAAACACGCCACAAAACTGTTTTAGAATTTTTAAATAAAGCTCCTCCTCCACCTGAATCTGTAGAGAATTACATGTCTAGCTTTTCTCTCATTTTAAATCAATTGTCCAAATTTCTTAACTCACCTAAGTCTGTCTTTACGCATAATGAATCTGATTTTTACGCCAAAAATTGTGAGCCAAAGATTCCTAATGTGCCCAAAAAATTAGAAGAACTTGAAGAAGAACATTCCAAGTATTCTAATGATGATTTGGCGGATAAAATCAACAGATTAGAAGACATGTTCCATGCTAATACTGAGCATATAATTAATAGAATTAATAAAAATGCTATTAGCACTTTACACGCCCAAAATGTGAAATTAGAACTTGAACAAATGGATTTAAAAAGAATGATGGTTGAATTACAAGCTCAAGTGGCTTTAATATCTGACCAAAACAACAAGAATGTTAATGGAAATCTAGTATTAAAACATCTGTTAGATGTAAAATTTGAATTAACAGATTTAATTAAAGAAATACCTTCCAGAACTGCTCCTGTTAATAACACTACGCCCAAATATAACAATCCTTACATGCAAACAATACCTGAAGATAAGGGAGGGAATAATGACAACTATCCTCATAACAATCAATCTAATTATAAATACAATAATAGTTCACCAATGCCCCCTAATAACAATTACCCTCCTAATAATTCACCTAATTATAATAAACTTAATAATGGGAGTCAATGGAGTCATGCTCCTTCACGCAACAATGTAAATAACAATGGTAGTAACAACTTCATGGATCCCTCTCTTCTGAATAAATTGTTACCACCAATTAAAGAATGGACTAAATTTTCTGGAGAAGGAGATTATGACCATATTAATTTCATCAAATATATTGATCACATACTAACAATAGATAGAGCTCCGGATGATGCCATCCTTACTAGGTTGCCCAGATTATTTGAAGGAGTAGCCTTTGATTGGTTCATTGGTAAACAAGCTACCATGGGGCAACAATCTTGGCCAGCTTGGAAAGAACTGATCAAACAACAATTTGGCACTAGACTATGGGAAAAGAAAATGCGCAGAGCTTTTGAAAATGATTACTTTGATCCTGTCAAGCATAATCCTCATCAATGGTGCCTGAACCAGAAGAAAAGGATTGAATGTATCTACCCTAAATTAAATCAAGAACAAATAAATGATTTAATACTTAACCAAACTAAAGGCAGTCTAGAACATAATGTCAGATGTAGAATCAATGACATGGATTGTGATTTATCTGCACTTATAGGTGTTATGGAAGAAGTAGTGGAAATGACAGGAATTAATAAAAAACATACTCCCTCTGACAAAAAGGATTACACTCCTAGAGCAGATCCTTCTAAGAAGTTAGAACCTAAAACAGCTGAACCCATTAGAAAAGAAAAGACTCCTACTTGATGGAATTGTGGAGAAACTGGCCACAGAAGCACTGAATGTACCAAACCTAGGAGGAAAATCAATGATGTGAATGCAAGCCCTGATTCAGATTCTGAAAGTACCTTTAATATCATACACCAAGAACCCTCTAATACACATTATGGTCAAGATGATGATGACTCTGAATCTGATAACCATGCTGTTGTAGTAATAAATGCTAATATTGGCAATGACTTCAGCATTAATGATATTCATGGTGAATCTAACTTACCCCAGAAATGGGAAGATAATATGGATATTGGCCATATATCTGATGACAAGCTATTAACTAACAAACCTGAAGAAGGAAGGTGTTACACCCTAGGTAAAACCAGTTATACTAAGGTTATTTTCAAAGACTCAGCTGTTAAGACTCTATTAGATATAGGAGCCTTTTGTTCTTGTACAAGTGCCACATTTTTGCAACAAATATACCCTGAATGGCGCAAAAATTTATTACCTGTCCCAAAGGCTACATTTAGCAGTTGTAACTCCACCATGAAACCTATTGGTGTCATCAATTTACCCTTAAAATTCCCCCACACTAAGGGATCCCTCAGATTAAGTGTAGAATTTGTAGTACTTTCTGATGCTATTTGTGACTACCTTATACTAGGTAATGATACCTTCTGCATGTATGGAATTGACATTTTCCAGTCCAAAGATAGATATTTTACCATTGGAGGAGATTGGAAAAGGAAATACCAAATTTGCAACATCCACTCTGAGATTATTGCACCCATTTCTCAGGAACCTGGCCCCAAGGAATTAGAAGATTTTAATCAAGAATATATGTCCCAAGCTGCTATAAGTGACATACTAACCAATGCTCAAGTATTAGATATTCTTAAAGTGTGCCATAAGAATAAAGAAGCCTTCTGTACCACTGAAGAGCCCATTGGCAATGTTACAGGACATGATATTAAATTAGAATTAACTTGTGAACCTCCTTACCCACCTGCTCTAAGAAAAGCAGCCTACCCTTCTAGCCCTAAATCTAGGATAGCCTTAGAAACACACATTAAAGAGCTTATAGATTTACGTGTACTTAGAAAAGTGGGTCATAATGAACAAGTGGAAATAACTACCCCAGTTATTATTGCCTGGCATAATGATAAGTCTAGGATGGTTGGAGATTTTAAAGCTTTAAATAATTACACTAAAGCTGATAATTATCCCATTCCAAGAATTGACCACTCTCTTCATAACTTATCAAAGGCTAAGTACATAACCTGCATGGATGTTATTAAAGGGTTTCACCAGATACCTATAGAACTTAATAGCCGCCAATTTATGAGAATTATCTGCCATCTTGGTGTTTTTGAATACCTCAGAATGCCCTTTGGAATTAAGAATGCACCTTCTCATTTCCAAAGAATGATGGACTCTATTTTTGGATCCTTTATCCGCCAGTGTTGGATGATGAGATATATTGATGATATAATCATTTATTCAGATGACTGGAAAACACATATAGAAAAAATACAAATAGTATTAGAAACTTCTATTAAAGCTGGTCTAAAAATGTCCATTAAAAAGTGCAACTTTGGATATGGTGAACTTAAAGCCTTAGGACATATTGTTTCTGGTCTATCCCTAGCCATTGACCAAAATAAAGTAGCAGCTGTAATGCTCAAACCTATGCCTCAAAATATCACTGAAATGCAATCTTTCCTTGGATTTTGTGGATATTATAGGAAACATATTGAGAAATTTGCTATTTTAGCTAAGTCATTATATGAGTTATGTAGTAAAGAAACCATTTATGAAATGACTCACCCTAGAGTACTGGATTATGAACAATTGAAGCTAGCCCTTACTACTGCTCCTGTGCTAGCTCAACCAGATTATAAATTACCATTTATTCTGTACATAGATGCTTGTTTAGATGGCTTAGGTGCTGCCTTAAATCAAGAATTCCTTGTTGAAGATAAATTGGTAGAAAAACCAGTTCTGTTTATTTCAAGACAAATTAAACCAACAGAGAAAAGGTATGGAGCCAGTCAGATGGAATGTCTAGCTCTTGTATGGTCCTTAGAAAAGTTACATTATTATCTTGAAGGTAGTAGAATTGTTGTAGTCACTGATTGCACAGCAGTTAAAACCCTTATGAACATGCAGACCCCCAATAGGCATATGTTAAGATGGCAAATTGCTATTCAACAATACAGAGGACATATGACTATTGTTCATAAAGCTGGCAAAAAGCATAGTAATGCTGATGGCTTAAGCAGATGGGCTTTACCAAATACTCCAGATAACCCTGCCTGGGATCCTGAAGATGAAGATATATTCCCAATTTTAGGAATACATGTCTGTGATTTGGATGAAGCCTACTACAGTCTTATAAAAGATAGTTACCAGTCTGATCCTGAATTTGTCAAACTACTAGATATACTTAGCAATGGAAATATTTCCCATGAATTAATTGCTAGTCTACCTCCCTGGTTATCCAAACCTTACTCTTCAGGTAAGTTCTCTCTATTAGATGGAATATTGTACTTTAAAGAAAGGCATTCCAGTGTAATAGTCTTATGTGATCAACTTCAGATTGAAGCCCTTATGAAAGAATGCCATGATAATGTTGGTGCTGGACATTTTTCTGAAGAAAGGACTATTGAAAGAGTCAGAACTACAGCTTGGTGGAATAATTGGACTAATGAAGTAGCTACTTATATTAAATCCTGTGAGACTTGCCAGAAGTCAAATAAGCAAACAGGTAAGAGATATGGAACCCACCAAAAGATGGAAATCATTAACATGGATTTTGTTACAGGTTTACCTCCTGGAGGGTCTTATTCCTTCAACTCTGTTCTAGTGGTTGTAGACAGATATTCAAAAAGGGCCAGATTTATTCCTAACCATAAAGATGATACAGCTATGGAAGTGGCTTTACTATTTTGGAATAGGATTATGGCTGACGTAGGAATACCCAAGATAATCATTAATGATAGAGACCCCAAATTTACTTCTGAATTTTGGAGAAATTTACATGACATGTTAGGCACTAAATTAGCTTTCTCTACTGCTTACCATCCCCAAACTGACGGATTGGCTGAAAGAATGATCCAAACTCTAGAAGATATGCTCAGAAGATTTTGTTCCTTTGGCTTAGAATTCAAAAATAGTGATGGTTATACTCATGATTGGGTTAGCTTACTCCCTGCATTAGAAATAGCTTATAATAGCAGTAAACATTCTTCATCCAAAGAAATCCCTTATATTTTGGAAAGAGGATGGATACCCAGAATGCCTAAAGACCATATTAATAACAAATTACCTCATGTACATCCCACTTCCCTAGACTTTAAAAGGATGCTTGACATTACACATGAACATGCTAAGAAATGTGTTCAAGATGCAGCTGAATATAATAAGTTAAGATGGGACAAAATTCATAAAGAACCATCCTTCCAAATTGGGGACAAAGTCCTATTGTCCACTGTGAATTTTAATAATTTGGGAGGGAACAGGAAACTTAAACCTTCCTTTGTTGGCCCTTTTACCATTAAGCAATTACATGGAAAAAATGCTGTGGAAGTTATTTTAACAGATGAATTTTCCAGAAAACACCCTGTTTTTCCAGTTAGCTTAATCAAGCCTTACACTAGTAGAGGCACAGATACCCCTGTAGTAACACATGTACCTGTACCTATAATTGAACCTTTAGACACCTCTAACTTCAAAGTACATAAAATATTGAAGGATAAAAAGGAAAGGATCAATGGGAAAGATACTAGACTATACTTAGTAAGATATAAAGGTCAATCAGCAGACAAAGATGAATGGATTCCTGAAGATAATATACCAGATGGTCCCATACATCTACGTAATTATAGAGCCTCCAAAAGAAATTGAGAATTTTTTTTCACTACAGACATTAGGATGAATTTTGTTTTCTAAAGTCTCATTTTAAAGGGAGGGAATGTCAGCTTCACTGCAAAAGGGGTTGTATCGGTTACAACCCCCCGCGGTAACGTCGGCCAGAGGCAACCGATGTTACATCGGTCGCCCAGACCGATTTTATGTCGGCCGGGCCCACCGATACATTAGAACAAAGGCATAATGTATCGGTGGGAGCCGCCGATGTAACATTGGTCTGGTAGACCGATGTTACATTGGTTGCCGCCACCGATCTAGCCGCGGGGGGTTGTAACCGATACAACCCCTTTGGCGGTGCTTGCTACTATGTCAGAGCCAACCTGACAAAAGTAACATAAAAAGAGACATCATTACCACAGTATTAAGACCCATTAATATGACTAATAATGTATAAAAAACTTAGTTTACTTGTTTTTATTCTATAAACTTAGCAAAATCCTAGCACCATAAAAATAAGTAATAAATTAAAATAAAAACTACTTTTTACAAAAAATACTAATAACTTCTAAACCTTGAGGATAAATTAGAATATTATGTCATATTCTGAATTCTCATACAAATTAATGTAGGGTCCCTCACTGGAAGTACCCCTGAATTCCTACTCCTTCACCTTGAACCAATTACCCATGAGAATTGGCCACACTTATGTGTCACAGATGACATTACACACGTATGTACTTGTTATATATACATACCATATGTGAAACAATCAATTATGGACTTACAATTGAGGTGTTGTGTATAGTTTAGGAGTTAGGCCCAATTGGGGTTTAAACCTCCAACCCCGCGCGTGGATTATATAATCCAAGTGAAAATTGGCCAAATGCGTGGAAATAGCCAATCCCCTAGTTACCACACGTGTACAGGTGTAACTAGGGTACTAGTAGATTCTACGTGGTTTATTTACAAGGTTTCATTAATAAAAACCTTGAATACATAAGAGTTACATAGCCAGCGTGGCCTTTAATGATTGGCCATAGCCATTTGTGGCCCATTTGCGTCATTTGTGGCCCATTTCAGATACAAATACACGTCAGTGTTGCTATGTACCTTAGTTACAATGACCAAATAGGTTATTAAGGTCATTATAAACACTTGTGACGCTGAAATAATGATCAGCAGTGCCATTGGGATGAGCCTTGTTAGTGCCAATCTCCCAAATTGGCCACATTGCGCTGAAATATAGCAACTACACGCACACAGGCAAGAAAGGTCCTCTACTATGAGTGAAATTAGTATATATAGAGCCCTCTTTCCACGCCAAATGTTGTTGATCATCAATTTATTTTACAGTCAATCAGTTACGCTGTGTCCTGTCCTATTTCAGTTACTCTGCTCTGTTTGCCTGTTCTATTTGTGGTGTTCCTCTTTTAATCAACCATTCTACGTGTCCAGCTCCTGCGCAGAAACCATCCAATCTACCCAGCAGCTCTACTTCACCCCCCTACGTGGCTTTTTGCCTTAAAAGAAGCAATAGTGAGTACTTCTTTTATCCTTCTGTCCCCATTCTGGTTCCTTAATTGGAAAAGCACTTTGGTACCACTTCTGTTACGCAGAAAAGCACTGTTTGCTTAATCAGATACCACCCTGCTTAGCAGATCTCTGATTTAGAGGGCACCTACAAACACCCCTGCGCCAGCAGGCCCCTCTATAAAAAAGAATTACATTCTTTTTATTTCTTTCTTTACTACTTTTCTACGTGAAAATACCCCTCTCTACCCATCATTTGCACTCTTATCACCTTGTGTAGCTAAAAGGTACTAGCCCTTGGCATCACAGAGGCTGACAAGGCGATACACACCAAAAAAAATTTGGTATTGTATTGGAAACCCAATACAATACCGATACACGGTATTGGTGTTACAAACCAATACAATACACGCCGTTACACGCTACGTGTAGTGTAATGGTTACACCGTTGCTACGTGAACATATCCCACTTTACCATTATTTTGAACTCTTATCACCTTGTGTAGCTAAAAGGTACTAGCCCTTGGCATCACAGAGGCTGACAGCAACAGACAAGGGGGCTTGTGAAGCGTGGGAACAAAATGTTTACTGACCTCAGCATCTATTCCAAGTGTAATAGTGGTACACCTGGAATGAGTAGATCACACTAAGGTACTTTCAGCCAAGCAAATGGGTGTAGAATTGACCGCCGGGTTGTTGATAGATGACAAGAAAGGGGTCGTTGAGATAGAACAACCGGAATCTAAGTTAAAATCTGTCATGTGAGTTGGGGACATGCAAGAGAGCAATGACATGACCGCCACCCCCAAACTATTGTACTTGGATTCCTGTAGATCTTGCGCACCACTAATTAGGGATTTGTCTAGCTCCACGGCAGTTGTATGACCTGCCCTTGGCAGAGACTTTCCTGACTTCTTGGTGGGTTTTGACACATTGGAATTTGAGTTGGAGGAAGCTTGTCTTGCTAAGTACTCTTGATGTTTCTTTTCTTTATCTTCTTTATTAAGCACTTTGACAGCATTGTTGCACTCAGAAAGATCATGATTAGGACGCTTGCAGAAATTAGAGAAAATATTCAAGCAATTGGCAGTGGATGATGGAGTTGCATTGGCTCAGGCAACAGTAATTGGATTAGAAGCATTGCCTTTACCACAAGTCTTGCATCAAAGGATTCTGCCTTCAAGGCTGCAACAATGCGCGTCAATGAGACCTGCTCCTCATTCATGAGTGAGGAAAAACAATGGAGCCAGTTGGTGGGAAGATAGATTAATGACACTGTGGAGTGTATGTTGTTGGCAGTAAGTGGATTATCTCTTGATATTAAGGCATTCAGATTTTAAGCATAGCTGCCCATCTGATTGATGTGAGCATTGAAATTGGTACTGGTCATTCTTGCCTCAAATAGTTTACGCAACCAGTACATGCAACCTCCAAATGTGGATTCCTGATGATCTTTCTTCAATGCAAGCTACATTTTTTCTGCGTCATTCTTGTAATCACAGATTTACCAATAGTTGGAGGGACATAAATTTTGTGTGATTACCAAAAAATGCCATTTTGTCTTGGGGTCAAGAGGATGGACAAAGATAGTCGTTGACAGGAGTGAGAACATGAGATACTCTGGTGAAGCAAAGATGAATGCAAACCATAAAGCTCCAATCAATATAGTTGGATTCAGCTCCTGGTGGTTTTAATTGCTCAAAAACCCAAGTCTTGAGAGAAGCCTCAGGCATGGACTTTGGCTGATTAAAGGCAACACCGCAACTATTATGCTAAATTACATTAGCTCAGCTGAAGCTGTATTGTAGCTGAAATATTCCCATCCTCCAGTGTATTAGGTTTAGCTGTAATAGAAAGCCGCTAAATGCAGCTAGCACTAAATTAGGGGGTGTCAAATATACCAAATCCACAATTAGAAACCAGTCAATTATCCAAAAATCTTTTTCTTCATTGCTGGATCCAAAATGATCATTGATGAGCAACCAACAGGTTTTAAAAATGGTGCATTTTTGAAAACCAGTCAATTAAACAAGTGTGGATTTGCCTATATTTGATACCCCCTATTACAGCTAATTAGCGGCTGGTTACAGATAATTAGCTGTAATTTAGCTGTAATTTCACTTTTTTATCTTGAATTTAATTTAACTGTATAGCTGAGGCGGCTCTAAATTGTAATTTTGGTTTAGCTGAGGCCAAAAAATCTAAATTACAAATCCGCTACGCTAAAGGGAAAGTAATAGTTGTGGCGTTGTTGAAGGTTAGTGTAACAGACGGGTGATTGGGTTGGTGGGAGGCTGTGGAGCAAGCCAGCTCTAGCTTGACGGGTGGAATGACTCCCAATGATTTACTGGGTGAAGTCATAACAGGTGATACTTTGGTATGGAGTGCTAGAAGATCCAGTCAAAGATGAAGTTCCGCTGTTGATACTGCTGTATTTAATGTGCAAGCTGTGATCTGCAAGCTTAGTAGGCAATGGGGCTCATAACATTTTGGTGATAAAAGCTAGAACAGAGAGAAACAAAACAATGAGTGAAGTGAATGAATTGTAGAAGGATGATTGTATTAACAATATGAGAGAAGACGGAGAGGAGTACTGTACCTAATTTCTTTCCAATAAAGCTTGGACACGTTACTTTTTTGGAATATTATAGTTATGTGGTTGCAGTGCACAGCAGATTTAAATCTTGGAATTTCTGGATGATTTAACGGCACATCCTTCCATAGAAAATAAGCATCCCTCTCTCCTGTTAGAATATCTGCCTGTCTGCTCTCAGTCCTTTATCCCTTTTAAGTCCTGTTTGTCTTCTCTGTCCTGACCTGTCCCTGTGTCCAGTCCTGTCCAGCTTGTCTTCCTGTATAGTCATAATTTCCTTTCCCTGTCACCAATCAAACCTGTCCTGTCTTCCTATCATGTCCATGTCCTAGTCATTTCACCTGCTCTCCCACTCCGGTTGTATTTAAACTGCTCCCCATTGAAGCAATCAAACCGGCCAAATTTTGAGCTAAAACCACTGAGAATCACCTGCGCCCAGCTCCTCTTTCAAATCCCTCTTGGGATAAGAGTGTAATCTTAACACTTCCTGCGCCTCCCATTCAAACAATGGTGTTTTGGTGGTATTTGCCGGAAATTAAGGCTCTGGCGGTGTGGAAATACTCTTTTTAGGGAGAATAGAGCTTGAGAGGGAATAGGTGCTTGAAGGGCTGCCCCTTGGTTGTCTGGGAGAGTAAGGTTACAAGAATATAAGAGTATGGACTCTTAAAGAATAAGGTGTGGCTGATGAGGATGTTTAGATATAGTTGGTGAAGGGTAATTGTATGATTGATGACTATGTTTATCTTCCAGGTTGTAATCAGACTGGGGGCTGAAATATATATGATACTAATAATTTCTCCAGGTTACTGGGGCTATGATATGTGCTTATTGCTTTATAATGTGTGACCAGTGATTTTCTGATGGGGAACAAATGAGCTGGGAAGACAAGCCTCTTATATAGGAAATATGGGCAAATGGGGAAGTGGCCAAAATGTGGTTGTGTGAGGGATGAAACATATAGATGAAACATGGAAAAGAAATGAGAATGGTTGACTTGTGGGTGATGGAAATAAATGGAAGGATGGAACAAAGGAAAGAGCTATATACAATGGCTGAGTTGTGGTTAAGGGGTTGAAACGTGCAATATATATGTTGTGGAATATTCCACGAGAAGGAGGACTATATACAGGTGAAAATATTCCATTCAGGGGGCTTGGGTTTCCTGTGTTGGGATGTGGTTTGAGGGTGTCTGAGGAATGACTTGTGAAACTGGTGTGATTGATGTGTCTTGACCATGGCTTGTGATCCTTCTGTGATTGTTGATCCTTGTGTTTTTGTGTTTTTCTGTCTTTTGCTGAGGAAAGATTGGCTTACCACACCGGAGGAACAGTGGGGACAATCAATATCTGGTTTGAGAAATGAGGACGCACAAGATTGCGGGGTTCTGCTTGGAGGAAAGTCATGTCCATTTGTAGGCTCCAGGTCATGCAGGCAAGGGGGGGGGGGGGTCATGATGATGTAGATGAAAGCGTTGGGATGACAGCCATCTTGGACAAATCTCATTGCGTTGCCATACTGTTGGCTATCTATAACAAGTCCGTTGTTTATTTGAGTCAGATCCTTGGTCCTGCAATTAAGTTGACTCCTCGAAGGCAACCTTCTTGTGGTGAGGAAAACCAGTTAGCGGTGGCGGTCCCAATGGCCCTGACATTGTTGACGGCAGTTTGTGTGGAGTGGTTGAGCTGGTTGGCAGGCAGGGCGGAGGAGCAGACAAGCAGGAACTTGGTGTTGAGGGTGTCCATGACAGGGAATAGCTTGGTGGCCTTGGTGGAGCCGTTGGCGCTGTTGGCGGCGGGCTTGAGGGACTTAATGATGTCTTGTAGGGGCTGGGTGTAGGTGAGGCAGAGGCCAACAGCCCAAAAGACCTCACCAATCTTCTGGGTGGCCTTGATCAGCCCACACTGTTGGGATAGTTCCCAGGGTTTTTCTTTTTTTCTTTTTTGCTTTTTCTTCTTTTCTTTTGCTTCAGTTTCTGCCCCTCACCTTTCACTCACATTTCACATGTCTAGTAGTCTATCTGGGACCAGCAGACGTGGAAGGACTCTTTTCCTCATCCTTCCACACATCTCGCTGCTGGCTCCCAGGTACGCCTCTCTGTTTTTCCTTTCTCTCTTTATTTTCCTTTTTTTGTTTGTTTCTTCCCTTTGTTTCTGACATGTGCAATTCACCTCATCCTTCCACACATCTCTCTGCTGGCTCCCAGGCCCCTCGTTCATCGCAAGACACACATCCTTGTGGTTGTAAGGAAGGGGGAGTAGCTCAAGGATTGGTGACTTGGGAAAGAGCCCCGTAGCTGCAAAATACTGCTGTTGATGGCCCTGAGATGGTCAACAGCGGTTTGTGTGGAGGGGTCAAGCTAGTCTGCAGGGCAGGCGGAGGAGGAAGGGCGGAGGAGCAGGAAAGCAGAAGCTTAGTGTTGAGGGCGTCCATGTGGATCTGATCCAAAGCAGGATGCAGTTCTGGGAGCCGGGCTTTTTGAGGTAGTGTGGCTTCCCATCCAGAAGAAGGCTGAGACATTAACAGGGGGCGCCTTCCTGGATAAGGATGTGTGTTGACTTGGAAGCAGGAGATGATGGTACGTGCTGGGCCAGGGCCCAAAAGAGGATTGTCCCCGGGAGATTTCAACTAGGATGTTATGGATCACCCTGCCACTGCAACTGAGGGAGATTATCTTGGGAAGCTTGATTCACCGCAGACCAGTCATTTTTGCTTTTCCATCTAACTTATTGAACATTTCCCTCAAGGACATCCTCCACAATCCACTTCAGATGGCGTAAAATGAAGACCTGTTAGAGGGAAGCAGCTCAGGCCATCCTAAGGCCAAGACTTCAAATCCTGATCCCGCCAACACCTGCGTTGGTCATATAGGAGCAAGCTGCGCCAAGGCAAAAAGCCTGGATTGGACAACAGTGTTATGTCCATAGTGCTCAGGCCAAACAGCTTCCGCTTGTCCAGATTACCGTCTTGAGAACTTCTCAATAAGCTCATTGTCCCCCATATCTCAGCCACTTGTCTCCCCAACAATCCCATTTTTGAAAGCCCAGAATCCTTCAGCATAAGATGCTTGCAATGATCAATGAGCAGCTTGTCAGGGTTGAAATCACTGTGGCACATACATAGATACACAATCATATACAACAGCAATTGACTTTCAGATCTTGACGGTGCACGGTGGCCAATTACTGCACTTACCAATGAAAAACACCAGTAGGATGAGGATACTCCAAGCCCATGATGACCTCGGCAATGGGGTTACAAGTCCACTACTCAGGGAGGTTACTGAGGGCTTTGACAAGGGGAGCACAGTTGCCTCCGTTGAGGCATTCCACAACAAGGTAGAGATGGTGTTTGGAAGAGGAGGTGTAGAAGAGATTGACAGTCCTTGAGAAAGATGTGACTGTAAGTGGGAATAGAGTTTCACTGTGCCCATTGAGCTCCGGTCTGAATGAAGGGAGCTCCACCAGCATTAATGATGAAATTAGGGGAACCCAAGTTGGAGAAGTCATGAGATCCCGTGCCTCATCATCAAGCTCTTCCGCGGTGCCAAGCTATTGAGCCCTGGATTAATTAAGGCAGAAAAAATTTTTGTTAGAAGAACCTAAGACTTTTAAGCAAAGATATTACATAGTACTAACTTTTTGAAAGTGTCACTGGTTGTTGGCTTGATTTGACAGGGTATTATGCAATGAATTGTACTAACTGAATTCTTGAAATCTGCAAGGGCAAGGAGGATGATTTTGTGAGGTAAATACAGATATAGATATTGAATGCATAAGCACTGACCTCAGGGGATTTTCATGATGGCCATCTCAGATGATGATGGGGAGAGTAAACAGAGTTGATTTAAGTGGACAGCCAAGAGGATTTGAGCATCAAAGCTGAAGGCTTCAATCAAGGAGCCAAACCCATCCTACTTTGAAGACAGGGCAACCCAAGAAATTGTGCATTTGTTGGACGGCCCTGCCCTCTCCAGCGGATGCCGGGGCTTGGCAGGCTTGTCGGATGAGTAGTGAAGCAGTTGAGGTTTGCTTTCCAGTTTAGTGTTGAGGTTTGCAACATTGGTCTCCCAATCAAGAACAGCCCAAGCCACCAAGAGGCCTGGGTTTTGTGGGAGGAGAGCTGGTGATTAGCCAAGGACCAGGGCAACAAGAGAAGAGACAAGATGCTCAAGATGCTCACGTCGTCTGTCCGCAAGATCTTTGTGTGGGCTGACATGGTGGACTTGACGGGTGTGTTGCTGATTGCAAGGCGGTGGTGCTTGGCATGTGGTGCACTGGGGCTGGCCAAAGCACCCCGGGCGATTTGGTTATAGGGCTGCAACACGGTCCACAGCTAGCTCCATATCAATGACAGCTTGCATGACAGTCCTAATCTGATTTGGATGGGCATTCTGGCAGAAACCCACCAGTACATGTACCAATTCTATACGCCCTGTGAATTGGTGACTATTGGACAGACAGATACCGGGGATGTTGAGATAAGCAGCTGAGGGTCTCATGGAAGGGAGGTTGTGGCCGGCCTGGATTTGAGATCAGAAAGCAAGGAGACAGCACAAATTTCCGGATTGTCAGCTAGATTTTTGGATTGATCAGGGTCAGCCAAACTACTAGAGTGTGCTACACTCTCAGAAGATGAGGGGTGGTGTAGGGCCAGGTTAGCCAGGCAAGTCAAATAAGCATTGGTTCTAGCCGTGGCGGTTTTCCTGTGGTTTGAGTTGAGGGTGAAGATTGAGAGTGTGGCGCAGATGGTGAAGTTCTTCCTGATCTCCCCCTCCTGCAGATTGGGTGGGTACTGAGGGGGATACTGGAGCTGCAGGGGAGCTGGGGATGGAAGACTGGACAGAGTGGGGGCTGAGGTTGGGTTGAGAGCAGGTTGGATTTGGACAGACCCCAACACAAGAGGCTTTGTTGCAAGGCCCCGCTGAGTCCTTTGCTGATCAGTAGTGACAGGTTTCCTTGCGGGAGAGAGGGCGGCGGCAGAATCAATCTGTCAGCCTCTGTGATGCCAAGGGCTAGTACCTTTTAGCTACACAAGGTGATAAGAGTTCAAAATAAGGGTAAAGTGGGATATTTTCACGTAGAAAAGTAGTAAAAAGAAGGTATAAAAGAATATAATTCTTTTATAGAGGGGCCTGCTGGCGCAGGGGTGTTTGTAGGTGCCCTCTAAATCAGAGATCTGCTAAGCAGGGTGGTATCTGATTAAGCAAACAATGGGTTTCTGCGTAACAGAAGGTGGTACCAAAGTGCTTTTCCAGTTAAGGAACCAGAATGGGGACAGAAGGATAAAAGAAGTACTCACTATTGCTTCTTTTAAGCCAAAAATCCACGTAGGGGGGTGAAGTAGAGCTTCTGGTTAGACTGGTTGGTTTCTGAGCAGGAGCTGGACACGTAGAATGGTTGATTTAAGAAGAACACTACGTATAAAACAGGCAAACAGGGCAGAGTAACTGAAATAAGGACAGGACACGGCATAACTGATTGACTGTAATACTATATGATGATGATGAAAAACATTTGGTGTGGAAAGAGGGCTCTATATATACTATTTTCACTCATAGCAGAGGACCTTTCTTGCCTGTGTGCGTGTAGTTGCTATATTTCAGTGCAATGTGGCCAATTCGGGAGATTGGCACTAACAAGGCTCATCCCAATGGCATTGTTGATCATTATTTCAGCGTCACAAGTGTTTTTAATGACCTTAATAACCTATTTGGTTATTGTAACTAAGGTACATAGCAACACTGACGTGTATTTGTATCTGAAATGGGCCACAAATGACGCAAATGGGCCACAAATGGCTATGGCCAATCATTAAAGGCCACGCTGGCTGTGTTACTCTTATGTATTCAAGGTTTTTATTACTGAAACCTTGTAAATAAACCACATAGAATCTACTAGTACCCTAGTTACACCTGTACACGTGTGGTAATCGGGGGATTAGCTATTTCCACGCATTTGGCCAATTTCCAATTGGATTATATAATCCACGCGCGGGGTTGGAGTTTTAAACCCCAATTGGGCCTAACTCTTAAGCTATACACAACACCTCAATTATAAGTCCATAATTGGTCATTTCACGTATAGTATGTATATATAACAAGTACATACGTGTGTAATGTCATCTGTGACACATAAGTGTGGCCAATTCTCATGGGTAATTGGTTCAAGGTGAAGGAGTAGGAATTCAGGGGTACTTCCAGTGAGGGACCCTACATTAATTTGCAGGAGGATTCAGAATATGACATAATATTCTAAGTTATCCTCAAGGCTTAGAAGTTATTTAGTATTTTTTGTTAAAAGTAGTTGTTATTTTAATTTATTACTTATCTTTTTATGGTGCTAGGACTTTGCTAAGTTTATTGAATAAAAATAAGTAAACTAAGTTTTTTATACATTATTAGTCATATTAATGGGTCTTAATACTGTGGTAATAATGTCTCTTTTTATGTTACTTTTGTCAGGTTGGCTTTGACATAGTAGCAAGCTGACACAATCTAGTAGCCGGTGTTGGGTGGCCAATGGTCTGAATGTGGCGCAGATTCCACCCGCTTGCTGTCCACCATTGGCATCTCTGATCCTGCATCCAAGACCGGCAACATGAATGGGAGGAGATCAAGGATTGGAAAAAGAGCAGGGCTTAAAGATAGAGAAAGTTTGCTAACCGTGACTGTCCTTTTGTACCAGAAGCAATTGGTTGAGCAGCTAAAAACTGGCAAGAGTGGAGGTCTGCAGGCTGGGATTGGTGTCTGACTTGAGGCCCATGGAGGAAAAGCCCTTGGATTTTGTAAGGATCTTGGTGCACAACTTGACGACTTCTATCCTGCAAATTCATCATGCCCATCCAGTGTTGGGAGATTGAAACAAGAGCAAGATTTAGATGAGCAATTCTTGATTCCAGAGTGAAGTGTGAAGAAAAGCTGACTTGGTGGTTGCCTTCATTGCTAGATTGTATGAGAGCTTGAGTTACTTGCACCTTCTGACATTGGTCCGGATGGGTGATCTCAAGGATGGTTGGTAGCGGCAAAGAAATCAGTTAGAAGATCCCACCCCAATTTTGAGCAAACATGGTGAGAAATTGGTGATAATCTTGGGAACAATTACCAGAGGAGGATGACCATGTCTATCCCAGAAGGACCCAAAGCTTCCTCACATGTTTTTTGAAGGATGTGGTGAAGCAGATTCTGGAGTCTCTGGTAATTGAGAGGGTGCTCTGGACATAGATTGGTGAGTAGCAAAAACCCAGCGGTTGGAAGCTAGAAGAAAAACAAAAATCAACATGACTTCTTGTGTGTTCCAAGCTTGTCATGGATGAGAAAAAGGGTACTCACCATGGTTATTGCAGGAAATGGGATTGCATCAGGTGCTTGGAACAAGATTGCATCAACAATGGACAACATTAAATTGACAATGATCAAGATTGCATCAACCAGGAGTGGGTCTGTGTCAAGAAAAGCCGGTTTTGTGTTGACCAAAGCCAAAGTTGCATCAATCCATGCCAATGAAATCTTGCGCCTGCCAATCAAAAATTGGTGCAGCACAATTTTGAGTCAACCATTCCGTTGGTGATGGCCAATGCAAATTTGGTTTGGTCTGATGTTAAGTCGGGGGGTCTTTGCATTGGGTTTAACCTTGTTGAGACAACATTGGACCAGGGTTGCATTGGTGGTGTAGCCAGCAATGCAACATTGCCAGGCGGCCATTTCACATTGGCCCTGTTGATGTCACATCTGCCGTGTCCAATG
Source organism: Puccinia coronata f. sp. avenae (assembly GCA_002873125.1). Classification (NCBI taxonomy): domain Eukaryota; kingdom Fungi; phylum Basidiomycota; class Pucciniomycetes; order Pucciniales; family Pucciniaceae; genus Puccinia; species Puccinia coronata. The sequence goes on along the minus strand of PGCI01000111.1, from coordinate 104,669 downwards.
TGACATTGCAAAACAGTCATACCAATGTAACATTGGTTCACATTGTCCAACATAATGGCGGATGTAGCCAACTGATACAATCACTTTGGCAGTGGTTTGCCCCTGCTACCTACCACCCCTCAGCTTTGGCCCTAGCCTCTGCCGCTCCCTCCACCATCTCCCGACCAATCCCAGCTGCTGCCTAGCCCCAGCTTCCCTCTTCTGACCAATCCCGGCTGCCCCGTAGTCCCTTCTGGCCAACAAGCAGGTCCGCCTGCCCTCTCAGCCCCTCTTGCTTGCTTGCTCAGACCGGCGCCCTCCCTTCTCCTAGGTGAGCGCTCATCCCCGCCCGCTTGCTTGCGCAGACCGGCACCCTCCCTTCTGCCAGGTGAGTTCTCAGCCCCGCCTGCTTGCTTGCTCAGACCCTAACCCTCCCTTCTACTAGGTGAGCGCTCAGCCCCGCCCGCTTGCTTGCTCAGACTGGCACCCTCCCTTCTTCTAAGTGAGTGCTCAGCCTTGCCCCCCTGCTTGCTCAGACACTAACCCTGCGCTCAGCCCCGCCCGCTTGCTCTCTCAGACAGGCTCCCTCCTGCCACTTGCGCAGCCCCACCCGCCTCTCAGACCGGCGCCCTCCCCCCACTTGAGAAGCCCCGCCCGCCGCCTTCCCCCCACTTGCTCAGGTCGGCACCCTACCCCTACGCTCAGCCCCGCCTTCTTGCTTGCCAGCGCCCTCCCCCCACTCAATCAGCCTCGCCCGCTCCCTCCCCCCAATCAATCAGCCCCGCCTGCTGCTCAGGCCAGTGCCCTCCCCCCACTTGCGCAGCCCTGCCTGCTGCTCAGACCGGCACCCTCCCCCCACTTGCTCATCCCCGCTCGCTTGCTCAGGCCAGCACGCTCCCCCCAAGCTCAGCTTCACCTGCTTGCTTGCCGACACCCTCCCCCCACTCAATCAGCCCCGCCCGCCGCTGCGCCCTCCCCCCACTTGTGCAGCCCCGCCCGCCGCTCAGGCCGTTGCCCTCTCAGGATGGTAATTGGGCGGGCCAACCCAAACCTGACCCAAGACCCAACGGGTCATGGGTTGGGTTTGGGCAGCTTTTGAGGCTAGATTTGGCAATTCAGACCCGCCCCAAGCCACCAGCACTGCCGGCATTAACCCGTCAAACACGGCAGTTTGAGCAGTGCTCAAACAGCCGTGTTTGACCTGTGGTTGGACGGGCACTGTCCGACTGAAGCAAGAGCCAACTGGTCAGACAGATTTGTCCGACCGGTCCTGGCTGGTCCTGTGCAACCGGTCCCAGGAACTGATTGGACAGGCCTGTCCAACCCGCCGGCAGGTGCTTTTGTCGAACAGTGCCTGTCCAACCACCGGTCAAACATGGCTGTTTGAGCACCGCTCGAACTGCCGTGTTTGACCGGTTAATGCCGGCAGTGCAGCCGGGTTGGGTTTGGGCATGGCACAATGAAGTCGGGCTGGCCCAATAACCCAATTACGGCCCGACTATATGCCATCCAAGCCCAAGGATCAAGCTGAGATATGTACATACTTTGTATATAGTGGGTTTATATACATAGTATATGTATGGATTTGATATATATACATATCATCAGTGCATCACGGCAGTGCGGCACCCCTTAGTTCAACTTCTCATCCCCTTACCTACCAGCCCGGTGACAACCGTACCAAGCTGGCCAGTATCCTTATCATGCCACCAAAGAAACCACAAAAGACCCAATCTGGTCAAGGGAAAGGCTCTCTTTTATCACAAAAATTACGGGCAATCAAAAACAGCAATTACAAACCTCCAAAACTGGCCAGGGACTCCGAGGAAGACAGCAATAGCAACACAAGCAATCAAACTGACACTGATTCTGCCGCCGCAACGCCCAAGGCCAAACAGAAGGCGTCACCCTCTATATCCGCTGAACTTACTGAACAGTCTCAACCTCCATCCACTGCGCAGTCAGACTCTGGGGCGGGGAGAAAGAACAACTCCAGAGCTAACCAGGCCACTCCTACTGTCAAAGTCCCCAGCACTCAAGAGGAGCAGCCAACAAAGAAACGCAAGAAAACCAGTGATGTTTGGGCTCACTTTACCAAGAATACTATCAGTATTTACTAAATCCCTTTGTTCAGCTATTTACAACTTGTGTGAATTCATTTTTCATTCTTTTCTATGCTTAGGCCCAAAAAATGTGAAGGTAATTTGCAACTATTGCAAAGCTGCGTTGGAAGGCAGGAGCATCAACGGAACCAATCACCTCTGGAGGCACCTCAATTGATGCAACTCCTACATCACCAAGCAGAAGCAGTTGTTGCTCAAGCTCGTTGGGAACAAAGAATTGGGTGGATCCCAAGCAACCTCATGGGTGTTCTGTCAACAAAAATCCCGTGAAATCTTGATCAAGATGATCATTGCACACAAAAAACCTTTCAACTTTGTTGAGCAACCCTTATTCAAGGCTTTTGTTGCATCCTTACAGCCCCAATTCAGGAATCTCGGTCGCGCAACAATCAAGGGAGACATAATGAAGCTTTATGAATCAATGAAGGGAAAGCTCTCGGCCAATATTGCCAAAGTCAATTGCGTGGCACTAACAACGGACCTATGGACTTCTTCTAACCAGTCGCCTTACATGGTTGTTTCATGTCACTACATCTCAGGCGACTGGACCCTTCAAAAGCAATTGATTTCCTTCAAAGAGCTTCCCACTCCTCACACCGGCCTAGTGTTTTCTGAGCAGCTGATTTCCACAGCTGTTGAATGGAAGATCATCAACAAAGTTGCCTTCATCACGGTCAATAATGCTTCATCAAACAATGTTGCAGTTGCTTGTCTTGCCTTGGTTCTTCAAGATCGCAGCACTCAACCTCCTGACATGAATGCTGAGTACTTCCATGTGCAATGTTCGGCACACATTATCAATCTCATTGTGAAGGACAGTCTTACTACTCTCTCACCTGCCGTCAGCAAGATTTGAGAAAGTGTTTGCTACACAAGGAGCTTCTTGTCTTGTAAGCAGCTCTTCAAGGAAGCGATTGATGAGGCCAACATGAAGGATTGAGCTCTGCCATCTGTTGATGTTCCGACTCAATGGAACTCAACATACCTCATGCTGAATTCAGCAATTCCCTACCGCAAAGCTTTCCAAAACCTGTCCTTGAATGATGCAAACTTTACCCTCTGTCCAAACGCAAAGCTAGGAATGGGAAGAAATACACACAATGCAAGAATTCCTTGAGATTTTCCACCCTGGTAAGTTAATTTTTACTCCCATCTATCTATTCCACAATCTCATGGCTGATTGGGTGCTCTTGTTTCCTTTAGCTACATTAAGTCTTGGAGTCACACGCCAACCTACTGCGCACTTGTTATTCAAGCATATGAAGATGATCAAGAAGCACCTGAAGAATGCCATTGAATCGGGGCCGATTTACATTTAAAATCTTGTCAAGCCAATGCTGGAGAAGTACAACAAATACTGTGATCAAATGAATGTTGTATTGGATCTTTGGTGCAAGTTGGAGCTTATTGAATTGGTTCTCTACGACAAACTCGATTCATCCAAAGTAATCAGCTATGTCAAGAGTATTTGGAAAAACCTAGCAAAATGGTTTGAAGAGATGACCAAATTCTCAAATAAAAGAAACGTGACATCAGCCTCTCATCAAGAAACAGCTCTGTCCCACAAAACCCAAGTACGCGCTGAAGAAAAGGAGAAAGAACAATACAAAAAGTTTTTTGCTGAGAACAACACTGTTGTTGCCGGATCAAAGTTAGCCGAGCTCAACTTGTATCTCCAGGAGCCAACGGTTCCAATTGATGCCCCGCATTTCAGTATCCTTGACTGGTGGAAGATCAACAAATCCTGGAGGATTTGGTTCCCTACGCTGGCGATTCTTGCTAAAACAATTCTGATGGTGCCAATGACTTCAATTGCCTCGGAGTCAGCTTTCTCAACCGGTGGGCAAGTCCTCAGCAACCATAGAACTCGCATGAAACCAACCACACTCAAGGCCCTGGTTTGCGGTCAAGATTGGATACACAGCAAAGAGGGCCTGTACCCTCCTGAGAATGAAGAAATTTTTGAAGATGGCGATGCGGCTGAGGTGGTAGTGATATCATGATTTTTTTTCATTTCCATATCTAAGTATACGTGGGTAAAATGATAAATACAAGAAAAAGGAAATACAAGCAACAGATAAATACAAAAAATATGTTTCTTGCTCTTTCTCTTGTACTCTAGTTGTTATTAGTTTTCACTCTTAAGTTAAAAATACAAGAAGACTAGGTTGATAGCAACTTAGTAGACAGAATGCGAGTAGAAACATTGGGCCAGCCCGACCCGCCAGCAAGTGACCCAAGCCCAAATGTGAGCTAAACGGGTCTGGGTTTGGGCACCATTCTGACAGCATTGGCCTGACCTGACCCAACCCGGAAATTGTCTCGGGTCGGGTTTGGGCGTTGTTTTTTGGCCCGAACCCAACCCGTTTACATCCTGAGCGCCCTCCCCCCACGTGCGCAGCCCTGCCCGCCGCTCAGGCCGGCGCCCTCCCCCCACTTGCGGAGCCCTGCCAGCCGCTCAGGCCAGCGCCCTCCCTTCTCCTAGGCAAGCCTGCACTGTGGCTTACCATCTGCCCAATCTCCACACACACCAAATTGTTGTACCACTGGGGCCTGCCCAACCTCTTTACCAGGTGAGGCTGCCCCCCTGTTGGCCTCCTCAGCCCTCTACCTCCTTGCCCTGGTACACTGACCAAGCTACCTACCTCAACCTCTAGCAAAGAACAATCTCTGCAAGCTAGCACCAATCAGCCCAACCAAACTAACAGCAAGACATCATGGGAAGGAATTACTGGTAACGTTTTTGAATACTTTCCAGCTTTTAAATCCTTGCTAGTGACAAGAGACTATGTACTGATTTCTGATCCTCTTTTCTCTTTTCAATTTGAATTTCTTCCTCCCTTTGTGAACTGTGTGGACAAATATCTTCATGTGCTGCGGGATGGTCTTGATCTCAAAACCCTGAATATTTTTTTGATAACTACCTGCTGGATCAGCCATAAGAATTCTTCATACAGGTTTGCAAGGGGCAGGAGTGTTCAAAATTGGAAGATTAAAGAGCATTATTTCATCCAGAACAACGTGATTGGACTGAATAACTCAACCAACACTGAGCATCAATCCATCCAATGGCAGCAAGTCAGGTTCTGTCCTCTCAAAATCTACCCTACTGTCCCTCTCAACAAGAACAACCATCCCAAACGTTGTCCCACCCCTATGGAAGTTGAAGAAGCTATCAAGATCTGCAAAAACAACTTCTTCTTTTTGAAGAAGGTTTGGTGTGTGATTACGGATCCAAATTCCAAGAAGGATGAAGAGACTGAAGATGATGAGGAAACCAATAACAAAGAGAAGAAGAAGCCCAATGTAATTGCTGGATTGAATTTACTTGTTGGGAAGACTTAACTGAAGAGAATAAAACAATTAGAACTTTTTATCTCAATTTCTTCATGGATCTAAAAAATTTATCAACCCATTCAAATATTCCAATTGCTCTTGGGGAGGTAAGATGTGTGCCATTGGCTGGCGCAAATCTCAAGATTTCCTCCAAATTATTAAAAGATATATTAAAAAATTCAAACGTGACCAGATGGAAAAATATAACAACAACTTCCAACAGTCTCACCGTGCTGGCAAAATTATGGGCAACTACTTTTGTCAGCTTGCTACTATGTCAGAGCCAACCTGACAAAAGTAACATAAAAAGAGACATTATTACCACAGTATTAAGACCCATTAATATGACTAATAATGTATAAAAAACTTACCTTACTTATTTTTATTCAATAAACTTAGCAAAGTCCTAGCACCATAAAAATAAGTAATAAATTAAAATAACAACTACGTTTTACAAAAAATACTAATAACTTCTAAACCTTGAGGATAACTTAGAATATTATGTCATATTCTGAATCCTCATGCAAATTAATGTAGTGTCCCTCAATGGAAGTACCCCTGAATTCCTACTCCTTCACCTTTAACCAATTACCTGTAAGAATTGGCCACACTTATGTGTCACAGATGACATTACACATGTATGTACTTGCTATATATACATACCATATGTGAAATGACCAATTATGGACTTACAATTGAGGTGTTGTGTATAGTTTAGGAGTTAGGCCCAATTGGGGTTTAAACCTCCAACCCCGCGCGTGGATTATATAATCCAAGTGAAAATTGGCCAAATGCGTGGAAATAGCCAATCCCCTAGTTACCACACGTGTACAGGTGTAACTAGGGTACTAGTAGATTCTACGTGGTTTATTTACAAGGTTTCATTAATAAAAACCTTGAATACATAAGAGTAACATAGCCAGCGTGGCCTTTAATGATTGGCCATAGCCATTTGTGGCCCATTTGCGTCATTTGTGGCCCATTTCAGATACAAATACACGTCAGTGTTTCTAGGTACCTTAGTTACAATAACCAAATAGGTTATTAAGGTCATTAAAAACACTTGTGACGCTGAAATAATGATCAGCAATGCCATTGGGATGAGCCTTGTCAGTGCTAATCTCCCAAATTGGCCACATTGCGCTGAAATATGGCAACTACACGCACACAGGCAAGAAAGGTCCTCTACTATGAGTGAAAATAGTATATATAGAGCCCTCTTTCCATGTCAAATGTTGTTCATTATCATCATATAGTATTACAGTCAATCAGTTACGCCGTGTCCTGTCCTATTTCAGTTACTCTGCTCTGTTTGCCTGTTCTATTTGTGGTGTTCCTCTTTTAAATCAACCATTCTACGTGTCCAGCTCCTGCGCAGAAACCATCCAATCTACCCAGCAGCTCTACTTCACCCCCCTACGTGGCTTTTTGGCTTAAAAGAAGCAATAGTGAGTACTTCTTTTATCCTTCTGTCCCCATTCTGGTTCCTTAATTGGAAAAGCACTTTGGTACCACCTTCTGTTACGCAGAAACCCATTGTTTGCTTAATCAGATACCACCCTGCTTAGCAGATCTCTGATTTAGAGGGCACCTACAAACACCCCTGCGCCAGAAGGCCCCTCTATAAAAGAATTATATTCTTTTATACCTTCTTTTTCCTACTTTTCTACGTGAAAATATCCCACTTTACCCTTATTTTGAACTCTTATCACCTTGTGTAGCTAAAAGGTACTAGCCCTTGGCATCACAGAGGCTGACAACTTTCAACAAATGGGTCATATCCCTTTCTCTAAAAACCAGTCTATCATGGAAAAATTTGATATTCCCTCTTTTGAATCCCTTTGCTATGGGGAAAAACCTTCTTGAACCACTTGTTCACCTCATCTCACCATCACCACCAACTGCTTCTTTAATCCTCCTCACATTGATAGTAAAGATATTTCACCTTTTGCTTTTGTCTTGTTTCTTCCCACATACTCTTCTGATGGCTGCTTGGCACCCCCTGAATCTGGATATGATATCACGGGTGGGAAATTTGTTTTTCCTGATCATGCCATTGGTATCAACTTTGATCATCAACATGGCATAGTAAAAATGATTTGGCAAGCTAATAAATATAAACATTTTACCTTACTACATTCCCCAAGTTCTCTTTTCACTTGTCTTGGTATCTCTCTCCAGATTAATTTTTCCGTTGCCAATGCTTGTCACAAAAATCAACTCAGTCATTATAGTAATCCTCTTAATTACTTTGGTGATCATTTCCACTAAATGTTTTGTTGTTTAGGTGAAAGCATATTGCTGCCTGCTATATATTGTTTTCACTATAGTCTCTTTTTCCTTTTCTTTTTCTTTCACTTTACTCTGATCCTATGATTCCTTCTTTCTCCCAAATAATTAGAACCTGATTGCATCATCTCATAACAACGAGATGTGCCAAAACAAATGGTCAACATCAAAGGTGCCCCTAGACCAATTTGGAAGAGATGATGGGAAATGTGACATCATTGGGCAACAAAGACAGAGAAAATAACCAAGCGGTGGAGAACAAGAATAATCATTTAGAATGGGTGTGCCACAAGGATCTTTTGCCCTCTTCTGACCACGTCCAGGAGTTCACGCTGGTCTTCAGGGAACTTTGGGGCAGCGGAATTTGGTTTGAACTTTTCAGGGCCGGTGGAGTTGCTGTTTGTCACCTTTAAGTCCAATGGTGCCCAGGGTATCTTTGCCAACTGAGGGAGATGAAGTGCACGGCAGACATGTGTGCAAAAATGCTTTGAGATGAATTCCTTTATCATCTACTCAGGTTTTACACCCTCCAACCAAAAGGAACTGGGAGGACACCGCATAAGCTCTTGTCTTTCAATGTCAGAGGCATTCAATGGCACTCACCTAGGGTTTAGATCTATTACGTTTGGCTTGCTGATCATTGGTGGGTAACCTTTGAAGTCAGTGAATGTAAGCTGGCCCTTTTTGGTGGCGTAAAGCCAATGTTGGAAGGCATGAAGAAAAAAATTGCAAGCTGGGGAGGAGTTGGTAAGGTGGTAGTTCTTGGTCTTGGCCAATAACAGAGTTTAATAACTGGGGATCTTTTCTTGAAAAACAAACACACGTCTTGGTTCTTCCAGATTACCATCTGGTGATTCTCCTTCCTCCATTCCTTCCGGAAGTTCAATAATGTCATGATTGGCTTGATAAGAAGTGTTGGTGTGTCTTGGGCGGTATTCAACATCCTGGTGAACTGAGAAACCATTGACAATCTGTTTAATGGAAGAAAGTTATTTCCAGCTTATGTGATATCTCAAATCATCAATAAAGGGTAACTCACTTGGATTTCTCCAGCCAATATCTTGAGGCCTTCAGTGAGCTTATTCTTGTGCTTGGGTGACAAGATTTCCTGCGCAAATGTTGCCAAAATTTGCCGGGTCATTGCAGAGGTCCTCATGGTGTAGTTGGGCTCTGTGACATAGGTGTTGTCCTTGAGATTCTTGCAGAAGAGGCTGTATGTAGCCACCATTGGGGAGATGATCCCTGAATCATATATTTCCGCTTTGATGACTTTGCTTGTTTTATGTGTGGCAAGAGTGGAGGAGTAATGTATCCGGTATGGACATAATTGCTGGGTCACATAAAGGCCATCCGGATCATGAATATAGAAATAGCCTGTTTCCTCATTCCTCTCCTCATCAACTTGTAATTATACATCCCTGGCCCTATAGTCATCAGTTGAATACATCTGGTTTCATAGTAAAGCTCTATTCCTGAATACAGTATAGAGAAATATGATATAAATCATATTTTACCTGCCCCAGTTTGAAGACATTCTTGAGAAATACCAAGTCATACCATCAGTTTGAATACATCCTGATTGGACATATAAATAAGAACCCTCACCAAATTATCTTAAACGTCCTCATCAGCCACACTATTCTTTAAGAGCATCCGCATCGGGTGCTAAATTTTGGGGTTAGGTTAGCATCCAAGTTAAGCCGGACTACCCCTAACCCGCACATGCAACCGCATCGGTCCAGATTAAGCTATGGTTTAACAACGCCTAATCCGAACTCCACCAGTCAACCGCATTGGCTTGCCGCATCTAAAACCAAAATGGAAAGCAGAAGGAAACAAAAGAGAAATCAACAAAGAAAAGCAGCACAACGACTCGTCGAAAGCCTCCTAGAAGATGACCATAACCTCGAAAGCCTCTTTGATTCCGAAGAAGACGACACGGAGAAGGGAAAGGAAAAGATTTGAAGAAGACCTAACAAAGAACGCAACCACAAAGAATTTCACAAGAAATTGATGAACAAATACTTCATCCAAGGATCTACATACAGCAATCAAGATTTCTCCCGGCGTTTTTGATTGGATAAACCATTGTTTCTTCGAATCCTTGAAGATCTGACGGAACGGTACCCATACTTTCTCTGCCGGCCTGATTGTACTGGGAAGTTGGGACTCAGCCCAGAGCAGAAAATTACTGCTGCTCTCAGACAGCTGGCATATGCGGTTCCTTTTGACTTGACCAACGAATACTGCAGGCTTGGCAAAACAACTGCACGACAGAACTTGGAGATTTTCTGTTCAAGCATTCAAGAAGTTTACGGTGGAACTTACCTACGAACCCCAAATGAAGACGACCTCTTATTGATTCTTAGGGAAAATGCGGCAAGAGGCTTTCCTGGCTGTTTAGGAAGCCTTGATTGCATGCATTGGGGCTGGAAAAACTGCCCAAAAGCTTTGGCTGGGCAGTTCAAAGGAAAAGAGAAGGGTCCGACAATTGTTCTCGAGGCGGTTGCAACCCACAACACGTGGATTTGGAATAGTTTTTTTGGAACGTCTGGCTCACTAAACGATATAAATGTACTCCACTCCTCTCCGCTTTTCCAATTGATGCTAGCCGGAATGTCTTGGAATGTCGAATTTGATCTGAATGGAAATCACTACACAAACGGCTACTATCTCGTTGATGGCATATACCCTGATTGGGCATCTCTGATCAAGTCAAAAGGACTGTTGTCGTTGGACCAAGCGACCAAAAATTTCACCAAAGCTCAAGAAGGAAAACGAAAGGAGATTGAACAAGCCTTTGGTATACTGAAAGCTTGATTCCAAATCCTTGCAAAACCAGCTTTACAATGGTATCCTGGCGATCTCACCACCATTATCAAAACGTGCATTATACTGCACAACATGTTGGTTGAATATCGATCTTCTCCAAAAGAACTCCCCCCACTTCCATCTTCAATCGTCCTCATTCCACCTCGCTCCAAACCATTCTGTCCTCGAGATCGACGCATGCAAATGATTGAAATGCAATCTTCTGCAATTCACAACCGGCTCACATCTGATCTGATTGCTCATCTTTGGAGCAGGAGTGGGAAACAACAGGTTGAAGGCAATGTGGAATTGGAGTCGGAGGGGGAATCTGACTCGGGCTATTCAGATGTTTGATTTTTCTCTCTTTTATTTCTTCACACGCAATCAAGATTTTGATTTTAAGATAAATCTTACTGTTTGCAAGATATGTGAGGTGACATTGAGTAAGAAATGCAATCGTGTATTGAGTTGAGTGCAACATCAATATAAACAAGACAAGAGAAATGAGACAAGAGAAGTGAGACAATTCATAATAAGGTTGGATCTACGCTTTGTGATTCATCAAAATCAGAGGGAAAGTTTTGACCGTCTTCTTCTTCATCTTCAGAAGAAGAATAATCCTCATCTACTGCTTCAGAGGTACCAGGTCTGGATGAGTTTGCTTTGGAAGTTGGCAGAAAACGAGAGGAGTTGTTGACCGAACTTGGTGATCCTTGATCTTGACTTTGAGACGCAGCCGATTAATTGATTGGATTGCCGGTCAAACTTGCTGGATTCTTGAGGCGGGCCATTATTTGTTTTTGGGACTCTATGAAGAATTGTTGAGATTCTTCATTGGGGCATTGATTTAAATCTTGTAGCATGATAAGACGATCGGACTCGACCTGATCAATAAGAGCCTGTTGCTCCTGTATGTCGTTGGCTCGAGAAGCTTTGGCAATACGTTTAACCGAGTCCTGGTGCTGCTTTTCAAGAAGCTTCAACTTCTTGCGACAAAAGTCGCCTTCTTCAATCTTCCTTTTTTCCGCTTTGATACCGGCCGGACGTTTCCACGCAGCACCGTTTTCTTGGCCTTTGGCGTTGGAATTCGGATGGCTGGTAGCGTTGGGAGCCGGACTGCTGACGTTTTCTTCAGTTATTGGCTGCGACACTGCGCCAGTGCTCTTCCGACCGTTCCTTGCTTTCCCTTTTTTAGCCATATTTTGCCATTTGACGATCAGCTTGAGGAGACTCCACGCGCGCTCAAAGGCGAATTGTCGACCTTCTTGCTTGTAGTACGTCTGCTTTGCTTTGACTAACCAGTCAGATGGTGCAGAACCCGATGCTGGGCTTTTGGAGATTTGATTGTAGATTGACGTGAATAAGAGCGTCTGTTTCTGAAGGGTCTTCCATCTACATAAAACAAGGCATAACGTGATGAGATTCAGCATAAAACAAGGGCCGGAAGAAAGGAAAACTGACCTGTTTTGGAGACCATTGACGTCTCTCTGAGGACCCGGCGTGAATCGATTGTAGTCATTGGCAATGCGAGAGAAAAAATCGTCCTTGCCTTGCTGATTGGCAGTAATCGGGTCCTGGGAAATCTTAGACCAACTTTTTGCCAGTTGCTTGTCTTCTTCAGGAAGAAAGTTCGGTGATTGTTTTGTTTTCGTTTGGCTTGTATTAGAAGTCATGTTGGTGGTGTAGACGTGTGATCGTTTGCTAGTCTCTGTGCTGGGGGCTAGTGGATTTTGTGTTATCTCTAGGATTAGCAAGGGTCAAGTGTAGTACCTGCTAGCTCAAAATTTGACTCTGAGCTAATTTAATTTGGTCTTATTCCGGCCTGATGCGGTTGCTGTGAGGGACTAAGTCCCCTAATCCGGGCTAACTTGGCGCCCAATGCAGATGCTCTAAGAGTCCATGCTCTTATTCTTGTCAACTTCAATTCTACCAGCTACCAAAGAGAGGCAGCCCTTCAAGTACACATTTATCTCAAGCTCTATTTTCCCCAAGAGTAGTTCCACACCGTGGGTACCTGCCAAAAGTATCCGCAGTACTTGCCAGAAGGTGCCGGGTATTGGTAAAAAAACAGCCAGGGACCCAGGTGTGAACAGGTACCCAGGTCCTCTGGGGCATTCCTTTGACAGCAGGGGGTCCATGTCAACAACCCAACAGGACACATGTCAAAATGCGCAACCACAGTGTAAACAAAATTTGTGAACATTGCTGGCCACAACAAATCAATCCAAGGTTGAGACAAAAGCAAGTATTGTATTTTGCAGAAAGCTTGGCCTTTTGGTTTTTTTTTTTTTTGGTAATCACATAAACTTTTTTTTGAGTGACAGCTGCGCCGACCCAAATGAGGATGCGCAAAGTAAACTCTGAGGAAAATTTCATGCGGTGACACCACCACCGCAGTCAATATTCACTATCTCAGATAGTCAGCCGCTTGCCGCATACCACCCCACCACCATACGCAAATTGGGTTCTACGACACCATGGGCGTGGGTTGCACAACAGAGGAAATGGTCAGTCCCCCATCCCCCTTCCCATATCCACCTCTCTCCCCGACCAAACCCAACCATCCATTGGCGATGTTCACTTCCTATTCCCCCCAATCATTCATTAGGACTAGCACATTTCAAGGTATTCCATTGCCAATGACTGGGCCTGCTTCCGAAATTGGCACCGCCCCCTCTGACGTCTTCATCACTCCATCTGCCCCTCGAACCGGTATTCCATACAGCAATTAATCCGCATCTCGCAAGGGTATCACATCAACCTTCATATGCGTGGTCAATTTCCTCATATACTGCCCAGAAAAGAAAGTCACAAAGGCCAAGAAAGCCGAGGTCAAATGGGTTGCTTATAAACACCAGAAGGACTCAGCAGTCAGTTTCAACCCAGAAGGCATCGACTGGACCAACTTCCAAAAGATTGTTAGGACCAAAAGCTGGAAATCTTTCAGTACCATGCCCAGCATGATTGAAGAACGAAGCAAATCCGATCCCCCATCAATCACTTGGCGCGCGTTCATCTTGCAAAACGAGGAATATGTGAAAGGCACCCTGGTTGTAATCTTTTCCGACTACGATTTTCAGAAATGGATGGATTGCATTGTGGAAAACAATGCAAAGAGGGGTGGAATAATCCTCACAATGGAAAATCTGTTGGTCAAGAAAAAACTCGCTCACATGGAGGCCTTATTGGCCAAGAGCATTTGCGCAGAATCTTCCCGGCTTGCTTCTCAGTCAGGTCCCGCGGCTTCTGATGATGTACGTCAATTGGTTTCTTTTACTCTATGGTGCCCATTCCCGGTTAACTCATGTGGATGTGCATTCACACAGGAGAATTCCAGTTGCCAGGACTACGAGGATCTCGACGTCTACCTCGATGATATTTACAAGACTTATGGCATAAACGCGGAGTTTGATTGCAAGATCCCTTGTTACCCCCATCCCACAGACAAACAGAAGTACATCCTCCTCACTCCGGACAACGTAGAGCTGTGGGCAAAAGAATTGGTGAGATAAATTTGCGTGGTTATACATGTGGGGTATGGGATTTGTACTGATTTATGCTGTTGTTGGGATTGCACTCAGATGAGGAAAACCCCTGGTATCAGTATTGATTCCCCCCCATCCCATTTCAAATACAAGACACGCAAAACCCCCGCCCTGGCGTCAAACGCCCCGTCATTGGGCGCAGGTTCACTCAACACCTCGCAACTGATGGCCATTGCCACCGCCGTGGCCCAAGCTCAAGCCGTAGTCAACAGCTCCAATCTCCGGGAAAAGGCACCTGCTGAAGCCCGCGCAAATTCCCCCACAATATCGGAGCCTGACCCTGGCGCCATTGGCACTATGTCCGGATACCTTGATTTTGCCGGGTTGTTGAGAACAAGGACAACATCCTGCGCATGTTAAGCAGCAATGACATCCACCAGTTTTCTCTCTTCAAACCAGGCCATTTTTCCAAGGAGGAGCTCTTATTGATTGGCCTCAAGCTTGGAACCATCGCCAAACTACAAGCCAATGTCAACAAGTACAGAAAACACCTGGCAGGCCTGTAGTGCTTTTTATCCTTTGCGCCGGGGCAGCGGGGCCTCCGCCACAGTGTGATATGCCTTCTTGATTTCATTGTCTCCCCCAACCGTGTCATATTTTTTCCTCCCCTTTTTTTTGTCTCCTCTCCTTTTTTGTTTATCCAGGGCTGTCAGCTTGCTACTATGTCAGAGCCAACCTGACAAAAGTAACATAAAAAGAGACATTATTACCACAGTATTAAGACCCATTAATATGACTAATAATGTATAAAAAACTTACTTTACTTATTTTTATTCAATAAACTTAGCAAAGTCCTAGCACCATAAAAATAAGTAATAAATTAAAATAACAACTACTTTTTACAAAAAAATACTAATAACTTCTAAACCTTGAGGATAACTTAGAATATTATGTCATATTCTGAATCCTCATGCAAATTAATGTAGGGTCCCTCACTGGAAGTACCCCCAAATTCCTACTCCTTCACCTTGAACCAATTACTTGTAACAATTGGCCACACCCACGTGTCACAGATGCACATTACACACTTGTGTACTTGATATATATGCATACTGTATGTGAAAGGACCAATTATGGACTTATAATTGAGGTGTTGTGTATAGTTTGGGAGTTAAGCCCAATTGGGGTTTGAACCTCCAACCCCGCGCGTGGATTATATAATCCAATTGGAAATTGGCCAAATGCGTGGAAATAGGCAATCACCTAGTTACCAGGTATGTACAAGCATAACCAGTGTACAGGTAGATTCTACATGACGGATTTGCAAGGTTTAATTAATAAAAACCTTGAATACCTAAGATTAACATAGCCAGCGTGGCCTTTAAAGATTGGCCATAGCCATTTGTGGCCCATTTCAGGCGTCTGTGGCCCATTTCAGATACAATTACACGTCAGTGTTGCTATGTACCTTAGTTACAATGACCAAATAGGTTATTAAGGTCATTAGAAGCACTTGTGACGCTGAAATAATGATCAGCAGTGCCATTGGGATGTGCCGATCTCCCAAATTGGCCACATTGCGCTGAAATCTAGCAACTACACGTCCACAGGCAAGAAAGGTCCTCTAATATGAGTGAAATGAGTATATATAGAGCCCTCTTTCCACGCCAAATGTTGTTCATCATCATCAGTTTATATTACAGTCAACCAGTTACGCCGTGTCCTGTCCTATTTCAGTTACTCTGCTCTGTTTGCCTGTTCTATTTGTGGTGTTCCTCTTTTAAATCAACCATTCTACGTGTCCAGCTCCTGCGCAGAAACCATCCAATCTACCCAGCAGCTCTACTTCACCCCCCTACGTGGCTTTTTGGCTTAAAAGAAGCAATAGTGAGTACTTCTTTTATCCTTCTGTCCCCATTCTGGTTCCTTAATTGGAAAAGAACTTTGGTACCACCTTCTGTTACACAGAAACCCATTGTTTGCTTAATCAGATACCACCCTGCTTAGCAGATCTCTGATTTAGAGGGCACCTACAAACACCCCTGCGCCAGCAGGCCCCTCTATAAAAGAATTATATTCTTTTATACCTTCTTTTTCCTACTTTTCTACGTGAAAATATCCCACTCTACCCTTATTTTGAGCTCTTATCACCTTGTGTAGCTAAAAGTTACTAGCCCTTGGCATCACAGAGGCTGACAAGGGCAGTTTTATCCCGTGTTGTCTCCACCATGCATGGCAACCAATGTGTGATATCATTGGTTGTCATGCACAATACATGATATTGTCCGTGTCCTGATCCACCGTGCGTGAATTAAAGGGATATCTAAACCTTGTGAGATATCCCTTCCTTGATGTGAGATATATTATACCTTGAGCACTACAAACTTCAATTACAGATAGCATGTCAGCAATCTAATTGCCACCAGAAGGACCCGCCTACTGACCTCCCCTTCCCTTCTCACCCATATAAGGAGGCCCTGTGAGACGGCTTCAGACTCACCAATGCCCTCTTCATCCGGATTTAGATTTTTGAATTATCATGCATGGAGCCTCCCCCCACTACTACCCAACCCCCACCAAATATGACTTCCCCACTGAACCGGACCGCACGTACAAGGAAGAAGAGTCATGCCTCCGCCGTCCAGCTTGAGTGGTGCCAGTCGTGATAGACTATTGCCTCTTTGTTCAGGTCCTCGGATTAACTGCAACCCATCAGAGGTGGACTGGAATGGCCCCCGTCTGGCGGTTACTTGCCCCCGCCAACCATGAGGCATGTTTGATGATTGACCTCCAAGGCATCACTTGGAAGAAGTGCCAAGAAGATGTCTATGATCACATTTTCAGAGGACATGCACTCCTCAAGTCATACATCAAACGTGCCAATGACCGGGAACAGACTTCTTGGTATGGTCACATCAAAGGCGATGAATTCCATGGCGGCAATGACAGCAAAGGCGTTCAAATTGTGGAGCACTTACAATTCATGGACTTTGCCACGCGGGCTTACGATGCTTATCCGTGTGATATCATGATTTGAGTGGTCATGACAGAACCACCTGAGGTAAGTTCCATGCATGATGAGACCCAACCCCAAGCTCATAGCTAACCACACTTGTGTTTGTCGCATGTGCAATAGGCCAAAAATACAACCCGTTTGGATGTCAACAAGCTCCACTTTCGTGGCTTCACTGGCAACAACCGGGTGAGTTTGACATCTGCTTCTCAAGGGGCATAAGATGAAAAGCTAATATTAATGGCCTGTTTCCCAGGAGCGCTACCATGCCAGCTTAATAATTGGCGAAAGTCCCGCAACGGCCACAGATATAGTGAGCCATGTTTTACTTACAAAACATGGCATGCCAACAAGGATTCATCATGCTAGCCCACTGACTTATTGACATGTTTGATCCCTCTGCACGCAGGAGCGTGCCGCCGCCAGGACACCCCCAGGCCATGACGTGTTTGTCACCCCCCCATGCCAGACGGGACACATATATGCGCTACGCGACAACGCCGATGGCCACTTGTCAATCCCAGAAGCCAGTCAACCAAAGAGCCCCACGGAGATAGAGGTACTAGACGGCACGGGCCATGTCATGGCCAATCTTACCAACAGAATGTTGGAAGATGTGAGCCTGGGCCTCTACGGTGACAGCAGGACACAAAATGGGGGGAACTCTGGTTGTATTTCAAGGGAAGGGGATACAACTAGAGGGAGAAAAGAGAGGACTTAAAGGATAGAATTTGGAACTTAGAATATGAAGACTATAATGATGAAGATTCTTAAAGTTTATTTATACTTCTCTAACCTTAAAGGTGAGGAATAAGCTCAATCCAAAAAAGGAGAGCAAGTAGCGGAGATAACTCTTACGCCTCCTCTCTAAAAGAAACAGAGAGGGTAATCAGCTCTTCAGCTGCCCAGTTTTTTGGATCAAAGGAAACTGATCAAGGTTCTTTAGAGGGAAACCTATGTGGGTTTAATTGCTCAAAAGCCCACAGAAAAGCAAGAAAAGATTGAAGTTATGATTTATGATAAATGCCTCTTTAATGATCAATGGTGAAGAGGAGAAGAAGTGTGATCAAGCAATCAGAAGACTAGTTGAGAGAAGAAGAGATTGGTGCAATGCTTACTTGTCAACAAAAGGTGACCCCAAATGACCACTGAATAGTGAGGAGATGGGAGGACCTTGATGTGTTGAGTAGTGAAGGTTGTCCAATGTCTTGTTCTGCTGGTGTAGTTGTTCTGGTTGAATGATCTGAGGAGTTCATGTTTTTCCTCCGGGGGAGATGAACTCTGAAGATCAAAATGAATATATTCAATATGAACAGAACTTAGAAAATAATTAGAAGTTAGAACATTATTCCACTCCTGATCAGTGGAATAATACTACACAATTATGGCACATGAAATATATAAAAATGAAGCTTGAATTGCAGAGAATTTGAGTAAGGCACTGTTGCAGCCTTTTGGGCAACAGTGTTGTCTCTAAGGCTGACAGAAGATGCAATGCCATACAAGCATATCAACCTGCAGGCGTTCCTCAAAGTGGCGTATATCCCTGCCAACAATGAGCTCACCCAAGCCCACATGATCATCAATAGAATTGGTCACTGGTCTTATTTCAAGACAACCACCGAGGCGCAGCTCACTGAGAAGGGATTCCCCATTGGCACGGCTCGGCTTCTCTGTAACACGGTGGCCCATATCCAACCATACAAGAAGGAAGCCACAATGCCTCCGCTCCCCCAGCTCCCCCACAACAAGATGCCCATCCCCGGTGCCAAAGTTACCCAACAAGCCGAGATAGAGGCCTTCCTCAGAGCCTGCCGCATCCCAGTGGACAATCAAGATACCCGCGCACGCATGAAGATCCACCAAATCAACCACTGGAGCTTCTTTCGCAAGTCCAGTGCAGAAGAGCTCATCCACTTGGGGTTCAGTGGCGAGACAAGCGTCCAGATATGTCAAGGGGTGGCCAAATTGCCTCAGGTGGATGGGTAACATGTGTCTCTCACGCGTGTTTTTTATATGCGTTTTTTTATATCAATCCATCTGTCTCTGTCTGTCAAGGTGCAATGCCTCTTTTAAGTTATGTCAATCCACCGTCAAACCACCGGATTGATTAACTACTGAAGCATGCAAAGTATATTAAATTCATGTTGTTTGACTTGATGACATGAAGTTTGCATTATGAAGATGAGCCAGAAAAATGTAACAGTAGAGTGGGAAAGGGAGAACCACAAGTGAGTGGGAAAGGGAGAACAACACAGCAAGAGTGAGTGAAGTAAACAAGAAATAATATGCAGCGATTAACTGCTCCCATCTGGGGGGCAGTTATAGTTACAATGAGCATACAGAGAACGGCATAGCTCTGCCGTCACCACCTGATGTGCTGCCCGGCAGATAGCCCAAGTTGGGTTGCGGTGGTACACGAGCATCTGAGTTTGTCGCAGGTAGTACTTGAGCTTGGAGAAGCACAGTTCAATGGGGTTGAGCTCGGGGCAGTAAGGCGGGAGGTATACCAACCTCACTCCCGCCTCCCGACAAAGCCTGCGGATCTTGCGGCTTGAATGGATCTTTGCATTATCCATCACAAGGATCAAATTGAAATCTGGATGGGGGTTCATCTGAGGAAGCTGAACCGCATTCATTAACACATTTGACAAGGCCAATGAGTAAAAAAAAAAAATGAGTAAGAAAAATAACCAGAGGAGGAGAAACAAAAAAAAGGAGAAGATCACATACCAAGCAGTATTTGAGAAAATGTTCAAAGTGCTTAGCTTTGACACAATTCTCAAACACACTCATGGCAAGGACCCCATTGTAGCTGATAGCAGGCAGTACGCTGAATCGTTTGGCGTTCTGATCAATCAGAAATCAGTTGGCTTGGGTGTTGTGTTTTGACCGGCTGAATGTTTGTAGTAAGTCACGAGAGCATATACTGGATTCATCTGTTAATGGGCCCAGGGAGGGGGAGGCATATCAGCTTTCATCACATCAGATATTGCTTTCATAACATCAGATATTCACTCAATGGAAACAAACACACCTGTGAATACGAAAAATTCCGCTGGGACATTAGCCATGTCGTACACCCAGGTGTATTTTGCGTGGAGGCTCTTGCGGATGTTAACCGTATTGGCTTTTTTGAGTGTTATCTCCATTTTGTCAACAAGGTTCCGGTGAATTGCGCTCTTGCTGAGAAGTATCCCGGATTGGTCATATAGGTGTGCGCATATCTCATCCAAGAATAGGCCTGGTTCAGTTCGGACCAGTTCGAGCATGAAAGTTTGGTCATCAGCGGATAACCTGCTCACTGCTCCGCGGGGGTCGTATAGCGCCGGGTCTCGTATGAACCTCCGAGTGAGCCTGTAAAGGGTCTTCCACCGCTTGAAAGAACGCAATAAAAATTCTTTGCCTAGAGCAGTTTGGATTTCATCAAGTGAGAACGACTGATTGGCCATCCAAATTACGGCCACTTTGGTGGCCAGAGCGTAGTAGCGAAATACCATGGTCTAGGGAGGGGGTGGGGAAGGGGGAATGGATCAGCGGGACGCCAGGCAAATGAGGTGGATGATATCAGGGGCACCACATTGTGTGTGGGTCAACTGCGTATGTACCTGTCCTCCACCATGCGCAAAGGTCAGTTGTGTCATCCAAGGTTGTTCACCTTGTGCCGGTGGGACTGCAGTGGGTGAATTGCGTGATGGGAATTTTAGTCGGAAAAAAAAAAAAAAAAACGCAAAAAATAAACCCAAAAAATAAGGTTCTGGTCTTATAAATGCATACTGAAAACAAAAAAAATCGGTCAAGAGGCCAAGCTTTCTGCAAAAGACAATACATAATTTACAGGGATTTTTTTTCAAAAAACATCAACAGTTTTTGGGAAACACATGTTAATATATAGCAGATGCAGATCAAGATCTTTTTTAGCCTGGTGAAATACAGGACTTGTATCTATATGGTCTGTAGTGAGATCAATTTTGAATTTTCTTAAGAATGTCGAAAGATCTTAAGGCCACCCCAATTAATAACAACAAAGACTAAACCAAAAGTAATTTGAAGAGTTATAAAGTATTTATAATGCTGGTCGCAAAATATTTTGATTAGTAACCAGTCCAGCCAACCCAAAACTGATGAATTTGTCGAATAATAGTCAGGGTTGTTATCACCCAGATTATTGGTAAAGTTATCTAGGTCAAATAGTAATATAGGAATCCCAATGATCCATAGCAAACTTGAAGAGACAAATAACAGGATACCAGACATCATCATAGAGTAGCCTTGGAGGTTTTCTTGAGTCTGATGGTGAGACTGATAGCTATTTACAATTGATCTGTTTAGATTTTGAGTATCCACAAGATTCTTATCAATATGATTGTTGTTCATTTTGTATAGAGAGCCAGCCAATGATTTTGATACTTGAATGAGTTTATCTATCTCTGAATCCAGCTGGTCTTGATTGCTTTCATCTATCAGTGGTGTTAATGCTGGTCCAATCTCCTTTTGGCTTGAGTTGATTCCTAACATATTTTCCACAAATTTTGGCTCCATTTGGTGATTATTGTATCTGGGAAGAACATTAAGGTATTCCAGTGAAAAGGCAATGCTTATATTTAAGTAACTACATACTCAAATTGGGATGGAGAGGAGAACAGATAGACCTACTGAAAGTGATCTTCTGCTCCCAAGCTCCTCTTCTTGCACTTGGTATATGTCATAGGATAATCAATTAAGGGTGTAGACTTTCTCCTCCCCTCATCATCCGCTCCAATTTGAGGATCTTGGTCTGGGTTGTTATCTGGCAGGGAGGGAGGGAAGTTGAGACAATTTGCCTTGCCCCTTTTTTTTACATCCACTGATTTTGTCTATGTCTTCTAGGACCAAGAGGATAGGACTTACTACTATTACCAGTGCTGCTGCTTTCCTTCAAAGATTTTACCAATGAGGGTGAATTGGACTGAATCATGTTGGTGGTAAAAATGATTATCCTAGGAAGCAAATTCACATAATTATTGATTTGAATGACAGACCCAGATCAGTCAAACCAGATTCCAATTTTGCATCTTATATTCAAATTTCTGAGATGTAGTTACCACTGGTTGTGCGGTTGATGCACTGTGTAGCTGTTTGTACTTGTAGGTGGGTTATCACTTGAATGGAGTGTATTGACATAAGTTATATCCAGACCAGAAAATCTAAATGTCTGATTTCTAATGTGCTCCAAGTGTTGAATTAGCATTTGATTGACTTTCACCATTAAATGTCAAAAATATTGTTGCCCCACCAGGGGCAGAAAATACTCAAAGGCATTCAAATTCAGGATGAAACCCAACCCAACCTTTTATTGGGTCAGGGTTGGGTTGGGTCAAATCCCAAGATTTATTGCCCAAACCCAAGCCTGTTTTGGGACATTTTGGGTTAGACCCAACAATTTTTGGGCCTTCTAAGGGCACAGGAACCTTATTTGGTGGCAAAACAATGACCCAATCATCAAATTGCCTGCCCAAACCTGACCCAATTAGTTTTTAAGTTGGGTTGGGTTGGGTTTGGGTCAGGTGATTTTTGCTGAAAACCTGCCCAAAGCCAACCCACAACCTGTAAGGTCCTGGGTCAAGTTTGGATCAGTCTGCCCAATTACCATCCTGAATTCAAATTGGGTTGGTTATTGTTTGGGCTAGCTGATCAACATATTAGGGGGTTCACAATACAGTTTTGCATGAAGTCTTAATTTTGAGCAAGGCAAGAAACGCTTCACTAAAAACATTTGCAATTCCACCCAGAAAGAAAATGTGAACTTGGGATGGGGAAAACATATATCCAATTTTACAGAAAATGGTCAGAAGTGAAAAATAAGCTATTCTGATCATGCTCAGCAATTTTTTTTATTTTTTACAAAATGAGCAGAAATCATTTTTATTCATTCTGGAAACTTTAGGGGATTTTGCTGAGCATGCTCAGTTTTGCTCAATTTTTATTACTGAGCCATTTTGTTGAAAAAAGTTAACATTTTGCTTAACCCAAACAGTAGTTTTTTCTTTGGGTAAAATTACAAATGTTTTTAGTGCATCAAGATGAAATAAAACTCCCTTTTTGGAATGGTTTATTTGGCCATGCCAGCCTGTGTCAAATCCGCAAGATGATTGACCTTAAGCTAGGCATGATTGGACTTCAAGAACAAATCCCTAAAGGGGACATCAAATGCCCCGTCTGTATGATTGCAAAAGGTACAAGAACCAACAATCTGCTGCCTTCTTACCGCCCTGTGGAAACACTGGGTGTGATTGCCTGTGACTTGATGGGACCTTTTGAGATCCCTACCTTTGATAAAGGGAATTATGTACTGACTAATCGTGACTGTCAGCCTCTGTGATGCCAAGGGCTAGTACCTTTTAGCTACACAAGGTGATAAGAGTGCAAAGGATGGGTAGAGTGGGGTATTTTCACGTAGAAAAGTAGTAAAGAAAGAAATAAAAAGAATATAATTCTTTTTTATAGAGGGGCCTGCTGGCGCAGGGGTGTTTGTAGGTGCCCTCTAAATCAGAGATCTGCTAAGCAGGGTGGTATCTGATTAAGCAAACAATGGGTTTCTGCGTAACAGAAGGTGGTACCAAAGTGCTTTTCCAATTAAGGAACCAGAATGGGGACAGAAGGATAAAAGAAGTACTCACTATTGCTTCTTTTAAGCCAAAAAGCCACGTAGGGGGGTGAAGTAGAGCTGCTGGGTAGATTGGATGGTTTCTGCGCAGGAGCTGGTCACGTAGGATGGTTGATTTAATAAGAACACCAAGGATAAAACAGGCAAACAGGGCAGAGTAACTGAAATAAGGACAGGACACGGCGTAACTGATTGACTGTAATAATAATTGATGATCCTGAACAACATTTGGCGTGGAAAGAGGGCTCTATATATACTATTTTCACTCATAGTAGAGGACCTTTCTTGCCTGTGTGCGTGTAGTTGCTATATTTCAGCGCAATGTGGCCAATTTGGGAGATTGGCACTGACAAGGCTCATCCCAATGGCACTGCTGATCATTATTTCAGCGTCACAAGTGTTTATAATGACCTTAATAACCTATTTGGTCATTGTAACTAAGGTACATAGCAACACTGACGTGTATTTGTATCTGAAATGGGCCACAAATGACGCAAATGGGCCACAAATGGCTATGGCCAATCATCAAAGGCCACGCTGGCTATGTTACTCTTATGTATTCAAGGTTTTTATTAATGAAACCTTGTAAATAAACCACGTAGAATCTACTAGTACCCTAGTTACACCTGTACACGTGTGGTAACTAGGGGATCAGCTATTTCCACGCATTTGGCCAATTTCCAATTAGATTATATAATCCACGCGCGGGGTTGGAGGATTAAACCCCAATTGGGCCTAACTCCTAAACTATACACAACACCTCAATTATAAGTCCATAATTGGACATTTCACATATGGTATGTATATATAACAAGTACATACGTGTGTAATGTCATCTGTGACACATAAGTGTGGCCAATTCTTACGGGTAATTGGTTCAAGGTGAAGGAGTAGGAATTCAGAGGTACTTCCAGTGAGGGACCCTACATTATTTTACATGAGGATTCAGAATATGACATAATATTATAAGTTATCCTCAAGGTTTAGAATTTATTCATAATTTCTGTAAAAAATAGTTATTTATTTTAGTTCTAACTTATTTTTAAGGGTCCAGAACTTTGTTAATGTTTTTGGGAAAAAATAAGGTTACTAGTTATTTCTCTTACTTTTATGTTTTAATATGGTTACCTTATGATTATTCCTTATTATTATAGTTACTTCATGTCTATTTGTTATCAATTATTAGCATATGTACTATTTTCAGGGTTTGTACATATGGTAATAATGTTGTTTTTATTTTTCATTTATTTTCATTAGTTTCTATATTAATAGTGTTACTTTGTCAGGTTGTCTCTGACTTAGTAGCAAGCTGACAGTGACCTATTCAGCTCTTAAAGTGAGGTACAGATCATGAAGACCAAAGATGAGACCACTAAACTGCTGATAGATGTAATTAACTGTTTTGAGACAGCGACAGGAAAGAAATCCAAATGCATTTGCTTGGACAATGGAGGCAAGTTTGAAAGTAAGGCACTTGTGGCATTCATCACCTCAAAAGGCATCAAGACCAAAAAATCCCTAATCTACCACCACTACCAAAATGGTGCCATCAAATAATACAACGGATCAGTGGCAGATATGGGACGGTCAGTGCTGACCAACAGCAACCTCCCTTGCGGCTTTTGGGGCTTTGCTTTCCTATGGGCCAATTATACTCTTAACCAATTGCCCAACAAGGTAAGTGGACATAAGATACCCTTTGAGGCCTTCTATGGCTACAAACCCAATACTGACCATCTGCGCGTCTTTGGCAGCCAAGCTTTCATACTGATTCCCCCAGAAAAGCAAAAAAAGTTGGATGATCAAGCAATCAAAGCTCACGTCATAGGTTATATTGATGGTAGCAAAGGATAGATTGTGAGCCTGAGTCTCTTATGTGACAACAGGGCACAAGATGTGGGGGGCACAAATATATATTTCAAGGGAAGATGAGGACAAAAAAGGGGAGGGCTTAAGAAGAAGAAAGATGAGTCTGAAAAGACTGGTAATGAGCTCAATCTCGAGGAGAGCAAGAGTAATAGAACCGGGCAGAGCCACAGTCTCTTCAACCTGAGAAACAGGAGAAGGTACAGTCAGGGACTGCCTTATTTTTTATGCCAAAGGCAAAGGATACTTATAAGGAAACCTGTGTGGTGTGAAGTGCCACAAGACTAAGATGAAGATGATTGATCCTTTAAGGATAAGTGATGATAGTGCCTCTTTGAGATGAAGAGAAAGAGAGTGAAGAAGAAGAGGGTCGGAAAGATCAAGCTCAAGAGGAACTTGGAGAAAAAGAGAAGTTGGCAAAGCTGCTTACTAGTCAGACAGATGACACCAGATGACCACGACAATACAACAAGGGGAAATGATGGGACCTTGGATGCTGAGTAGTGAGGGGTGTTTGTCCAGTTGTTCTGTTTTTCTTCTAAGTTGGTTGATGAGTGATGATGAAAATTTTCATCTGCCCAACTCTGAAGATGATGAACCATGTTTATCAAAATGAATATGCAATATAGAGTTGAACTTAGAAAATGAGTAGATGTTATGTGAACTTCTAGGTTAATTACTTCACCCTTATTTTATTCCACACTTATACACAACAAAGTATGGATATTATGATATGAAAATGATCACATTTAAGAGAAGAATAAGATGATAACACTGTTGAAGCCTTTTGGGCAACTATGTTGTCTCTAAGGCTGACATAGATGTTCTGGAGTCCTACTGAAAATAGGATTGAGTTCTCCACGTAGGCCCAGTTTGCTGATAATCCTCTCAAGCTAACCACAGGAAAAAAGGCCACCAAATCTCATATTGATCCCAATATGTCCAAGTCCAGCACAGAGGACATTGACCCAGCGCTCCTACAACCCGGCCTGCAAGCTCTCAGATTTTTCATGGCTGTACAGCTCAGCAACTTTACGGATGAAGTGATTGTCCAAAAGCAAGAACACCAGCAAGATCAACTCAATCAAGTGACTAGTACTCCAGTCCCGGTCCCCGAGAAGTACAAGGACATCCTCAAACACCCAGACAAAGAAGGCTGGCTGAAGGCAATCCAAGAAGAACTTGAAAATCTGTATTGCCACAAGATCTGGACAATCAAACTACCACATGGTAAGCACGTCATGGGTGCAAGATGGTTCTTTGTAGAAAAAAGGACAGCAGACAGAAAAATTATCAAGCTGAAAGCTAGGTATGTAGCTAAAGGTTACGCTCAGATTGCCGGAGTGGAATTTATGGATATGTTTGCCCCTACGGCAACATTTTTTTCCCTGTGGTTATTACTGACAGTGGCAGCCAAGTGTTACTGGACCGTCTACTCTTTTGACTTTGTAGCAGCATATCTCCACTCCCCTATCAACAAGGAGGTCTGGGTCCGACCACCTGAAGGCCTTGATGTCCCAAAGGGCCATGTATGCAAACTCCAAAAAGCGCTTTATGGGACCAAACAGGCTGCTTGCTGTTGGTGGAAACACCTTCAAGGTAAACTAAAAGCACTAGGATACTCATCTAGCCATGTTGAAAGCTCTCTCTACATCCTTAAGCATGCAACAAATTGGGGTGCAATTTGGGTTCATGTCAACAATGGTGTTGTCACCGGATCAAGCAACTCAATCCTCAAACAACTTGAAGAGGCCCTGAAGGAATGTTTAGAAATCAAGTGGCAAGCCAGTGTAGTGACCATTGTGGGAGTAGAAGTACAACTTACCGCAGAAGGATACACACTCCAGCAAAAGAAATTGATTGAAAAACTCATGGATGTGTTGCGCTCAACTGGGAGCCAGCAGTGTGGTGTGTGGAAGGATTAATTTCACACATCAGAACTGAAAACAAAAGAACAAAGAGAAAGAGAGAAAAGAGAAGAACAACAAGAACAAGAAGGAAGGTGTGATGTGTACCTGGGAGCCAGAAGTGTGGTGTGTGGAAGGATGAGGAAAACATCCTTCCACGTCTGCTGCTCCCAGATAGACACAGGGACCTGTGACATGTGTCTGACATGTGATGAAAAGGTGAGAAGCATACGGAAAGAAACTGGGAAAAACAGGAGGAAAACAAAAACCCAACACCCCCCCCCCCTTGCTGAAAACCTGAGAAGAACTGAAAAGAAGAAGAAGAAAGAAAGAAAAAAATATTGAGAAGAAAGGAATGGAGAGACAGCTAAAGAGAGAGAGAAAGAAAAAACAGGAAAGAAAGGATAAAGAGAAGAGAGAAGAAGAAGCATTGGGAAGAGGATGTTAGGGGACAAGACCAATGAGTTGACGGTTGCGCTCCAGAAGGACTCAATTAAGGGGTTTGGTGAGCATGGTGGCAAGCATGTCACAAGTTGACACATGCAGGAGAGAGATCTCGTACTCTTGCACACACTCTTGTATGAAATGATACCAAGCGTGGATGTGCTTTGTGCGTGCATGATGCTCCGGGTTTTTGGCAAGAGCTTCCGCACCCTTGTTGTCCACGTGAAGGGGAATTGGGGAGTTGGGTTGAAGACAAAGCTTGGTGAGAATGTGGCAAATCCACAAGCCCTCCTTGCACAAGTCCAAGAGGGCTTTGTATTTGGCCTCCGTGCTGGACAAGGAGACGGTAGCCTGTTTTTGGGATTTCCAAGAGATTGCTCCATCCCCAAGGCGGTAGGTGTAGGATGAGGTGGATTGGCGATTGTCGCGGTCTTCTTCCCAGTCAGAGTCAAATTATCCCGAGCATGTGAGTTGACCACCTAGACGGAGACAAAGGTCCTTGGTTGAGACCAGATATTTCAGGACCCTTATCACAGCAGCCCAGTGGCTGGCGGAAGGATTGCAAAGTTGTTGAGACAGTTGATTTATTGCAAACAAGACATTGGGTCTCTTGCACTGTGAAACCCACAGCATAGACCCTATTAGCTGGTTGTAGGGGCCTGGAAATGCAGTGACTTGAAGAGGGAGTCCGTTGGTGTTGACACTGGAGTGTGGGTGCCTTGGAGAAAACAAGAGCACATCTTGTCAATGTAATGTGCTTAATTCATGTACGCGTAGGGAGCAGAGGGATCCCGGGTGATCTTGATGGAGAGAAAATGGTGGAGGTCCTCGTTGGCCCCAATCTTGAATCTTTTTCCTAAATCCTGGATGAGTTGGTCAAAAAAGGTTGGCTTGTTGACGTGTGCTGTGAGGGCACCAATGAGCTGGCTGCCCTCCACTTTGAAGTAGAGGGTAGGGTCATATTTAGAGCACAAGAGCCCTAAGCTGCGTAGCGCCTTGTTGAGTTCAAGGTTCCATTGACAGGGGGATTGCTTTAGACCATAAAGTGAACGATTTACTTCGCACACCCAATCTGGGTGGAGCGGGTCTTTGAAGCCGGGGGGCTTCTCCATGTAGACAGGCTGGTCAAGATGACCGTTGAGGAAAGCTGTTTTGAAGTCAACCTGCCTTCCCTTCCAGTTGCGGATGGCAAGGAGACTGCAGATTAGATGTAATGTTTTGAGGCAAAGGGTGGGCGCAAAAATTTCCTGATAATCCAAGCCATGGACCTGGGAGTAGCCCATTGCTACTAGTCTTGCTTTAAGTTTCTGAATAGTTTGATTGGGTCAACATTTGATTTTGAAAACCCATTTAGACTTGATAATCTTACGTTTCTGGGGTCAAGGAACAAGCTTCCATGTGTTCATGCCAAGTAGGGAGGCATACTTGTCGTCCACTGCCTTAAGCCATCTGAGTTTATCTGGGGATTTTAATAGCTGACACCACGTTTTCGGAGTGTCAAGGTCATCAGCAGCCTTGGCACTCTTGGCCCAGTTCCCGTAACGGACAGGGGCCTTCTGCTCCCTACCAGACCGGCGTCTTGGAGGGGAGAGAGGAGCCTGACCCGTGGTTGGGGAACTTGAGGTGGGAGCAATACCAGAGGGCGCAATGTTATTCTCAGACACAGGTGATGGTGGACAGGGAGGTAGGGGCCGCAGTTTGATGATGGAGATGTCGGGAGGCTTGACCTTGGGAGTGGGGGAGGAATTTGGTGCAGTAGGCATGGGTTGCTTGACAGGAGCGTGCATTGACATTTGTAACCTCCAGTTGAATCTGTTCTTGAGTGGAATGTTGAGAGGAGGTTTGTCCAGGGTGGATGTTTGAGGACGAGTCAGTCCCGCGTCCGGGGGGTCCCCAGGAGGATGGTGAGGTTGGTCCAAAGGTGATGGTATTGCGTTTGAAGGCATAGTCGGTTGGAAAGGCACGTCATCCCATGGCAGCTTGGCTAGGAGCGGAGCGGGGGACGGAGAAAGTTTAGCGCCGTATGGGAATACCGAATTGTGAAATATGACATCACGGGATTTGGTCACCAACCTCTTCTCCAGATCCCAGAGACAGAATCCGTTCCCATTGGAGAGGTAGGACAACAACATTGAAGAGCGAGCTTTCTGGTCAAGTTTCTTCCGGTTTGCCTCGGGGATTTTATACCAGGCAAGGCATCCAAATGAGTGTAGATATTTGGGGTCAATTGGTGGTTGGTCAATTATTGAGGCAGGTGATTTAAACCCAAGTGGTGTTTTGCAGGGTACGAAGTTGAAGCTGTGGAAAGCGTGACGTAAAGCGTCCGCCCAGAAAAATTTCGGGACGCCAGCTTGAAGCAAAGCACATTGGATGAGGTTGCTGATTGTGCAATTAGTCCTCTCAGCGACTCCATTTAGTTTGGGGGAGTGTGGAGGGCCAGGTTCATGTTTGATACCCGCTGCGCTTAAGTAAGCTGAGAACTCATTTGAGAGGTATTCCCCGCCATTTTCTGTGCGCAGTGATTGTATCAAGTGTTTCCCGCTCTTCTCAAAGGAGGCGCGATAGAGTTTGAAACAATTGAAGGAATCAGATTTATATTTCATGGGAAAGAAAACGGCAGATTTGGAACAGTCATCAACAAAGTTGATGTAATATTTGTACCCCTCCCACAACAGGACCTCATAGGAGCCCACATCCGAGTGAATTAGTATGCCCGGCTGATTGGCTTGGTGGCTTTCCCAAGACTTGAAAGCTTGACAGGACATTTTGCATTGGATGCAGACGGGGCATTGCTGAACATTGATCTTGTTCATGGTTGATGGCACTATGTCAGCCCTAAAGATACCACAAAGTATCCAAAGGACTTCATAGTCTTAATTATTATGTAAATATTGTTAAATAAATGACCTTTTCACACAATATTAAGTAGGGTTCCTCACCAGAGATACCCTTGATTTCATACTCCTTCTCATATTTCATGACATCTCAAATGTAATATTAAAATACATGAAATAATAATCCTACTGTGGACTGTGCCAACCACAAGTTAACCAAAAGAAGTAATTATTCAATTGGTTAGAATATTAAATAAGATCCATTCTAACAAGTCACACACTTGTAGAAAGGAATTACTTACCAAGGAAGTAATTCCCAAGTACTATTCTGCTTTGAGTTGACACATGATGTAATTGGCTATACAATACACCATGTTGTCATGAGGACGTAGATTGTACTGTACTTAAACAACTATTAAATTCACATTACATCATGAGAATATAGATGACTAAGTAAAATCCGGGTAATGCCCCTTTGTAGCACACAAAGACTGGCCTCTGAAGATATAAAAGGAAGGAGTTCTTGAGCTCTTTGGATCTTATCCCTCAGCTTATTCACCCATCATACTTACCTAGTACCCAGTGAATATCCTCCACCTACTTAAGTGTAGAGCTTCCTTCTTCTTTATCTTCCTCGCCACTGGATTGTTAGTCATACTTCATAAACTCCTCATTTATCAGTATATCTATCATCCTTAAAAGTAGTAGCTGCAAGACTCCCACCTCTGGCAAGAGCCAATCAGCTCAAGTGCTTGCCTACTACTTCCTTCTTACCTTTTTGTGACACCTTGTGTTAATAGAGTGACAATTCTAATTGTTACAAAATCTCCTGTTAGTACTTTTGTATAACAAAAGAATTAATTATAGGGAGTGTGGGTTTAACCTCTTATCAAGAGGGTGAATTGAAATTAATTTAATTCTTAAATAAACTATCAGCACAGTGATAGTACCTCTATTTATATTCATAAATAGAGTGTTTCATACACAAATCTGACACACTATATCAAGTTGGCGTAGGTGGGTTTTTAGTGGTTTGAGGCCAACGTGGGAGAACCGGAGATGGTAAATCATGAGAGAGTTGTTGCATGAGGATGAGAGAGGGATGGAATTGGAATGAGAGTTTACAGGCTCCGCAGGCAGGTAGTATAGATTTCCCCTATGGTACCCTTGGCCAACGACCTTGTCTGGGGCAACGCTATCAACTATTTTGCACCCAGTCTTATCAAAGATGACACAGAGATTGTTGTTGCAGAGGTTAGAGACCAAAAGAAGTGGTTCATGCAAGGCTGGTACCACTAAGGCCTTGATGTTGGTCTTGACATCAAGCGGTAGGTGAAACAGGCCCTTGCTGGTGGCCTCAACCATGGACTGATCAGCAAGATGAACTGGAGTTGAGTCGTTTTGAACTTTGGTGAGGGACAGAGAGTCGGGTAGCATGGTCATGGAGCAACCTGAGTTGAGGTTGAGGTCTCCAGTGGATTGTGGTGCGTTCAATGAGAAACGAGAGCAGACAGCCTGGTGAGTAGTCACCGCTATCTTGGAGCCTGAGTAATTGGATTCTTCCTCATCAGCCTGGAAGGATCCGCCAAGGTGTGCAATGGACGTTATGCCAGCCTTGGCAGGAGGTTTGGGTGATTTCCCCCTTTTTTGTCTGGAGGAATGAGGTTGATCGGATTGTGAATCGGCTCCTTGGGATTGACGGAATTTGGCCTCCCAAAGAATCCTAGTGGTGTTGAAGCAGGTATTGAGGTTGTGGCCATTGACGTTGTGGTGTTCCAAATATGTCATAAATTTTCAGTTTTTTTCTCATCTCATATTTCTCTATTTTTCTTATATTTCTCTCTTTCTTTTTCCTACTTCTCATTTTTTCTGATATAAAAACTCACAAATCAGCTGATATTATTCCAGATTCAGAATCTACAGCTAAAATTACCCCTAGTAACACTCCACAACACCATTATCACCCAAAAGGATCAGAAGCTACGGATACATCAACCTACACACTTGCTACATACACAAAATTACACAACTCTCAAATCTCAATATATGACTTCAAAAACATATTCTACGGGGAAAATCATTCTAGGAAACTACACACGGAATTCTCATTACATGTACAGATTAGGAGGTATAGCCAATACAAGTTCCAACACCCGGTTTTGCATCAGTTACAAGACCCCACCAGGAACCCATAACCCATACTCAGTACAGGCTGGTCACATGCAGATTACACTAGTGGATTTTCCGACTACACAGCCGCATGACACCACTTATCCACATGACTGGTCACATGGAAGGTCACATGATGGGTCACATGGTTCTTTTTTTTCCATATTGTTCTTTTTTTTTCACCCATACAGGTCACCTGAGTGCATAGCCTCATCACATGTATGCAAATACAGGTCACATGTATGCACAGCCACAGTCACATGTATGCACAGCCACATCACCTGACTGCACTGCCCCCACTGTCACCACCAGCAAAAATGCCTCAGTTGTATTTCCCTTGGAGCTAAAATCCCTCATATTTGTCTATATAAGAGGCTCTCCTCCAGTTGTTTTTCCCTTCCTCATCAGATCTTGTACTCACATATTTACAAGGAATACTAGCACTAGCTCACCAACTAGTATACTGGTCACTCCTCATTTATCACTGCCAATTCAATATTTGAGGTTTTATTCACACCAACATCAACAACTCACAGTTATCAACCATCAACAACAATCATAAATCATCACTCAACTTATTAGCATAATTCGCAGGCGTCTTGAACCGACCAATCCTGTCACGATAAATAATCTGCCAAGCGAGCTTGGTGGTCTTGTTTTTCTGATAGTATAGAAGGGCAGAGTTTTGCATCTCCATTTTTCCCCTTCTCCATTCAGAAAAAGGTTTTAACAACACTGTTGAGTCTTACAACGTTGCAGAACTTGCAATGTTTGACTGAGCTGTCTTGAGGTTTGGGTGTCGTTGACGATTTGGTTTTGGCTGAGGCGGCTGAGGGAGCAGTGAGAATATCCTCTGCCTTTGCCTTTCTCCTCAGACCCTCTTGTCAAAGCGCGGCAATAACCTTGCTCGAGGCAACATACGGTTCGTTCATGAGGGCTGAAACGCAGGGGAGCCACTCTTGAGACAAAGACGTGAAAATCGCGGTTGAGTAAAAGTTGTCCTGCATAAGAGGACGTTCTGGGTTGGTAAGCGAGTTCAAGCGCTCAAAGATTTTAGCCATCTTGTCCAGGTGGGACTTGATGTCCTCGCCGTCCATGCGCGAGAGAAAAAGTTTTTGCATGTAATACATGACACCGCCGGACAAAGAGTCCTGGTGCGCATCTTGGAGACCTTTCCAAATCTTCCTCCCATCCTTGTTGAGATGACAGATGTAGCGGATGTTTGCCGGATCAATCGTTTGTGCAATAACACTAAGCACAGCCCCGTTGTTGTATGAGAAAGTGGGGGACTGCTTGGGATTTGGGTACAAAGGTGTGAGCCTGGGTCTCTTATGTGACAACAGGGCACAAGATTGGGGAGCAACAAGGTTTATTTCAGAAGAAATGAGGGGACAAGGAGAAGGAGGAAGAATAGAAAGAAAGCTAATATATGTATCTTTTTAAGATAAGTATGTGGGCTCAACCTTTAGTAGGGAGTAGAGTAGAGCCAGGAAATCCCACAGCCTCTTAAACCTGAGAAGCAGGAGAAGGTACAGTCTAAGACTGCCTTATTTTTAGGGCTTAAGGCCAAGGTTACTTATAAGGAAACCTGAGTGGATGAGTAGCTCCACTGGACTAGGATGATAATGAGAAGAATGCTCTTTGAATGGTTGATGGGATGTGCCTCTAGATGAAGGAGAAAGAAAGAGAAAGAGTGGTGAAGGATAAGATCAAAGCTCCAATGGAACTTTGAAGAAAAGATATTGGGAAGACTGCTTACTTGTCAGACAGGTGACACCAAATGACCACAACACGACAACGAGGGGAAATGATGGGACCTGGAGTTCTGATGAGTGAGGAGTGTTGTCCAATGGGTCTGTTTCTTCTAGGTTCTGGTTGGTGAGTGATGATGAAAATTTTCATCTGCCCAGCTCTGAAGATGATGAACCATGTTTATCAAAATGAATATGCAATATAGAGTTGAACTTAGAAAATGAGTAGAGGTTATGTGGACTTCTATGTTAATTACTTCACACTTATATTATTCCACACTAATACACAACAAGTTAAGGATATTATGATATGAAAATACTCGTATTGAAGAGAGGAATAAGAATAGAACATTGTTGAAGCCTTTTGGGCAACATTGTTGTCTCTAAGGCTGACAGACGGGGTGATTATGTATTTGACTCTGGTGGTCCCAAAGTGCATGTCAAGGACCCAGCTCCACTTGAGGTAGTTGGAGTCTGGGCCTGGCTGTTTGAGCTTCTCAATAGTTTTGGAGAGTTTGAGAGCTGGGTGTCCCATTAAGCCGGGAGAGAATGGCTTTGGCTTGACTGGGTCAACTGTTGAGGTCTTATTTTTGGACAAGGTGGGTTTGAGTGTTGGAACTTGGGTGGATGAATTGGCCATGGTTGATTTGTATGAGCTTTATACGCAAGCAAGCGGATCCTTTGAAGTATAACTGGTACCAGGTAGCGTAGTTAAATTGCAATGGGTCTCATAACCTGTTGCGCTCAACTGGGAGCCAGCAGTGTGGTGTGTGGAAGGATTAATTTCACACATCAGAACTGAAAACAAAAGAACAAAGAGAAAGAGAGAAAATAGAAGAACAACAAGAACAAGAAGGAAGGTGTGATGCGTACCTGGGAGCCAGCAGTGTGGTGTGTGGAAGGATGAGGAAAACATCATTCCACATCTTCTGCTCCCAGATAGACACAGGGACCTGTGACATGTGTCTGACATGTGATGAAAAGGTGAGAAGCACACGGAAAGAAACTGGGAAAAACATAGGAGGAAAACAAAAAACCAACGGGATGAACACTGGGACAAACAATCGGTAGCAAGGACCCCTTTTGTTGAGGTACTCACATTCAGTCTAGACCTCATTATTCATTTTTACTATGCTTCACACATGTCACATACATTTCACTGTCATTTCACGTATGTTGTAGTACACCTGAGACAGCGGTCGTGGAAGAACTCTTTCCTCATCCTTCCACAAACCGCTCCACTCACCCACATCGTGTCCGCTGCTCTCAGGTGTGTTTTCATTCTGTTTTCTTCTTTCTTTCTTTTCTCTTTTCCTTTTGTTTTTCTCTTTCTTTCTTCTGAAGTGTGAAATGATACCTCATCCTTCCACGAACCGCTCCACTCACCCACATTGTGTCCGCTGCTCTCAGCTCTGTTTTGCTTATCAGGTTATGAGCCCGCGTTAGCCGGCTAGAATCAGCACAACCAACACGTAAAAGAACGGTATATCGAGTGCGCTTCGCTTGAAGCTTTGTCAAGGATCAATCGCTTTTGGATCATTGTCTTCGCAATGGCAGACGACTCCGCTAAGACCTCCACATCTACCCAAACCGCTAAGACTTCTACAGTCAAGATTGGATCGGACTCCATCTCCTCTCAAAAGATTTCGTCTGCAAGACTCCCCCTCCTCAACGCTCCCGGCCCGGATTCAAACTATCTCGACTGGGAGCTAGTCGTGACATTGTACTTCGAAGCGGCAGGTGTTGATTACATCCTAGAGGAAATCAAACCGGAAGACCGCACTGCAGCATGGGCGGCCGATAACAAAGCCGTTTGCTCCGTCATTACCCAATCGATTGACTCCACAAATCTGCGTCACATTTGAGATCATCGCAGGAACGCGTGCGGAATGTGGAACGCTCTTCTTCGAGCTCACCAAGACTCAACCACCGGGGGTCGTATCTACTGGATACAGAAACTCCTTCTAGCAAAGATGGAGGGCGACGACATCTTGTCGCACATCGACAACATGGCTCAATTTCACGAGCGCCTAAACTCACTGGTCACACCCGAAAAACCCCTCACTCCGGACGATGTGCACTCCGCTGAACTACTCAGCTCCATACCGCAGGACTGGTTACACTGCGTCTCGGCGCTCATGAACCAAGAAGGAGTCAAGGCGAAGACAATTGTCCAAGCGCTGAAAAACGAACATACCCGTCGTCAATTGCAGTCCGACATTGTCGCTATCACCTCGGTCTCCTCCACCAAGACTAAACAGTCCTCGAACTCTCGACCAAACGACGCAACTAAAAAGAAGCACTGCTTCCTGTGCAACGTTGTTGGGCATGACCTCAACAACTGCAACAACACCCGTTGTCTCCTGACTGAGCACAAGGCTAATCAGAAACCGCGGGGCAATCCTAAAGACCAAAAAGGGTCTTCTTCCCAATCAAACAATCCCGTGGCGCGAGCTGGACGTACTTCCGCGGCCACTCTGGGAACCTCTTCCTACACCTACGATGAGGACAAAGAGTCCGACTACTTGGGTTATGAGATTGAAGTGACGGCCGGAAACGCTGTGGCTTCACTGTCAACCTCCTTTGGCTCTTTCGCTGGCGGAGATGCAAACCTGGACTTGGGTTGCTCGATGTCGATGACTCCCAACCTCGAACTGGTCGAGAACCCAAAGTCGGATCAAACTCCAGTCCGCTTGGCGGACCAGTCTGTCGTGGAGGCAACCCACCGCGGTACGGTAAAGTTACCACTCGAGGGGGACACCTCTGTCAAGATGCTAGTCGTACCTTCGCTCCATGAACCTCTCCTCTCAATAGCCGGATTATGCGACGAGGGACTAACAGTTGTCTTCACTAAGACATCATGCGACATCTTCAACTCTGAATCAGCCTCCATCAATGGCAAATTGACCGGAAGAGGATACCGACGAGGGAATCTGTATTACTTACCGTCAGAGCCCGTGAGCGCCTCCTCTTCTCTGTCTCTATCTCCAAACCCCCCAGATCGGTCACTTCTCGGATATCACCACCACTTCTCTCACATAAGTCTCCGGCCTCTCAAACATCTACTGAAGTCTAATAACATCACTCCCTCAGTTATGAATGAGATTGATGTTCAACGATGCCCGATCTGCGTACAAGCCAAGATGCCCAGGAAAGCTTTCAAATCTCGTGCTGCCTATCGGTCATCTGTCCCCGGTCAACTAATCCATTCCGACGTGGCATTGTATGAAGTGGTATCAAGAGAGGGCTATAAATATTTTATTACATTTGTTGATGACTGCTCAAAATTCCTTTCCGTCTTCCCCATGAAATTAAAAAGTGATTCATTTGCCTGCTTCAAAATTTTTTGGTCTTTCTTTGAGAAAAGTGGCGTCCATAAGGTGTTTGCTCTGAGAACCAACAATGGAGGAGAGTACATGTCAAAGGAGTTCTCATCTTTCCTGGCCTCTTCCGGAATCAAACATGAACCGGGACCCCCGCACTCTCCCCAACTAAATGGAGTTGCTGAACGGATGAATCGAACAATCAACAATCTAGTCAGAGCATCCTTAATCCAAGCTCATCTCCCCAAGTCGTTCTTGGCTGATGCCCTTCGACACTCCCTGTTCCCTTTCAATTCTTTCCCTTGTAACACTCCCATGGGATTCAAGTCTCCCTCCCTAATTCTTCAAGAACATGAAGCTGATCTCAACATTGTCCACCCTTTTGGATGCCTAGTCTTGTACAAAATTCCTGAACCAAACAGGAAATCACTTGACCACAAAGGCCAAGCATCAATACTTCTGTCCTATCTACCTGATGGAAATGGTTTCCGCCTCTGGGATCTCGAAAAACACACGGTTATCAAGTCCCGGGATGTTCTCTTTGAGGATACCACCTTCCCGTATGGAGCCAAGCTCAAGTCTTCTCCTGCGCCCATCTCAGTGGAAATCCCTTGGCCCATTTTGTCACCGTCAGACACCACGCCAGTCGGTCCGGACACTTCTCAACCTCAAGAAGAGCGCATCCAAACTCGTGCCCCATCTCTGGAGTCCACACCTCCCCCCGTCAACGATGATGTTCCTCTCAACATTCCTCTTCAGCCCCGCTTCGACAGGCGACTGACTGCTTCTATCCATGCTCCTGGGAATGCACCATGAGAGCCAATCCCTATTTCCTCTGACTCTGACTCTGACTCTTCTCACAGCCATCCGGGTATCTCCTCAGACCGTGAGTCAGGGTCTCCGACACCCTCCCTTGACATGTCTGTCATTTCTCTACCACCTCTCCCTCACCGCTCTCCTACCCCTTTGCCTCCATCTTCCAACCACTCTCCCTCCCCCCCTGCTCATCTCTCGCCTCCTGGCAGACCGCACTCCCCAACTCCCCACTCTCCGTCTCCTCCACCCCCTTTGTCCAACCACTCTCCTTCACCTCCTGCTCCAAGTCCACCGTCTCCAATCCCATCCCCACATAAGCGCCGCTCCAACCGTGATCGTCAAGCGCCTGATCGATATGGCCAGTGGTCCAAAAACACTACCACAGAATCCGAATTGGATACACCCAAAACGTGGCGCCAACTCCTCAAATCTCCAAACAAACATCGGTGGCTCAAGGCAGCTGAGGACAAGTTTGCATCTCTCTTGGGTATGCAGACGTGGAAGCTTGTTCCCCGACCTCAAAAGCAAAAAATCATCAAGTCCAAATGGGTGTTTAAAGTGAAACGTCAACCAGATCATACCATCCAAAAACTCAAGGCTCGTCTTGTAGCTATGGGTTATTCCCAAATACACGGTCTTGACTACGATGAGGTGTTCTCCCCAACTCTTCAACTCGAAACTCTCCGTTTAATCTTCAGTTTGCTGGCCAGCCGTGGATGGAAAGGTCGACAAGTTGATTTCAAGACAGCATTTCTCAACGGGCATCTTGATAAACCAATCTACATGGAACAGCCGCCAGGTTTTGCAGATCCTCAACACCCTGACTGGGTCTGTGAAGTCAGCAGATCTCTCTATGGCCTCAAGCAATCCCCGCGCCAATGGAATATCGAACTCCATAAAGCTCTTCTAGATCTGGGCTTATCCAACTCTAAATATGATCCCACACTGTACTTCAAACTGGACAACAACAAACTCATTGGGGCGCTCACGACTCACGTGGATGACCTTGCAATTGTGGGAGAACCGGACTTTGTTGACTCTCTAATTTCAGCCGTAGGAAAGCGTTTCAAGATTGGGGCAGATGAAGAACTCAATCACTTCCTGTCACTCAAAATCACACGTAACGTCCCCGACCGCTATGTGTTTCTAAATCAGGCTCATTACATCTCAGAGCTATGCACCCAATTCCTAGACGGTAAGTCAACACCAGTCTCCACTCCTACCGACTCGGCATTTAAGTCTCTTGGCAGCAAATCTCCATCAGATCCAGCCTCCACCGGCCCATATCCTCAACTCATTGGCTCTCTTCTGTGGGTGTCGCAGTGCACGCGCCCAGATATCTCTTTTGCAGTCAACCGCTTGTCACAACATCTCCGTGATCCCTCTGAAGCACACTGGCGTGCCGGTCTTCAAATCCTCAACTACCTTGTGACAACTCAAGATCTCAAACTTAGGCTTGGTGGTGACCTGCTTTTCTCAGGATACTCGGATTCCGACTGGGCAGAAGATCGTGATGATCAACGCTCAACCTTGGCATACACCTACCGTATAGGTGACGGGGCAATCTCATGGAAGTCCAGGAAGCAAGCCACAGTCTCACTCTCAAGCACTGAAGCGGAATACAAGGCTCTATCTGACTCCTGCAAAGAAGGTCTATGGCTCCAACACTTGCTCACGGAACTCCGTCTCCGTCCAGACTCAGCAATCCCTCTACATGTAGACAATGAAGGAGCCAAAGCACTAGCCAAGAACCCAGAACACCATGCCAGAACCAAGCACATCCATGCTTGCTACCATTTCATTTGGGAATGTGTCCAAGAAGGGGACATCTCCCTTCTTCATGTCTCTACCAAGGACATGCTGGCAGATATGCTGACAAAGCCTTTGCCACGGATTGCCCTTGAACGGCATTGAACTCTATTCGGAGTTGTTCCATAAATTTCCCCCCCTCTTCTCCTTCTCCTTTCTCTTCCTCTCCTTCAATTTCTCTTATTCCTTTCTGCGCTTTTTTTTTTTCTTCTTCTTCTTCCTCTTCTCTCTGATCTTCTTTCTCTTTCTATTTTTTTTCTCCATTACATGTATTCAGCAAGGGGGGGTGTTGAGGTACTCACATTCAGTCTAGACCTCATTATTCATTTTTACTATGCTTCACACATGTCACATACATTTCACTGTCATTTCACGTATATTGTAGTACACCTGAGACAGCGGTTGTGGAAGAACTCTTTCCTCATCCTTCCACAAACCGCTCCACTCACCCACATCGTGTCCGCTGCTCTCAGGTGTGTTTTCATTCTGTTTTCTTCTTTCTTTCTTTTCTCTTTTCCTTTTGTTTTTCTCTTTCTTTCTTCTGAAGTGTGAAATGATACCTCATCCTTCCACGAACCGCTCCACTCACCCACATCGTGTCCGCTGCTCTCAGCTCTGTTTCGCTTATCACCTTTACCCACTCATTTTTCTGCTTTGACCAACACCACCGGAGAAGGCAACCCATCAAAATCAACAACCTATCTATCCCTTGTTGGAACCCTAAGCTACTTAGCTGTTGGGACGTGACCTGATATCTCTTTTACCGTGAACTACATGGCCAGATTTAGCTCCAGCTCCATGCCAGAACACTGGAAAGGCCTGCGAGACATTGTGAACTATGTGGCAGGAACACAGGAAAGGTACCTTCACATTAGTCCTAAAGAAACTGACAACCCTCTGAAATGCTATAGCAAGGCAGGTTGGGGTGGCAAATTTCAATGATCCTCATATGGCATCTTCATTTCATTCTATGGAGTCCCTATCTTATGGATTGCGTGGAGACTCCACACGGTTGCAGCGTCCACTTGCCAGGCAGAGTACATGGCTCTGGGCATGGCAACAAGGCAGTTACTATGGGTACAACAGCTAATTGAAGATAT
Source organism: Puccinia coronata f. sp. avenae (assembly GCA_002873125.1). NCBI lineage: Eukaryota > Fungi > Basidiomycota > Pucciniomycetes > Pucciniales > Pucciniaceae > Puccinia > Puccinia coronata. The sequence continues at coordinate 62,968 of PGCI01000111.1, read as the reverse complement.
TCTAGGATATCAATTCAAGGGACAACTGATCTGCAACAATGAAGCGGCTATCAAGGTAGGAAAAGATGACAGTTCAAACAAGAGGACAAGACACACCAAGAGAGAATACTACATAACTAACCAAGCATTATTTGAGGAAAAGGCTACCTTGACATGGGTAGCCACTGAGAAACAACTTGCCAACATCCTTACAAAAGCTCTAGCTCCAGAAAAACATGGGCTACTAGCTAAGCAGGTTCAAGGCAAACAGTAGTCAGCTTTGCCTAGTCAACAGGGGGGGGGGGTTGGGACATAGGTATGCTTATACCTAGTGCCCAATAGGGGTCAACTGCGGCGCATCACCAGTTGTACATAGACTATATATAGCTGCTCTCAGACTCACATATGAAATGTGTCTTCATCTGTTTGTCCACATCACAACAAACATTTCCTGTAGGCATATAAATATTCACATGTGAACAGGGATTCAGAATGTGGTTTAGTCAATTTTATACTGTGTGTGCCCAGCTAAACTGGTGGATATTTGATTGTAGACTTTTTTGGTGACCATGACTGGTCATGGACGTATCATTGTTTTAGTTCTTGCAGTGGTGCAGATAAAAATTGGAAAGTAAATAAATAAATACTGTTCATTATATATATTACCAGCTTCCTGTAGTTCCACGTGATATGACCGGATACCGAATGTGCTTAGACTGGGTCTGACACCTGACCCGACCTGGTATCCGATCGGATACTGCTGGGCACGCGGGGTGCAGATCGTCTCCTCACCGCACCACCCGGGACCAGCATCATCAACACTTGGTAAGAAAACTTCCTATGTAGACCTCTCGATCGCCAATTCTCTGCACACCTAAACTAACAAACTCTCTTTGCGCGACTCACTGCGACGTAGGCTCCCTCAATACGCTAAAACCATCGGAGGATTTTCGCGTGTGAAATTGATCTCAAAATATGGCTGAGGGCCCATCGGATGAGCAAACCAGTAGTACGCTATCCCTGAGTACCTTCGAAAAGCCTACGTTTAGCGTCGCTTCTCTTCTAGCTGGACTCACCGAAGGACTCATCAAAGAAGACAAAGAGAGTGGAAAAGGTGTGAAGCTATGACAACCAGCCGCCTTCTTTTCCTCAAAAAATATTAATGGCCATCCTGGGGTTGCTCTTTCCGTGTACCTGTAGCATTCAACCCGGACCCATTCATCGCTACTCTGGAAAGCGCCATCGAAAAGCTTCTTCCCTTGCGAGACCAAGTGAATCGAAAAATTGAAACACTTGAAAGAGATGTCGCCCAGAAAGAACGAAGTTATCGGACGAGGATTGACGATTTCAAAAACGGACTGAACGTCAGTGTAATATACCCCTGTCTCGATTGCAACATTTCTCTTCTTCAATTTGCATCTTTTGCTACAATTTAACTCACTCAACTTGATTTTTATTTTTATTTTTTTAGAATGTCACACAAGAGTTCTCTGGTTTGAATTCAAAAATCACCGAAGTTGGAAAAACAGCCATTAGGATAGGTCAGATATTTGTTTCTTTCCGTTCTTGTCTCTAGCCTTAGAGTTGTTTTACAAATTATATTAACGGCACATTGGGCAGGTGAACAGCTGGAATCTATTGATCGGGTGCGGTCGCGGGCAACCGAAGCACACGACATCATTCTTTACTATAACGAGTTTGCACGAGGCGAGACCACTCGATTAGAAGCATTGCGCAAAGAAGGAAAAGAAGGCAGGGCCAAGGTCGCGGTGATTGCTCGTCGATTGTTGACCGTTGCCAGGGAAATTGAAGGTGTTGAGGGAAGTGAGATAACGAAAGCGACGATTGAAAAATACGCGGAGCGATTTGAGAAAGACATGCTCCGACTGTTCGAGAAAGCCTATCTGAAGGGTGAACCTAAAGCCATGGCAGTTGAGTTATTCCACGAAAATTTTAACTGAACGCGTACTAGCATTGTGTCTGATCAGCGGTCATATCCATTTCTCTAGCATTGTGCTCAAACCCTGCTTGAATTTAATGGTGGAAGCTCCTGTATCCAAATATATGTCAATCAGCACGACTTTTTTATTTCTCGAGATCGTATCGATGCTGTTGATTACGTGACGGAAGCCCCGATGTGGGATTCATTGGCGGATCCCAACCAAGCCGCACCGAAGACAGAACCCCAACTAGCGGCATTGTACTCCGATATTAGGGATCAAATCTCACAGGAAGCCCAGATTATTGAAGCCGTATTTCCTCATCCGGTTGTGGTCATGCAGGTTTTTCTACAGAGAGTCTTTGCCCAAGTGATCCAAAGCCATCTCGAAAAGTTAATCAGCGCTGCTCAAAGTAGCAGTACCCTGGCCTTTTTGAGAGTCTTGGCTCTGGCTCGATTGAGTACAGCTCAACTGGTGAACGATATCAAAGCACACGATTTCTTCCGCTCACGACCCTCGATGACCTCCTCTTCCCCCGAGACTTACACCCTGGCTAGGCGTGGTAGCGATGATGCTGATGGAGATAACAAAGCTTCTACCGGCATTATCCAAGCGGCTCCCGGCGGAATTGGTATTTCCGCGCTCTCTAGCATGTTGGATCAGCAGCTTGATGAACTTTTTAATCAACATCTTGACAACAGCCGTTACGTGGAGCGAGAATGCAAAAGCTTAACTGAGCTGTACGCCAGCTATCTGCTCCAGTTTGCAAGATGGCACGTAAGTATTCTTCCTGTAGCACCGAATTTTGCAGAGTCCCTGCTGATTTCACAGAAGCAAAAATATGTCGATGAACCATTCTTATCGAATCATTAGCGCGCAACAAACAAAGCCAAGCCGACAAACACAATTTTCGATCGAATGGTCAATCAAATCGCATCATCGGCACACGGGGCCCCAGGAGCTGCCCAAACCAGCGGTCTCAAATCTTTACTTAAACTAAGCGGGATCTCGGCAGATGATTCAGTCAACCCATTGACGGAAGAACTTCCGACTAGTCCCAACCTTTGCGAAAGTGATGGGCAGTTAGACTTGAATGTAGCTGAAAAGTTACTTACCTGGCACGCAGAGAGTGTCGGGAGAATGATTGAACTCTCATCACAGAGCGAAGTGTAAGCATCCTATTTTCCCTCTGTATCATACTCTGCATGAGAGCAAAGCAATCTGATGCATGGTCGTTTTTTTTTTTATTGCTTTCTTTGCGCCTCAAGACCCAAGAACGTGCTTGAGCTCCTCAAGACACTCGCTGAAAGTTTTTGCAAGGGGTACATCGAAACGGCCCTCGAAACCTCATTGGCCCAATTTTCAAGTTACGACATGAAAACTGAACCGAGTCTGAAGCCAATGACGGTGATCAAGACGGCGGACATGGCGATGAATCTGTGGCAAAGATACGTGACTACAGCGATTGTCCCACTTGCTGCTGCCAGTGTGAATATTCGGAGGGGGATGTCGATGTTTAATAGTAACATTCTCGTCCGGATCGAAAGCAAGATCAATTCAGTGGCCCAGAAAGCCTTAGAATGCTAGTCTAATCTCTCGTGCTCATCTTTCACGGTGTGGTAACTGGTTGATAATGCTAACCTTCTTTGTTGTATATTTGTTTGTTTCTAGGCGTGCTGAGCTGGTTGAGCATTAGTTTAGCCAAGCAGAAAAAGTTGGACTTCAAACCGAAGAATGATGAGTTGGATTTTTCGAGGACTCATACGGAAGCGTGTGTTGGCTGTAGTGACTTCTTGAATACTACCCGAACAACTGTCAACCAATCCTTGAGTGGGAAGAACAGTGAAATATTCTTAAGTGAAGTTGGTGTAGTTTTTCATAGGTAGGCATCGTTTTAATTCTCATGATCAACTTGTGCTCAAGCCTTTGGATACTGATAATTATTATTGGGGAAAGTTTTTTGTTGGAACATTTGAAAAAATTTCCGGTTAGTGCGATGGGAGGCTTGATGTTAACCAAGTGAGTTGATTAGATGTCATGGAAAGCCTGATTCAATACGGAAATAAGGTTTTGATGGAAGAATGATTGGACCACAGGGATCTGACGATGTACCAAGATACGATCGCCAAATTCAATATCCCGGGGCTGAATGAACGGTATGAGATGATTCGAGAGCTAGGGAACATATTCGTAGTCCAGCCCTCCATCCTCAAGTCTTACTTGGCCGAATCGGCGATGCTGGGAAGGATCGACGGCAAGCTGCTGAAGCCGTTCTTCCTCATGAGAGCCGATTATGGCGATCATTCGAAGAAGTTCTGGGATGAGCTTGTTGGCGAGTCCAAGCAGCAAGAGCTAGGCGGCGGGGGTGGTGCACATGTGGACCGAGGTCTCTGGCTTGGGATCACTGGTTCATGAAGCTTTTTGTTCCTCTCAGATGATATGGATGATAGTATGTGTTGTTGTAAGACTTCGCTCTTCAAGCCTGCTTGTTCTTTTTTATTTTTTATTTTTTTACGTGTAATCGAAGCAAGTTGTACCAAGTTTATCATCTCCCATTCTCATTTTTTCTCTCAGGTATCTTATTTTTTCTTTTGGGTAGAGGGTTCTTATTGGGATGGCTTGTACAGTCTGCATGCTTTGACGATTCACAATTGAACATGCTCTCATCCATAGAGTCAGCTAGAAGTGCCTGCCCCAAATTAAAAACAACAGAGAGGCCACATCTTCCTGCTGCATGGACAATGGCACTGGTTGTAAATTGGGATTGTGGTCTTGAGCCATCAGATCTTCGCTGCAACCACTTTCTCGGAAAAAGATCAAGTCTTCATGTTTCTTTTGTTCCCCCACGAGCATTATCACAATGTTTTTATCAATTGTGGTGGTGGTGGTGGTGACGTGGGATGATTATGTAATCCATATTTCCAGGGAGGTGCTCATTGCACTTTGGGACATTTCTTGCAGCGAAAACATTCTTCCACCACACAAACCAGTAGATGGCGCGCAAACGGAACGTGCTCCTGGACGAATCAGACCTCGACAGCAACTCAAGCTGCTCGGACAACGATGACGAGCAGATCCAGTTTGAGGACCAAGACTTGCAGAACGAACATTCCCTGTTTGACGACCCTTACAACAGCAAACGGAACAAGAGAAGGAGGATGAATGATGGAAAAGCTGATGCCATCTACGGCATCTTCGCCCCAGAAGCCGGCGATCAAGCCGAAAATAGCAAAAAATCAGACGTGCGTCTTCACAGGTATGTTTCGAACTATTTGAGCCTTTTCGAGGTTATATTTTATTTTCACCTGTTTTCCGACTGAATCTTGACCTTTTCCTCTCTTCTTTCCGTCATCCAGGACGCCGGCCTTCGTGCAAGCCTCCTCTAGCTCTTCAACACGTTTGGATGAAACGGTAAAACATTTTGATGACCAACAAGATCCCAGTGAAAACTCATCTGGTGATGACACTTCAGGATCAGATTCATCCGACTCAAAGTCTAATTCAGTCGAAGAAATTGAAGATCCTAATCCGGCCTCCCTCAGCGGAACTTCTGGACTAAACTCTCGGCCGGAACCCGGTGCATCGGCCTCCAATGACGACTTCAGAGCTATGCTGGGAGCCGGACGAGGATTGGGTTCTCGCGGATTAGGCTCTCCAGCAGGCAATCGCTCCTCCTCAAACACTACTAGTCAGAAAGGTCTTGGATCACCACCGTCCGATGGGGATGCCAATCAATCTAGCACCGCTGATCAAAACACGACCGAGTCTACCCTCCCTCGCCGCTCATTTCTTGGCGCTCAGCAATCTAATCCCTCTGTAGTGCAGCCCGTCAAGAAGAAACCGTTATCCAGAGCAGAACAACAACATTTCGCAAAACTAGCGAGCAGCAAAACTTCATCGATCGGACTGAAGATGCTCGAAAAGATGGGCTGGAAGAGTGGGACCGGGTTGGGCACACAAGGTGAAGGAATCGTCACACCACTCGAAACCAAAGCGCGTCCCAAAGGGATGGGGTTGAGCTACAAAGGGTTTGAAGAGAGAACTGCGCAAGCGAAAGAGGAGGATCGTCGGAACGGAAAGATAATCGATGAGGATGAAAATGATAGAAAACATGGCAAGAAAAAAGCCACGAGAAACGAAGAACAACAAGTCGTCCGTGAAGCGTGGAAGGCAAAGCCTAAAACGCTTAAGAAACCCAAAGTGGTTCATCGTACATACGAACAAATCATATCCGAGCTTGATGCGGATCAGATGTCCATAGATCCTGGCGTTGGAGAAATCATCGATCTCACCGGTCGCAAATTGCCTAGTCTAAATACGACCTTAACCGAGCACTCGAAAGGACCCACCGAAGAGGAACAGGAACACCGATTGCCGGAGCTGGTGCATAACCTGACTCTCATCTGCGATATATCAAAGGGAAACCTGATTCACTTAGCCAAGGAGGGACAAACCATCAAGCAGAAAACTCAACAACTCACAAAGGATCAAGCCCGTTCGGAGCAGATCCTCACCCTTCAGAGGCAGAAGCTCAGCAAGATTAAACGGGTCGTCGAACTGGCTCAGCTCACTAAACTCACTCACTCGAGTATACTCAATCAAATCACGGAGAATACCACCGCCACGGAGATCTGCCAAATGATCGATCAATTCGATGGGTTGTTCTATGAATTACTCGAGTTTCTCTGCGACAATCAAAAGTCGGATCACGAGTCTTTGAGACTCGATGAAATCGTTATTTCTGCCCTGGCGCCAATTGTAAGATTTAGTTTCCTGTTTTCATTAGATGGTACTTCCAAAAAAAAAAGAGAGAGAGAATTAACCACAATTGTGTTTCTTACAGTTACGGCAGGTTTGGAGCCGTTGGGATGTACTCCAACAGCCCGATCTTTCTGTCAAGGAACTGAAGCGGTTCAGAAAATGTTTCCGGACAGAGCAAAGTTCTCAGCCATCAAAAGCGACCGAGGAGGACGAAATCTTCCAGCATCCCTTGTTTCCCGCATCGTCTCGGCCTTCAATCTTACAATCATCCAATCGGAGAATGACGGCATATGAAAGTCTGATTTGGAACGACTGGTTGCCGAAAATCCGGTCGGCGGTCAACGTGTGGTCACCTTACCAGTCCGAAAAAATGATCAGGCTTTACACCAGCTGGAAGTCGATTCTCCCTCAATTTGTACACGACAACTTCCTCGACCAATTAGTTGTACCCAAACTACTCACATGGATCGGGAATTGGGATTTCCGAGAGCAGTCCGAAGACTTCGAGAGTACTCGACCGAATTCCAAACGAGTCTCACTTCATCTGTTTGTTTTCCCTTGGCTGGAACTTGTGGGCCCCTATCGCAGTGAGCTGATCATGGCGGAAGTCAAGCTGAAACTGCTGGCTTGGTTGAACGCCTGGAAGTACACATCGGTGGAAAGCGTGGAAGAAAGCCTGATGATTCAGGACTTGATGGTATGGAAGAAGGACGTGCTAAAGCGGCGCGATTGGGACAAGATGATCCTGAAGACAGTAGCACCCCATCTGGCAAGTTACCTACGAACACATCTGTCGATCAACCCGAAGAACCAAAACCTGCGTCCGTTTGAAGTGATGATGGAGTGGAGCCAGCTGATCACCAATCAAGACATGCTCAACGAATTGTTCATCAATCAGTTTTTCTCCAAGTGGATCGACACGCTGTGGATCTGGTTGACGTCGGCTTCGGCGAACGGGGAGCAGATTGGAGCATGGTACAAGTGGTGGAAATCCAACTTCCCCGAATCGCTCTTGGGGGAGCGGTCGATAGTCAGTCTGGGATTCGCGACTGGGCACGAGCTGATGAACCAGGCCAAATCACTGTCTTCCTTAGGTCAGGATCTTAAGCTGCACTTGCCTAAACCTGACTTGGCGGCGATCACCGCAGCTGCCCTTTCATCCTCCTCCTCAAGATCACGCAGGAAACCCAGCCAACAAACCGCGGAACCACAAGAATCAAATAAACTGAAGAAATCCTATGGAAAGAGGCTAGAAGAGATTACGTTCAAGTCGATCGTGGAGGAAGAAGTGACGAAGAAAAACCTATTCTTGATTCCCTTGGGCAAGACGCTCGACTCAAACGGCCGCTCCATGTTCAAAGTCTCCAACCAATTTGCTCCCCATTCGTCCGGCCTTATTATCTCCATTTCTGACGACGTCGTCTTCGCCAAAAACCCCGCCAGTAATAAAAATTCACTCAATAGGAATCCTGATGAGGATGACTGGGAACCTATGCTACTCGATGATATGTTGGATAAAGCTCTCCTCCTCGTTAACCATCCGTCATCTTGATCCTTTTTTCCCTCTTATCTGTTTCTTCTTCCTTGGCTTCATTTTTTTTTTGCTAAGTTTGTATGCCATCATGTTGATTTGTTGAATGTTTTGAGTTAATTGCAAATAATAAGGAACCAAAAACGCGGCATCATGATGAATCAAATTTTTAGTCGGATCACTCTCGGTATAGCACTAAATGATATATGGAAAGGATCTTGTTTTTTTTTCGGGCTGGGGGGAGGGCATTCATTTCAAATCAGCTTGATAAATATCTTCATTCGGAAGTTCCCAAGTAGATAAGCATGTTTTGTCGTCGCTCAATGTGATTACATTAAGAAGAGGTTCGAGGTGTTGCCGCACGCTGCTGATTCCTGAAAGTGGCAAATGTTGTTCGGTCGTTTGACTTGACCCCGAGGGTTTAAGCCATCAGCCTCCCCCTCGACCATACGAGGTACGCAGAGCCTTGTAGGACATTTTTCAGGTTTATATAAGTCTACATTGGTTGATGGGTCTCTACTTTTCTTCGCTGTCTTGTCTCTCTCTCTTCTCTCGATCTCAACGCGCTTTCTTTATCGATTGATGACGAGCTAGAATCCTCTCCCAATCATCTTGACAAAATACTGGAATAAGACTGGCTCTCTCTCCATAACTACTATATATAGGCATACATACTACCTTCTCTGATTTCAAAGAATTATATCAACTCACTTCTTTCTGACAAAGCTCATCACGTCTTCTCTTTTATTATTCCATCTCGGGCCAGCTATTCATTAACCCATCAATTCTTGACACTTTTCAAGCACTTGCACTGTTCTCTCGATTATTTCTGAGCGGTGGTCATCACTTTCATATATGCCATGCTCTTGGAGCTGTGGGAATTATAACCATCGACTCATCGCCGCCCTTCCTTACTCTCGAATTGATCACACCCGTCATCTTTCATCATCCATGGGAAAAAACAACGCGTGCATACACCATGCAAGGAATCTGTCGATCAACCTCCATATACGAAGCAATTAAAAGCGTACGCCCAACGTGGGGCTCGAACCCACGACAATTCGATGGCAAGATCTGCGGTGCAGATACCATGTCAAACCCTCATGAGCTGTAAGAGTCGAATGCTCTACCAACTGAGCTAGCCGGGCGAATATACTACCCTTGACTAATATTGGGAATATAACCTTCCCGTTTTTTACTTCTTATTACTTTATTAGAGTCTCTTGTTTAAAATCTGAAGAATAAAACTCTGGTTGATATGTATTGCTTCATAAAAGAAAATTAGAATTGAGGTTGCATCTGGGAGCATAATCTTATGTACAAGAATGATGTTGTGGGGGATATTGGTGAAATGTGAACAAATTTGGTGGGACCTGATCACCAAGATGCTCCAAAAAGATCAAATGTTATGCTATGAAATAAAATTTTTACTAAAATTGAACATCCCAAATCCACTGGCTGGCACTTACAGGGGCAGAAAGGACCTGCAAAAGAGTGGCAGGAACCTGCCAACAGGTGCCAAGTGCCATCTCTAGTTGATGGCCCCAAGGGTAGGGGAGCGCCCCAGCAATGCGCTCCGGCAGCCCCAACTTTGCAAAAAAAGAGGGGGGGGCACACCTGCCCAAAAAAAGAGAAAAAGAAACTACTTTCCATCAATCAACCATGACCCAACACTAGTCACCGGGCAGTTAATTCAGGGGCCCTTGGGGGTTATCCCCTGGGTTGGTGGTTTTTTTGGAGGATTCAGGTGCATTCATTGTGTCTGCTTCTGCAATCATGCTCCATAATTCATCCAGATGTTCCTTACAAAGCAGTTACATTCATTAAATGAAGGGGGTATCCACATCTCATATGATCAAAGTTATACTTTGCATCAAATTGACCAGTAATCTGCAACTATTTCAAAACCCCTTGATCAACAATGAGGTAGTGTGGTACTGTGACATGTATTTTTTCTTCATCTATTTCAAACACAGGAAAAAAATTCCCTCAAAAATGCAACACTATAAAATCAATGTCCCTCAAAAATTATGTTCCCTTCCCTCCCAGACACAGGCCTCTTGGCTCTTTTGGCTCTCCTGAGCATTCAAAATATGGCCAAATGTATGAAATATTGTATTTACCATGTTCTCCCTATTATCAACAAGGAAATGATGTCACTTCAGGGGGGGCACTTGTAGAATTGCCAGAAGTCCTTGGTTCAACATGACATTTTATGTTTTGTTCTTACAGAGAGATTCTTATTTAAGCTAGGATTTTTTCTATGATTTACTTTAGAAATAATGAATGTCAGATATTTCAATATTGTAGAAATTGATCACACAGTTTCACTCATTAATCTTATACACCAACACATTTAAATACCAATCAAAAGACACCAGGGGAGCCGAGGGGGCACTCTACAGGAAGTGCCATAGCTTAACTTGGCCTTTGTTTTGGTCATATGTCTGTTGTAAGTTAATCCCTTCTTTTTCATTAACTATTCCTTTCAATGAGGATAACTAGAGTTGAACTCATGATGAAGTGATATGTTACACAGTGTGAATTTATCCATAAATTTTGTTGAATTCATGTTGAATTCTAGCTGAACTCAATCATGTTCATGAACTTCAATTTCTCAGTACATGCATTTTGAAGAGTTTAACTTATTTTTTTAGCTATTAAATCCAAATGTCAATTGAAGAGATAAAGTATTATCACCCCTGGGGAAAAAGACCATAATCAATATTGGCCATGGGTTCATGAATTCCAGTGCACCCTGTCTCAATTACATTTTTTTTTACTTTTCATTGGGATGGTAGTGGTGCATCTCAACTCCAAGGAATTACTGTTTGTAGAGCTCTGATGTACCTCTGTTAATGGCTGCTATAGCTTGGTCAATGAGTTGAATCTGTCAAAGCCTAATAACCATATCAGGCCAAGCTTTAAAATGCCCATCACAATTGACCATACATGATGCTCATTGAAAAGGGCCCTAACAGACTCCATGACTGGTACATGGTTACAAAGTGGATAATCCCTCCTCAATGAAAAAAATGTATTGTTCATTGAGATGGGACATGGATTACTTGATGGCTGATATTTAGAATTCATTTTAATGTCAAAACCAAGCTGGATTATTGGTGTATACTGGCCCTGGAGACAGATTTTTACCCCTTGCAATGTCCAGTACATGTTGGTCATTGAGCTGGGACATGGTCTAGAGATGGCCTCAGATACCCATTTGCGGGTACCCAGTACCCATTGGCGGGTACCTCTCAGTTTAAGAACAGGTATCAGTCTGTGGGTGCTGGGTACAGGTGCAGGTGTCCAGCTTCTGGTGAAAAAAGTAGGTAGGCACCCGCTCCAAGTACCCCCCAATTACCCACCCTACAAATGGGCCTGCTCACTCAGCTGGGTATGGATTTCTTGCTGAGCAGGCATTGACTGGCTTGGTGAGCAGGTCATGGCCTGCTAACCAAGAAATTCACGGCCTTCTCTGTGAGGTCTTGGCCTGCTCACTGAGCTGGTCAGGGCCTACTCAGTGAGGCCGCAGTCTGCTCACTGAGAAGTTCACGGCCCACTCAGTAAGCAAGCCTCCCCAGCAGGTCACGGCCTGCTGACTGAGTAGGCCATGACCTTCTCAGTGAGCAGGCCGCAGCCTGCTGACCAAGTAGGCCATGACCTTCTTGGTGAGCCGGTTGCGGCCTGCTGACCAAGTAGGCCATAGTTGCCCTGCTCAGTGAGCAGGTTGCAGCCTGCTCACCAAGTAGGCTGTGGCCTGCTTGGTGAGCAAGTCGCAAGCTGCTCACCAAGCAGGTCATGGCCTACTTGGTCAGCAGGTTGCAACCTGCTTGCCAAGAAGGCCGTGGCCTGCTTGGTCAGCAGGCCGCAATCTGCTCATCAAGTAGATGTGACCTGCTTGGTGAGCAAGTCGCAACCTGCTCACCAAGCAGGTCATGGCCTACTTGGTCAGCAGGTTGCAACCTGCTTGCCAAGAAGGCCGTGGCCTGCTTGGTGAGCAGGCTGCAATCTGCTCATCAAGTAGATGTGACCTTCTTGGTGAGAAGGCCGCGACTGCTTGGTGAGCAGGCTGCGACCTGCTCACCAAGCAGGTCACACCCACCAGGGGAGATTTTATGGCACTTGCATGGCAGTGCCACAGCATGTGTTTTTACTCTAACCCCTGCCCAATGATCCTAAAGTCAATGTTTATATAAACTTGAAATCATGGTGATGTGGGTCAAGGTATTTGAGGAACATCTTCTGAAGTAAACCACAACAAAAGCTGATATCCAGATAATCAAATTTGTTGTTTTAGGATGGATGACTCCACAAATTGTGTAGAACTCAGGCTGAACTCAAGTCATTCTTATGATTTTATGAATTTTTACATGTCCAAATAGTGATTGGGCCATTTTTAAACAAAGCTTTTTAAATAAAAATACATCAAGATTTCCATTCAGCAATGTGTGAAGAAACATTCTGATGAAAAAGTCTATACAAACCATCATGGATCATTTCTTGGAAATTTCAAACTAACTTTTAATCTAAACCGCTTGAAAAAAACTCTTTTGTATACCCTAGATGATTAAAAATATATTTATCACCAGGATTCTAATTATATTGAGAACATGTACACCTAAATTTAGAACTACAATTTCCTTTAGCAGTCAAATTTCAAAAATTTTATACAAAATATTAAAGTTCCCTGGTTTGTAGATTTCATGAAGTCCTAATTTTACCAAGAGGAATTGAATTTACATTAGAAAAGGTATGTAATCACATTTTTATCCAAGACACCTGAATTTTCTAACTTAAATAAGTCCTCCCTTATGCAAGAGCTTGAGTTTGGCGGGTGGCGAAGCCACCCCCTCCCGCAGGGAGGGACTTAAGACTAAAGTCGGGGTGCTTGCCTGAGAGGATCTTGCGAGAATCTGGTTCAAGTTCAAGAGGCTGTAGCTGTCTTGTCTTCAGAGCTACACATGTAGTTCCGTGGAAGGAAAGATGCACCTGCATCCTGGCTTTGCTTCTGTGGAACTTGTTCTTTGGATTTCCTGTTTGTTGACTTGTAAAGATCAAAAATCTGTTCAGAGGTGATTGGCGGTTGCGCTTTGTCCCCTTCTGCGCAAACGCTGAGTTTGCCCAAAGCATTTCATGTCCGGTATTCTTTGAAAATTCACAAAAAAAAACACATCTGACTTTTTGATGAGGTCATGACTTCTAAAAATCAAGAAGATCATGACCTTTCTAAGTCCTTGTGGTGGGATCAATAGCAAAGGAACTCCAGGCTGGAAAATTCACAGAGTGAATTTCCATCACTTTTGGGTAGGTGGGCTCAGGCCGGCACCCCGACTTTAGTCGTAAGTCTCTCCCTGCGGGAGGGGGTGGCTTCGCCACCCACCAAACTCAAGCTCCCGCCAAAGGAGAGACTTAGTTAAGTTAGCTGAATTTTCAACCTCTTCACACAAATGAGCAGGACACCTGCTCATGGTAGTCAGCCTCCAAAATACACCTATTTCAATAAAATTTTGACTTAAATATTCTCAAAGATCATTTTTGCGCAGTCACTGTGCATTTTGAAGAGTGACTGTGCATTTACCATTTTCTTGATTTGCTTTATTTTTAGATTGAACTTGGGCCACAAGTTGGGCCAGAGTTGCCAGAGACCAACTCCCATTGGTCACCCTGTTTCTTTTTTTGTGGCGCTTGGTCATTGCTTTTTACATAGTTGTGAAATCTGAATGAAATCCTATTGTGCACCCGTACAATACGGTATGCATTCATATTTCAGAACATTTTACAGACATGTGACATGTTAGAAAGGCCGTTTGTGCTGGTTTAACCAAAAAATATGTAAAATGGGACACCTTGGTCACAAATCCCAACAATTATTTGCTGGAAAAGCTTTCCCAATCCAAAAAAATGTACGTGTGGGGGTAGGTTCAGAACCAATTATTCATATTTTTGAATTACTATAAACTGCCAGACCAAATACAATTAATTGTGGCATCTTGCATATAGAAGATGTGAATTCAGTACTCTCTCCAAAAAATGTATATTTTTCTTTTTTGTGTTGAATAGAAATAGATAAAACAGAATATTATTGACTGTAATAATCAAGAAAATTAAATGGGATTAAAGAATAATGATATCAGAACCATGATTGTATTGGTATCAATTCAGGTTTGTATGCTTCATTTTTTCTACATGAGCTCAATATAACATCAAGTATACATCAAGCAACACATACTGTGAGATTCCCAGTGACTTGGAACTGAATTATGTAAATTATGCAGGATGAATGTGATGACATTCTAACATACTTCAAACCCAAGAAGTGGTATGACTTCAGCAGTGGCACCCGTTGATAAAATACTATGAATACAATCAGAAATATAAGAAAATAACAACCTGTCCAAAAGCTGTATCTAGCTCCTGCTGAAGATTGGGAACGGACAGTTGTGAGATCAAATATGGTGCGTTGTCAGTTGTTTGCAAGCAAGAGTGCCGTAGGTTATCGAGCAATAACTGACAATTTGATTTTTTTTTGTGAGTTGATGGGATGAAAAAGGGAAGTGGTCCAGGAAAGAAAAATAAAAGAAATACGGCTGTAAACTTGATGATCAATTCAGCTCAGGCCTCAGCGGAGTTGCGGAATGACGTCACGCATGATAACAGAGTTGCGGAATGATGTCACACATGATTACATAACTTAATTGCGAGTTTTGATTATGTAACATCAAGTATGGTGTGTCCCCCTAGGTGAGCAGGCCAGGACCTGCTCACCAAGTGGGGTGTGACCTGTTTGGTGAGCAGGTTGCAGCCTTCTCACCGCCCTACTTGGTGAGCAGGTTGCGGCCTGCTCACCAAGTGGTCATGCCCTACTTGGGTACGCCGTGAGCAGGTTGCAGCCTGCTCACCAATAAGCAGGTCATTGCCTTCTCACCAAGCAGGCAATGACCTGCATGTTACATGTGTCACCCGCGGGTACCTGCCACAGGTACCCGGGTGCCTGTTCTGTCTGCCACTGTGGGAGCAGGGACGGGTGCATGTGCCCAAGGGTTTTTTTGGGAGCAGGTACCCGCATCCATTGCAAGTACTCAGGTGCAGGTGGCCAGGTCTATCAGCAAGGCCAGATATACTGGTCAACAAGCTGGACCTTTCACAGCTTGTAACCTGTCTTATCTGTTCAGGAAGCACAAGTCCCAATCTTTATTTGTCACCCTATTGTACGCGCGTACAACAGGGTGACATTGTCAAAAATGATCTTCAACAAGAGGCAAGGGAAGATGGAATCGTCAATTTTGAAAAAACAGAAAGAAACAAATCTCTCCACAAAATATATGGGAATTTTGCAGGATGTCTAGCCAAACTTCAACACCCCCAGAGGTGTTACTTCAGTCATGTTTTGGACTCATTGGGGTTCATTTTTGTTAAATTTTCCAGTATCATTCCAGTGAATTTTGGCCATTTTAAAAGCTGATTTTGATGCAGCTTTGGATGGAACAGCTAAAAAATGCAGTAGTATAATAAAATTATTAACAAACTGTTTTCAAGCTCTATTTGGAACATGATGATCTGTGATCCTTGAAGGATCCCAGTTCATTGGCACACTCTTTCACATACATCAATTGTATCTTTTCACTTTTTATTTTTTCAAGGATGGATTATAATTAGACACTAGAGGATAGGGCGGCTGCGCCGCCCACCACCATGAGGGGTTGTCTTTATGATCATTTGCCAAACTCATGCCTCAAAACCTCAAACTCTCAAACATCTTGATTTGAAATCTGGATGGTTGATTGCATCATGGTGGCTACGCCGCCCAGTACTTCTAGTGCTAAAACCCTGAACAGGCCTGCTACCTTAACATGAACCCTCCCCCCACTGCTGCAAACCCATTGCCTCCCCACACTCCCCACCCACCCAAGTGTCAGCCAACCCCCCCCCCCCCCAAATAGGCAAATAAAAGAAACAAAGTTAAATTTGAGAAATGAGCTGTGAGTCTTTGTGTACTGTGACTTTCACCCCCACAAAACCTAATTCCAAATTGATAGAAGAAAAGTTAACAAATTTGATATATGTAAAAAAATTGAAGAGTGCAGATTGGGGAATTGATGGGTCACAAAATTCATTTTGCAGTGCAATAGATTTTAATTACATATTTCTCAGGCATTTTTTTCTTGCTATTATTTTCTTGAACTTTTTTCATATTATCATTGTTCCCAAACTAAAGTTTGTGCTCAATCACTTTAACAAGATCAAGTCACATTGAAAATCCAAATATGATAGAGCCACACTTCAAGAACAACTGAAAAACTGAATCCAAGGTTTCCCCTCTCAATTAGCCTCACAAACATCAACCCCCCCCCCCCCCCACAGCTTTGCCCAATCAGCTCCGGCATGTCTTACCAATGAGGCTGGAATTTCCCTGGTACGTTGCTACTCTGACCCACAGGACAAGGTTGGCTCTTTACCAACCACCAAAAAATGCTAGCTTGAAGCTGAAGAGAAGCTTTCTTCTGGGCAGAAGTAACACTTCCAGCAATGCTGGCTTGGATGGTTGCATCCGAGTTTACATTGGATGCGGCCATCTGATTCAAACTTGGGCGCTGGGCCACCGAGTGAATCAAGAACCAATTCAAACTTGGTGGCCAAACACCAGGGCCACCGAGTTTGAATCGGTCAACAATTCACTCGTTGGCCTGGCGCCCGAGTTTGAATTGGATGGCCGCATCCAATATAAACTTGGATGCAACCATTTGAGCCAGCTTTTCTGGCAGTGTAAGAATGAACAGTCATGCAATGTGTTGGCTTGCCAAAAAGAAAGGGCATATTGATGAGTAATGGGTGAAAGCTGTGCTGTAAAGTGAGCAAAACTGCTTACCAAGAACTCTAAGAAAGCAGGTGGCTACCTGAAGCCTGAAATACTCAGCCGGGATATCTCAGGGAGCTACTTGCTAGGCAGTTATCAGATGCCAACAGATCTAGGGCCCCAAGTAGATGCCTGTTTACCAAGAGGTCTCAGGACACAGGTGGCTGACTGTTTTCCATGGATAAGGTCTTGTGTGATATAGAGGTGGCTACCTACTCACACAATGTCTTGGGAAACAGGTTGATTGCATGCCGAGAGATCTTGGGAAGCAGGTGGCTACCTGCTTGCCAAGAGATCTCGGGAAGCAGGTGGCTACCTGCCCGCCGAGAGGTCTTGGGAAGGAGGGGGCTACCTGCTCGCCGAGAGCTCTCGGGCAGCAGGTGGCTACCTGCTCGCCAAGAGCTCTCGGGAAGCAGGTGGCTACCTGCTCGCCGAGAGCTCTCGGGCAGCAGGTGGCTACCTGCTCGCCGAGAGCTCTCGGGCAGCAGGTGGCTAGCTGCTCGCCGAGAGCTCTCGGGCAGCAGGTGGCTACCTGCTCGCCGAGAGCTCTCGGGCAGCAGGTGGCTACCTGCTCGCCGAGAGCTCTCGGGCAGCAGGTGGCTACCTGCTCGCCGAGAGCTCTCGGGCAGCAGGTGGCTACCTGCTCGCCGAGAGCTCTCGGGCAGCAGGTGGCTACCTGCTCGCCGAGAGCTCTTGGGCAGCAGGTGGCTACCTGCTCGCCGAGAGCTCTCGGGAAGCAGGTGGCTACCTGCTCGCCGAGAGCTCTCGGGGCGCAGCAGGTGGCTACCTGCTCTCCAAGAGATCTGGGGCAGCAAGTGGCTACCTGCTCGCCGAGAGATCTCGGGAAGCAGGTGGCTACCTGCTCGCCAAGAGCTCTTGGGCAGCAGGTGGCTACCTGCTCGCCGAGAGCTCCCAGGCAGCAGGTGGCTACCTGCTCGCCGAGAGCTCCCAGGCAGCAGGTGGCTACCTGCTCGCCGAGAGCTCTCGGGCAGCAGGTGGCTACCTGCTCGCCGAGAGCACTCGGCCAGCAGGTGGCTACCTGCTCGCCAAGAGCTCTCGGGCAGCAGGTGGCTACCTGCTTGCCAAGAGATCTGGGGCAGCAAGTGGCTACCTGCTCGCGGAGAGATCTGGGGAAGCAGGTGGCTACCTGCTCGCCAAGAGCTCTTGGGCAGCAGGTGGCTACCTGCTCGCCGAGAGCTCCCAGGCAGCATATGGCTACCTGCTCGCCAAGAGCTCCCAGGCAGCGTATGGCTACCTGCTTGCCGAGAGCTCCCAGACAGCATATGGCTCACTGCTTGCCGAGAGCTCCCAGGCAGCAGGTGGCTACCCGCCTACCGAGAGGAGCTCTAGTGCTGTTAGTTCTTGCATCAGGTGAAGGTTGCAAGGCTGAAGAGCGTTGCCTCGTAGAGCTTTGTAACTCGGTTTGGAGAATCTGGGAGGTGAGTGGCCAAGCCATGAGGGCTGTGGTGTTGCAGCGAGGCATTGGTCTAGGCTACGGACGTTGTGGGCAAGGCTGCGACAAGCAAGGGGTCGCTGACGCCATGCAACAGTGGCGCGGCCTGCCAAGACCCTGGTATTTTTTGGGGTGAGATGACACGCAATGCCCTCAGTTATTGCTTGCGTTGGGCGGGGATGCCGCGTGAAGCCAGAGGTCCCTGGTTGGGCTGTTGGTAAGGGTGCAAGGAGGGGAAGCAAAAATATTGGTGTCAGCCAAAGTGTACACAGCTACAGCCGTGGCAACACATGGAGCTGCCAAAAATGCAGCAACACAAGTGAAAATCAAGGCAACGCAGGGTTGATGTTGCAGGACTGATGTCTGTGTGTCTTAGATGGTCGTCCTCAAAAGGGGCCATTGCTGGTCTGATTTTGCCCCAGGTCGCCCCCACCCCATCCGTAGCTTGTGCACGGAGGGGGCGATCTCAGGTGACCCCCCTGATGAGTCTTTGACTTACCGGGGCCCGATCCACACCCCTTCCCTTGCACAAGCATGGGCGGGTCCTGCAAAGGAGAAAGGCCCAGGCCAAACCCACGATCCCAGTTTTGGCAAAAGTGTTGCTTTAATAAACTGGGATTTTCTTTGTGGTATGGATCAAAATTATTTGAGAAAAAAATGGATTGGTTATTCATTATTATCAGAAAGAATTGAAAAAGTGATTACCACTTCAACATGAGATCTTTCTCTCTAAGCTGCATTCTACGGTTGATAGATAAGATAAATTTAAAAAGGAAAATTCCAGTTTTATCCAAGTATAATTATGCTTTACATGTGAAATTTTCGCAAAGATTGACTGTAGAACAGAGGTATATATCTAATGGTTTTCAAGGGCAAAGGGAAATCTGGCTGGATTACCAAAAAGCTTCATTGCTCTATGCCTTTGCCATCTAGTGGCAGTTGTACACTTTCTACCAAGCTGACAGGTCCTTCAAACTGTGTCCATTTCTGTTTCTATGTTGTTTTTTATTTCATGCCATTCCTTTTTTCTTCCCTTTCCTCAACATATTTTACATACTGATCTTATACTTCATTTTCCACCTCCTTTTTTACTTATTATTTTTGTATTTTCTTTGATCACTTATACTTTTTTCCTCTCTTTTTTTACCCTTCCTTTACCCTTTCTGTTTGATTCTTTTTTTAGTCTTATCTTTCTCTCTTTAACCTTTATTTTTAAATCCAAAAATCTTGTTGTATTGTATTTTTGTGTTTACATTCACATTGATAGGGGGTATCAAATATACCAAATTCACCATTGAAAACCAGTCAATTATCCAAGAATCTTTTTCTTCAAAAATGGATCCAAAACAGTGATTGATAAGCAACCAAAATGTTTTAAAAATGGTGGATTTCTGAAAACCAGTCAATTACATAAGTGTGGATTTGCATGTATTTGATACCCCCTAATGTTTTTCCATTTTGAATTTGACTTTCATCAAAGTTTCAAAACATGAAGTCAGTATAGAGGAACTGGTACCAATAGAGACATTCCACTGATCAATTTTTCTAATTTTTTTTCATGTGAATCTTTTACAAAAATTTAACAAAAGAAATTCAGGA
This sequence comes from Puccinia coronata f. sp. avenae, assembly GCA_002873125.1. NCBI lineage: Eukaryota > Fungi > Basidiomycota > Pucciniomycetes > Pucciniales > Pucciniaceae > Puccinia > Puccinia coronata. Next base: position 42,848 of record PGCI01000111.1, on the reverse strand, counting down.
GGTTCCTCAGTCCATTAAAATTTTAAAAGATGCCAAAAAGTTTTTATGTTACTTATCTTGATAAAATGTATTTTTCTGAGATCAAATCATGATAAGGACTTTCTTGAATCTGATAAATGCCTTATTTGTTTATGGGTTATCCCAGAGATCTTTTCAGGATGGCCCCCAAGCTCTCTTTCTGAATTCACAAATCTATAACACCTCAGGTCTCTATGAGCCTGCATATATCAGGGTTGGACAAGTCAATTTCTGTTTTTCTGTTTTTTCTGTTTTTGCTTTTTTTCTTTTCTGCCGCACATCTGTTCATTGGTTTTCACTCATATTTCACGTGAGCTGTACCTCACCTAGGAGCAAGAGTTGTGGAAGGCATCTTTCCTCATCCTTCCACAAACTCTTCATCTTGCCTCCCAGGTATGTCTCTTGTTTTCTTTCTTCTTGTTCTGATCTTTCTGTCTCCTCTTAATCTTGTTTTATTTCTTTTCTCTGTGATTTTTCAAACATGTGGAATACACACTCATACTTTCATGCAACCGTCACCTTGGCTCCCATTTGCCTTAAAAAAATAGAAGATAAGCTAACAGAACCTTTCTTTATCATGACCTGGATATTTGAATATCTTCAATTTACATGCAAATAAAGACATGTGGTGTAATCATTTTGGCTTGAAAACTGTCTTTGGAGGGATCACAAACAGGCTTAACTTTTGGGATTGCCTGCAATTGAAAAGAATGAAGAGCAAATAGACATGAATTGAATTTCATCACAATTTTGAATTCCAATTGAGATATTTATTTACTGCTATCAAATGCAAATTTGGGATCAAGGTGTGGTTGTTTGAAATTTTGTGAGGAAAATGAAAAATTATTGTCGTTTCCAAATACCTGTTTTGTATATTCCTCCCATCTTGATCCATTGGTGGATATTCTTTTCTGTTGAAATTCTTTGAATTGAAGAAAAGGTCAACTCAAGTTACAGATACGTTGTGAATCATTTTCTATGCAGATCCAAATGAATTCCAGTTGAGTTGCGGTTGAGTTCATGATAGCTTCAGAAACACTTGATCAAGTTTCAAGTAAGATATAGGGGAGGTCTCCGCTAGAGTTCATGAAAGAAGTTAAGGTATGGCACTTCACGTGAAGTGCCCCCTTGGCTCCCCTGGTGAGAAAAAGGAATTTTATTTTTGTAATCCTGTATAAGTGGGACTTATTTTTTATACCAATCTAATTACCATTTGATGTAGTTTTTATAAGATGTCAGGCCACAAGTAATCAGTTTTTATTTCAAAAATCTGTTCAAGTTGATTAGTATTGAATGAAATTCAAGTCTTCTCACCAATATGTTCCGCTAGATAATTTTGAACCACCTTGTAAGCAGTTTCCTCTGCGAGCTCAGGGGTGCCTGATCCAGATAGATATATTGCCAGCTCTTCCTGCGTTTTTGTATATTCGTAGACAGCTATAAGGGTCCTCCAACGTTGAACATTGACGCGCCCTACCAGTGGATAAATTTCAAGCTTTTCTCCCGAAGTTTTTGGCTTTCCTCCCAAAATTTGTTGGTGTATCCATTGATATAACATCTTAGTCAGCGAAGTCTTCTTAGTTTGATCGACGATACTAGCGCGCTCCAAAATTATTTCATGTAGGAGGTCGACGTAGTAAGTGAGCTGCCTGTAGTGTTGGGCTAGGTCGATAGACGTTACCATCTTTCGTTGAGTGACAGGATTATATGCAATTCTGACAACATGATGGCATGTTCCTTGTGAATCTAAGGGTTGCGTCATTATGAGCGGCAAGCTGGGGTGCTTTTCCTGGAAAACTTTTGGCTTGCAATGGATCTCTTTTGAAGCGGTTGCAGTCTCGAAGTTTTTATATTGTTCTAGGGCTTCAGGTGACATTTTCTTGCGTCCATGGTACTTCAACTCTTCAGCTTGTAGCCATGCTTTGTCTTTCAACGTCAAGGTTAGTCCTGGTTAGTTTCAAGTCATTTGAATAATTTGGTCAGCAAGGGGGCTCATATAATGACTTGTTATACAATTTTTAGAGGAAAACAATTAATTATTAACCTTGATTGGCTTCCTCTTGAGCTCCCGATGAACTCTCCGCAACTTCTGTAAAATATTCTATATTCTGACCAAAGAGTCTAAGGTTGGACGGCTTAGGCTGTGCTAAAACTATCGCAATCCCCGCAAGGATAAGATATGCCTGTAAAAAGGGGTGAAAGCGGACTGAGAATTGTCTTGTCATTTCAATGATGGTGTTGGGCGCAGAAATGGAATGAAGAGCACCTTGATGCGTATTGGCGTTTGCACAGTTACGGACTCTGCAATATGCAGTACATATAAAGCAGAGCACATGATACGGTTAACTTGGACCGGCATATTTATGTAGTCAAGCCACCAGGGTTGGAAATCAAACACGACCTCTGCAAGCTGTTTCGGCAGAGCTAGGGAGAATCTGAAGAGCTCCTGCAAGAAACAAAAAAAATTGAGTAGTCAAAAACCGTACAGTTCGCATTCTTACTATTTTTCTGTCTCCTCGACACGTTAGTGAGGGTTAGGGTGGGTAAGAGTGGCTAGCTGCCTGGCAGTGGAACGGTCGATCCATGACGCGTCACATTTTCTGAAGCGGCAATTAATACTGCCTGTCATTTGTAGTCAGTGAGGTTCTTCGAGGGTTAGTGTGAGTTAGCGTGGTGAGCTACTTTAAGCGGTTGGTCCTAACACTCCTTTGAAGCTGCAACATGCACTGTCTCGCGACTATCGGGAAATCGTGGTCGGCACTCTTGAGTGGGTCCTCATTACAGCAGTGGGGCTTTCCAAGGAATAGACGTGTGGCTTGCGTTCCGATGTTTCCTAACGCGTCGCATCATGGTGCTGCAACACACTGCCACACTGTCTCGCCATCCTAGAATCCTGCTCAGCATCGATCGGATCTGACTCGGCCTCCAGTACGTGGGCAGTTGGGGACCGGGGTCCAACCGGCCCTGAAGCTACCTAACAAATTCCCCGAGATCACACTGTCGAACCATACGTAAGTCGCACCTCGGCCGACCGGAGGGAGTGAGTGTCAGCTTCAATCGGGGGGGGGGGGGGGGCTCCGCTGGTCCATTCTCCTTTGTCTTGGGAACGGAGAATTTCACTCTTCTCATCTCAGCGTAAGCTGAACCCCGCCGCCAAAAGCTTTAACCGAGCGACTCAAAGTCTCTCGAGTGAGCGCCCGGGGCACAGTCGGCGTAATGCAACAGAGGCTTCAGATTCTTCCACATGCATCACAGAGAGAGGACTTATGTGAAGTCTGATCTTGGTGCCACATCCTCTGTGTACTAGCTCACTTTGATAATCACCATCCCTCAGCAATGAGGGCCGGTTACTCTCCGACCGGGAATCAGGACCCTTCAAGGATATGATGTCACTGCAGAGGGCCACTTGTAAAATCACCAGATGTCATTGATTGGACATGGCACTTCATGTGTCTATGTGTCTTACGGAGAGAGTCTTGCTTCTCTAAGCTAGGATTTATTCTATGATTTATTTCAGAAAGCATGACTGGAATCTATTTAACTATGGTAGAAATTAACCACCTAGTTTTGCTCATTAAGCTTATATACGTCAACACATGTGAATACCCGTCCAATAGGAAAAATATTATTTTTTTTCTTTATCCGTGATAAGTGGGACTTATTTGTTTAGACTTTTCGTTATAACGATGAAATTTCCATTGGAGTAATTTTTTATAAGAAATAACGCCGCAATTGATCAGTTTTCATTTCACTACTCTGTTGAATTTGATTAAAATCTTGAATGAAATCACAGTCCTCTCACCAGTATGTTCAGCTAGAAAATTTTGAACTACCTTGCAGGCAGTGTCCGCTGCGAGCTCAGGGGTACTTTGTCCAGAAAAATACTTTGCCAGCTCTTCCTGTGTTTCTGTATATTTGTTGCCAGCTAAAATGGTATCCCAACTTGGAACATTGATGTTCAACTCGCCATTCACAAAGAATTCCCAACCTGGAACCTTGACGAGCCCTACCATTGGATAAATTTTTGGCCTTCCTTCCGGATTTGGTGATTTTTCTCCCAAAACTTGTTTGTGTATCCATTCAAATAACTTGTCACTCAGCCAATCCTTTAATGATTGATTGACAATACCAACGCGGTCCAAAATTTTTTCTTGCAGGAGGTTGACAAAGTAAGCCAACTTCTTGTAGGGAGTGGATAGTTTGATAGAAGGTACCACGTTTCGGTCGGACTTGGCAGGATCATATTCGATTCGGACTACATGACCTGCTACTTGGCGATCTGCGGATCGTGTCACTATGAGCGGTAAGTATGGGTGCTTTTGTCGGAAAATGTTTGGCATGCAATGGAACTCCTTGGACGCGGTTGCAGTCTCCAAGTTGTTAATGTGCTCTAAGACTCTAGTTGATATTTTCCTTTGTTTATGGTACATATTACAGTATAGGTGTTCTTTGTCTTCCAACGTCAAGGTCAGTTCTGGGTAGTTTCAAATCATTAGTTTGGTCAGCAAGGGGGCGCAAACATATAGTGACTTGTACAATTTCAGAGAAGAGCTATCAACCTGGAGTGGCTTGTCGAGCTCTCGATGAACTCTCCGCGACTTCTGGAAAATATTCTATATCTTTACCAAACAGTCGGAGGGTGTACCGCCGAGGCTGTGCTAAAACTATCGCAACCCCCGAAAAGATAAGAGATGCCAGTAAAAAGGCCCGAAAGCGGACTAAGAATTGTTTTGTCATTTGAATGATGGTGTTGGGCGCAGAAATGGAATGAAGAACACTTTGCTGCGTATTAGCGTCTGGGAGCAGCGTTCGTACGGGGGATTTGGACCGGCACGGCGGCATATTTATGTAAACAGTTTTGGTACATATATACAGTTTAATGTAGGGAGAATCTGAAGAACTCCTGCCAAACAAAACGATTGTGACTGTATAACTCGGATTGATACATACTACTTTCCTGTCTCCATGACACGTTAGTGAGGGTTGAAACGGTTGATCGATGTCGCTTCACATTCTTTGAAGCGGCCGCTATCGGGAAGTTATGGTCAGCAAGCTGTGGTTTCCGAGGGTTAGTGTACGGAAGCCCATAGGGGACACAAATCAGCTCACGCATTTTGCAAAATGAAAAAGCAAGAAAGCGAAATACATTTTCTGTATTACAAAATACACATTCTCAAACTTGATTTTTTTTTCATCTCCGCCGTTTGTGAAATTGCAATACGCAAAACATAAAGCCATAAACTCATTTTGTGTTTATAGATAACATCACTCCGAAAAGAAAAAAACAGGCATGAGCCAAGGCTCGGCCATTATGATACAATCAACAATGTATCGCTCCGGGCAATGACCGTTCATACCGGTCATTGATGGCGACACTCCCTCCGGCGACTAGGAAGAACGGGTGCACGCCTCTCGATGACCTCTGATCGGTCATTGAAGGGAGTGCTGTCTCTTGACGACCGGTTCTGACCGGTCATGAGGGGAGTGTATACGCCCCTTGATGACCGGTCTTACCGGTCATTGACGCAAGTGTGTACTCCTCTCAATGACCGGTTCTTACCGGTCATCAAGCGTACGCACTCCCCTCATGACTCGTTCCTAGCTGTCATTCAGGGGTGTGGTCACTCCTCTTGACCGGCCTTAGCATGTCATTGAGGGGAGCAAAACCGGTCAGAACCAGTCATTGAGCGGAGTACACACTTCCATGACTGGTCAAACCCGGATATCGAGAGGATTTACACACTCCCCTTGATGACCGGTAAAAAACCGGTCATCAAGAGGCGTGTACTAGTCGCCGGATGGAGGGCAACACCATGAGGAACAAGTATGAATGGACCACAGTCATTGCCTGGAGCGATGCATTGTTGGTCGTATCATAATGGCCGGGCCTTGGTCTCATGCCCGTTTTCTACTTTTCAGAGTGATGTTATGTACTTATAAACACAAAATGTGTTTATGGCTTTATGTTTTGTGTATTGCAATTTCACAAACGGCGCAGATGAAAAAAAAAATCAAGTTTGAGAATGTGTATTTTGTAATACAGAAAATGTATTTCGCTTTTTTGATTTTTCATTTTGCAAAATGCATGAGCTGATTTGTGTCCCCTATGGGCTTCCGTATTAGTGTGGGTCTTAGCGTGACTACATACTCCTAACACGTCGCATGTTTTGAAGCTGCAACACGCGTGGTCATCTTGGAATTGTGGTCAGCATTCATCAGCTAACTTAACTTAAGTCCCTCTGTATGTCGGAGGGGGGAGGGTCGGCAAGCACCAATGCTTCACCACTCGACCGCGGACGGAGGCTGGGACTTAGTTAAGTTAGATTCATCAGTGGGTCCGAATCACAGCAGAGGGCCTTTTCAAAAGTTGAGACTTATGCATAAATATGTAGTGCCGGTTCGAGTGACTTGCCTTCCGAGTGGCCTTATGGTGCTGCAACTCATGATTTGCCGTCTTGTAATACCAGCATCCAGCCCGTCTGATGGTGGGCCGATGATGCCTGCCGATGCGGATTGAACTTGTCCCTCGCCTGAGGCAGGAGCAGGCGGGGGACTTCTCTTACAAAGTTAGGACGCGGATGCTCTGATCTCAGCACCGCATCGTCTGTGTACTACCACTGCCGGTTACTCTGTGACCAGCAAGATCCTTCAAGGACATCACTCTTTGAACCTGTGTGCCATTAGCGATGCATGTGAATACCAATCAACCATTGACGTATTCCCAACAAAGGAGCTCCCGGACGGGAAACTACAAATTGCCATTCTTCTTCCATTATTATGTATGTATATGTATGAACATGCAAAGAAATATATAGATTATACTCAAGTTTATTTATTATATGAGAAGGATGGATGTATTGCACACGTAAAGGAGAATATATTATAAGTTATCGTGTCGTCTTCTTTTCCGCGCGGGCAGTCCGTGTTGGTCGTCCAACGATGTTCGCTTGTGTTTGTGTGTGTGTGTGTGTGTGTGTGTGTGTTTGGGTTGGCACGTTCCAACGGTGACAGTTCCTAAAACCTCATTAAATTAACAAATTGTATGTACCAGAAATATCCGTATGCTGTTTTTTGTATGTACGTATGTATGTATATGTTGTATGATGAAAGATATATGTTTTCATAGAAAAAAAAAAAAAGAAAGAAAACGGGATAGACCATGCATGTTTTTCCTTCTTTCCTTTCTTAATCACCTGTAAAGTCATAATCAATAGATTCAAGTTGACACACAATCAGTCGGTGTGAAACGTGACAATGTTGAGTACTTTCACAAATGAGAAAAAATGCCAGCCGATGAAGAGGGCAAGAGAGAGAGAGAGAGAGAGAGGAAGGAGAAAGGGAGGGAAGACTAACGGTCTTCTATTGCAGGTGGCTCGCCTCGTTCGGCCTGGTTGGGAAGGGCATTGAAAAGATCAGCCATGAGAGGAGGATGGGGATGGTTGTGATGGTGGTGGTGGTGGTGGCGGCGAGGGAGAGGAGGGGGGATGGGGGGAATGGGGGGACGGGGGGAGGGGAAGGAGGGTCGGGAAGGTCCTGGTCCTGTTTGCCGTCGGAGCGGCCGAAGTCGAGGACCACATATTCACTTTCAGTACCGCGCTGGACGGCGACGACGCAGAAGCGCTCGTCCATTGAGACCTGCCAGACGGCCGAGAAGCCACTGAGGAGATCGCCCACCAGCACCCCGTTTTCCCCGTTCCACAGCTTCAGCGTCCCATCGGCACCGGACACCACGCGGAACTCGTCATGTGTGAAACACGTAATCGCCCCTAGATGCCCCTTCAGCTCGTGCCGACACGCCCCCGTGGACGGGTCCCACACCCGCAGCGTCGCATCCGCCGCCGCTGATACCAGCCGTCGTGGACTCAGCCCCAGAAGCCCAACCAGGGAACTGTGCTCGCCCAAAATCCGAATCGTGTTGCCCGTCTTCAGGTCCCACAATCGCACCGTGTTGTCCATCGAGCCCGACGCACATCTCCCGCGGGGCCCGTCGAGCACCACCGAATAGATCTTCTGAAGATGCCCGCGCATCACCTGCGTACATTCACCCGTCATGATGTCCCAGGCCCGGACCGTGCAATCGTACGAGCCGGAGACCATCGTCCGTCCCTTCGCCGCTAGCGCCCGCACCGCATGGGTGTGGCCGCGAAGAAAATGCAGATGAAAGCGGTTAGAAGAGTTCCCATCTGACGCGTATTGTCCGATTTCTTCTGGCGAGCCTGGTGTTAGACAGCCCACATACTCCTCGTCGGTCTCCGAGGGCAGTTTCCATACCCGGACGTTATAATCTCTCCCGCCCGTCACAATCACAGGGTAGGCAGGCTCCCAGATGGCCTCATCACCCGTCTTGCCATTGACATTGATAGGCTCCACAATTTGTAGACAACGAACGGTAGAGGTATGTCCGTGGAACACGTGAGTGCATTGACCGGTCCTCATGTTCCAGACCCGCACCGTCCGGTCGGTGCTCCCGGTCACCAGCGTATCCCCGACGTACTGCAGCGCCCAGACTCCACCCTGGTGACCTTCGAATGTCTGGAGCCTTCGTCCGGTGCGCAAGTCGTATGAGTGAACCAGATTGTCGTCAGAGGCTGCCACCATCTTGGACCAGTCGAATTGGATACATGTTACCACTGTCAGGGCATGGCCTTGGAAGCTAACCCGTCTTGGCTCCTTCTTCATCCAATTGCGCCGAGTAAGGAAACGTCTCCGATAGAGTAACTTGAATGGGTCATTACCCATCAATCGACTAGAGGGCTGGCCACTGTTAGCTTGGGAGTGACCCTCTGCTAGAATTGGCAAGGCTTGGCCGCTGGAGTTGGCAGTTGGATCATTATTATGGCGACCAGTACTTGTTGATGATGATGACTCGGCATTAGGTTGCCTGGATGAAGAGGGTTGATCGAGAGACGAGCAAGCTGGGTCGATCAACATATTCTGCCGGTGCTCAGTTTTTGCAGGCTGGTTCCAAACTCCGGCTTTCCACAGCCTTGCAAAGCGACTGATCTCCCAATGGCTGGAGCCGCGTTCGATAAGTGCACACTCTTCTGCGTCAACCTCTTCGCTGCCGTCGCCGATCCACAAGTTTTCGGCCTTGAGACGATGTTTCCATATGGTGGGACTGTTTTGGATCATGTTGAACCAGGTCCTGCTAACAGAAGACGCTCTGCAAAGCGTGGTGCCATCTAATTTGCTTAAAATCAGGGTTGAGATTTCCGGGGGCAAGTCACTGATGAAGTCTCGTTTCAGAGCGGGTCCGATCATCTGTTGAACAAATTGAAGCACGGGTAGCCGCGAGTGTTTGAGCAGGTGGAACAGGGTGTATTGTTGTAGTGCGGCGGGGAGACGGGAGAATTCAGCAGTGAGGTTGGGGAGGGAGAGGGTGGTTGCTAGTTCGAGATGAGCATTGGCAGATTGGAGTGGGTGGACGGTGGTGAGTGGAGCAGGGTGGTTTCTCTGGATACTGTGTGATGAATCGGGTGGGGTGATTGAGGAGTGATCGGGAAGGAGATGAGATTCTGTTGATGAAGTCAGTTTTGCTTTGTTTTCTTTGAGCAAGAGAGAGAGAGAGAAAGCAGCGCGTACGAGTTTCATAAAGTTCATTTGTGTGTTGGAGTTTAGGTTTTTTAGATCGGGAGGAGGTTGGTAGTGTGATAGCAGGCTGTGGACTGGTGCTTGTTCTTTTCCGAGAAGGTTGAGGTGGTTGGTTTCTGGACGAGCTGGATGTAGAAGTTGAGGTGGTAGTGATAGTTGTTGTTGCTGTTGATGATGATGATGATGATGGATTGTGGCTGGATGGGTCGATGGCTGTTATTGGGTGATTGAAGGCGGGATTGAACTTGGCGAATGAGCCATCTCCGAAGACGACGGATAAACCTCTTTCGGCCCAGTCCTTGGGGAGTGAAGCATGGGCGAGCGGATAGAGATCTGGAGTGAGCTGGCTGGTGAGGGTGTGGTCGCTTGATGAGGGTAGGATGAGGGGTGGGAAGCTGAGTGTGGTAGTGGTAGTGGTGGTCACGACCGTCTTCTGCGTGGCTGGTGGGAAATGGAACGCCGACTGAGGCGGGTTGGGTGGGATCATTACTACTGGAGTGGGACTCGCAGAGAGAAAGCGGCGCTTATTTAATTTAAAAAATTGAGAAAATTAAAGAATACTACTGAATCTCAGGGAGAGATCAGATTTAATTACATTGTGTAGCTACTTTGGCCTGCGGCTAAAGTTGAAGCTAAGCGCAGCTAGCTAGCTGCGGCCTTTTCAACATCACCGGTCAAGGCTAAACCGTTCTGCCAAACTAGCTAGCTTCGAAAAAAATGCTCAAGCGTACCGGCAAAACTCAGCTCACCAAACGACGCCGTCTAATGGAGGAATTGTTCGGAGATGAAGACATTGAGGAAGAAGAAGAAGACTCTTCATCAGAAGAATACGAATCAGATTCAGAAGAGGAAGAAATCAGCCAACCCCAACGCCAACCAAATAAAGAACGGAACCATGTTGAAGGCCATCAAAAGTTGATGAAGGACTACTTTGACGAGGATTCTACTTACAACGATCGAGATTTTGAGCGTAGGTTTTGGCTCAGGAAACAACTAGTGCTCAACATTATTGCCGATGTCAAATCTTCGTTCCCTTATTTTGTTCAGAAGCCGGTCAGTATCTTTGTCCTTTTCTTTTCTTCATAAAGTTTAGTCTGACATTTTTTCTTTTTTTACCTCTGTCTAGGACTGTACGGGGAAGATAGGCTTGTCAAGCACCCAGAAGATAACCTCAGCACTCTGTCAACTAGCCTATGGCTGTGCAATGGACGCAACAGACAAATACTGCCGTACGAGTGAAGCAACCGCCTGTAAATGCCTGAAGTCATTCTGTAACGCAATTATCTACTTGTATGGAAAGACTTTCCTACAAAAACCCAATTCCAACGACTTGATAAGGATCCTTGATACAAATAACAGACGCGGATTTCCAGGTTGTATCAGAAGCCTCGACTGCATGCACTGGGCATGGAAGAATTGTCCAACAGCTTTGGCCGGGCAGTACAAAGGAAAAGAGAAGAAACCAACGGTTGTATTAGAAGCGGTGGCCAATCAACGCATGTGGATCTGGCACTGTTACTTTGGAACGGCTGGCGCTCTAAATGACATCAATGTTCTTGAGAAGTCTTCGCTTTTCAAACCAATGCTCAATGGTACGGCCTGGGATGTTTGATTTGAAGTTCAGAATCGCAAATACTTGCATGCCTACTATCTGGTTGATGGCATTTATCCCTCTTGGTCAACTCTCATCAAAGCGAAAGGTGTCAATCAAGATCCACCTTCCCAACACTTCCAAAAACTCCAGGAGGCGGCTCAAAAGGACATCAAATGTGCGTTTGGGGTCCTACAGGGAAAATGGTCAATTGTGTCTGTTCCAGCGCGCCTCTGGAGTCCCGAGGACATGGTGATAATCATGAAGACATGTGTGATCCTCCACAACATGAGTGTGGAGGATCATGATAGTGAATCAAAAGAATCATATTGATTGCCTCAAAATGTCACCCTTGTTCCACCTCAAAGCCAGCCATACAGCTCGCAGCAGAAGCAAATCCGTAACATCAAAATGAAGTCAGGCTTACAGCATCGAAGACTCCTTAACGATATCATCGACATGAACTGGGCTCGCTATGGGGCAAGGAATAGTTCAACTTCAGCCGAGTGATCTAGTAAAAATTAAATCATAAAAAAATTGTTTGATTGCGTGTTTGATTAATGAAAAAAAGAAAAGAAAAAAAAAACATTTTTTTACTTGTGTGTTTACAACTTCTCTTCATCATGTGAGTGAAGAAAGAGGATGAAAAAAGACAGCGAGAGGATTAAGAAAGAGAGCAAGAGGATAAAGAAAGAGAGCGACAGGATCAGCGAGAGGATTAAGAAAGAGAGCAAGAGGATAAAGAAAGAGAGCGACAGGATAGGGAAAGAGAGAATGAGATGAAGAAAAGAAAAAAGAGAAAAGAAAAAAAAAGGGAAATCAATCATGAGGCTACATCAGCAAGCTGTCCAGAGAGGGATCGAGATTATGACCTTCGGAGGTACCGTGCTCATCATTGTTGCAATAATCCTGCATGTTTGCCTGACTCGATGGGTCTTGATTGTTGGAGCTTTGGCCATTGGCATCGAAACTTGCAGGCTCGCTGTCGAAATAAGAGGAAGATAACACCTCGGCTTCCTTGTTTGAATTGGCCGTGTCCTTCTCTTGGGTCCTTTTTTTCTTGGCCTTGAGTCGTTCTTGGAGATCTTCAAGGATTTCTTCTTTCTGGAGTTTCAGAAACTCTTGGGAGATGTCATTGGGTAAGTCGTCTGGGTCTTTTGCCATGATTTCCAGATTAGATGCATGGACTTTGACTTTAGCCACTTCATGCCGGATGTCGTTTGTTTGATTCATCGCTAACGTTCGTTTGCAATAGTTTTTAGAGCGCTCATTCAACATCTTGATCTTCTTTGAGTTGAAGTCTTCTTGCTTCAACAACCTCTTGGTTGTGTGAAAACCTGGGGGTCGCTTCCAAGAGGTCCCTCGATTGCCTGCTGTGGATGCTACATCATCTGGATTTGCATTGGCAGCATTGGTTTGAGTATTGGCAGCCTGAGTAGAAGGAAAAGCAGGTGATTGGGAATCTTGGGTATCGTGAGCCTGCGTTTGCGAAGGGGGTGCCCACTTTGGCAAGTCCTTGATGACCATCCACGCTTGTTCATGTATGAATTGCTTCCCTTCCTGCTTGTAATACACCTTTTTGGTGTTGGGAAGGAGGTCTGCCATGACCAAGCCGGAGGGTCGGTTATGTTCAAGCTTGTGGTATATTGCCGAAAACTTCAACGTTGCTTTCTGGATGTGACCCCATCTGAAGAAGCCCATCAGTTTCAGTTTGTAGAAGGAAAAGAAATCAGGAATAAAATGCAATTACCTCCACATGACACTAGTCCCGTCCTGTTCAACGCCGCTGGAGAAGTCGTTGTAGTCATCTGCTACATGTTGCCAAAACTCGCCCTTTTTTTTGTCCGTTTGAGCGGATGGCGTCCTGGGAGATCTTGCACCAACTTTTTGCGAGTTGCTCGTCGTCTTGGGGAAGCCAGTTCGCTCCTCGTTTTGATGGCATTCTTGTCTTCTGTGGGGTTGTGTCGAGAGGATATTGTCGTGGGTTGTGGATATGTGTGTACGTGCTATTTTGACTCTAGCTTTGACTTTAGCTTTTCTGCTAACCCTTGCTAACCTTAGCAAGGGTTAGCCAAAATTCCAGCTTTGGGCCATTTTAGCTGGGGCTTAGCTTGGCCTGGTGCGTTTGAATTCTGGGGCTAAAGCGCTTAGCTTGCGCGGAACTAGCCACCAGTACGGATGCTCTAACTTTCACAATTGGAAGAACTTCAACCAGAGGACTCAGGAAGTAGCTGACATAATAAACCTCAAAGAAGAGTCATCAGAATTCAACTCAAGCCTGAAATTATAATATAAGCAACAAAATCAACATGGCTTTCATGAGGAGATATCCTGCATGGTCATGGTGGAGATGATAGGGATGAGGGCCAACAGATCACAGGCCCGGAAAGGAGCAACTTCCATCCTACCTGGAACAACCAAAACTTGCCGTCAGACTCAGATCCATCAAAAAGGGATCCATCAATTTTAAGTTCACCTCATGGCCCCCTGCTCACTGAGCTAATCAAGTCGGTGAAAAGCTCATATATTCCTACCTCAAGGTCTTAACTTGGCACCCAGCTACATTGGATGAGCTTCAGGTATTTATTTAATTATAATCTGCTCACCAATTTATCTTGGCAAGCAGGTATATTTTAGCTCCTGCTCAAATCCAAATTGATCAAACCAAATTAAAATATCATTCAGGGACTAAGATTAAGAAGCAGGAGATCTCCTGGCTCAATAAATCATATCCAATTTCAATTCTTTCAAGTGGCAAAAATATGTAGACCAGTCATTTCAAAGAGTCCCCTTTGTAAAATCAATGCCATAAAACATCCATTCACCATCAAAAATCAACTCTCACTTGATTACAAGTGACATCATGTAGCAATGCTCTCTACTCTGAATTGATGTAGCTCTGGTTCAATTCCAGCCCAATTACTCATGAACCCTTTTTTTAATTGTTTCAGGGGGGTGGCACAGTGACACACTATGTAGGTAGATACTGGGCACCTCTGTAAAGTTAGCTGCATGTCACTTGACATCAAGTGATCATTATTTTGTCATGGTGTCAGTTGTTCATTCTGCTCTCATCAATGAAAAGGCCATGCCAGTAATTGGGCTGGCCTCTTTCCATGTTGGTCAAAACAAAGTGGCCATTGTTCAAGGTAAATCTCATGGATCAACTCGATGATCACCATTTTGTATTTTTATTCTGCATATAATTTTCAGCTTGCTCAGATCAATTCCTGGTAATAAACATTGTAAATTGCATTGGTTATTCAAATAACAAGAAATTGCATTTGCTGCTAATTTGACAAGATAAATTTTCTTAATTTCTGATTGTGGGTTAAACAAGTGGTCAGAAGGAGTACCTTGCATGAATGGCTGGAGTGGCTGACAGAAAGCAAAATCTGAATGAATTATCATGCCTCAAACATGGTTAAGGCCTACAGGCAGCTAGGATAAAATTAGCTTGGTTTTTCTCAAATCAGTGATAAGGGAATTGCCCTAATCATTTGAAGAGCCCCACATTAGTCCCACATTTGCAGAAGCTCAAAATGCTCATTTTCCCATCAGGTTCAGCTCATAACCTTAATCACTTGCATAATTTTTTAACAAGATATTAGGGAAACAACCAGTAAACAGGAGAGTGTTGCTGAAGTTCAAAATATGTTGGGAGTCGAATAAACGTATGAAAATATTAAGAAACAAATTATGTGAAAGATCGAAGACTGAATAAAAAAAAATGCTTATGTCTTCACCAGGATTAAGACAAGTTAATGAAAGAGGCAAATTTTAAAATATTCTCGAATGCATCAGTGGTATCAAGATATGGTTATTCCGGACAGTGAAAGAGATGATATTCCTTGACCGGACTAAAATTATCCAGGCTCATGACCCCATCAAAAGCAACTTTTGAAAATGATCGCACACCAAAATCAGCTCAATCCTCCCGAAGTTGATGAATCCACTAGTGTTCTAGAGGTTTAAGGAAAAGGATGAACGTACTTGAATCTGCTCTTTTTTCCTTTACTCAATTTCTGAAACTCCAACATGCGACTTTCCAGCTGATTCCTGACAGCTTCTCTAGCTATACTCTCCTCGTTCAGTCGATTTTCAAGATGTAGTTTTTCTTCTTCTAAGCTTTGTTTGAGACTTTCGATTTCGGAGTTTGATCTCCACAATTCCATCTGTAATCTTTGGTTCTGGATCGACATCTTGTCACGTTCTTGAACTAAGCCATTCATCTGCAACCTTGACTTCCTCAGATTGCGCTCGGTATCGTTCAGTGCCTCCTCGACTGAATTTGACGAATGAATTGAAGATATCACCCGATAAATTAAATTTAATCACCGTATGTAAATATGTATTCGCATTAAATTTTTTTTTTTCACTCACGTTGAGCAATGGAAGCTATGTTAGCTTTCAAATTATCCTCGCAATTGCTGAGCTGCTTTGTAAGCTTTGAAATCTACAAAAATAAGATTCAGAAAATCAGTCTTGCAGAACTTATACGATCAGGGAAATTGACTTACAGCGCTTTCTTGCTCTCTAATTTTTTGCAACGCGCTGGGATCTAAAACAGTAGAGTCTATCGTGCTGTTGACTCCAAGACTAACTGTTTGAGATCGGCGGCCGTTCTGAAGCTCTGGAAATTCTTCTACTGAGCTAGAGGATGCTGGTGTTTGTTCCTTTCGATTCTGCGGCTGGTAAGTCAGTGTTTTATTTGACTTAAGAATCGTGATTTGTTCTTCGTAACTCGTTTTCATCTCACTAATTTGAAAAAGGTATTTTTCTTCTTCCGTCTTCAACTGATCTTGAAACTTCATAGTTCGGCGATAATCTAATTCTGACAACGACGCGATCAAGATTTCGTCGTGTTCGACCTGTAGTGCAGAAACCTCACGAGAATGTTCAGCTTGAGTTTCATCAAGCTGAATTTCATGTTGGGAGATCAAGGCAAGCTTTTCATTTGAAAGCTGTTGGTTTTGAATCTCTAATGTTTGGATCGTTTCGATATATCGCGTTTTGGATTCATTAGTCTCCATCTGGCCTGCGGTAGAAGTCATGGAAGAAGTAAGTTGGGCCACCTCCTGCGCATGGAAGAATTGAAGTTCCTGGATCTGGTTTGCAAAATCGGACTGGGCACTGACAAGCCTCGATTCCATCTCTTCTTTCAGCTTTTCGGTTTTCTCTGCATGGCTCTTGGATAAATTTCGGATTTCGCGGTTATGATCTTCCCGGTCTCGGGAGGACTTGAGCTGGGAAGATTTCATTTGTGCTTTAACCAAGTTATTTTGTTGATGATCAGCTTCGGCCCAGATGAAATCGGCCTGAGCTGACAATTCGGCCTTCAATTTATTTTGCCAATGGGCTTCAAGCTGCTTGAGTTCCTTCTCCTTAGCCATTATCTTCTCTTGAGTAAATGAAAAGAGTTGATGGATATTATCGCTGCGTTCCGCCTTCAGTTTCGCGAGTACCAATTCATGTGCCTCTTTCAAATCTTGAATTTCGGCCTGCCTGATTTGTTCATTTTGTGGGGCTTGCCAACACATTGGTCCAGCGCTGCATACTTCGATCCTACTGACTTCAGAATCAGGTGTTTGTGACATCTTCAACTTTTCACGGAGTGCTTCTATCTCGGAGGACATGTTCAGCATCTGATCTGCTGAGAGTTTTACGAGCGCTTCATGCTGACGCTCGGTAGATTCCAGTTTCTGTTTGAGTTCTTTGACGGTTTTTGAATATTCTGATTCTTTCTTAGCCATCGATCGCATAAGGAGATTCAGACTTTTGTTGTTGTCGGAAACTGATGGTTCATGCCGATGACTATCTGAACAGGGTGTATGAGGAACTTCAGAAATTATACAAGAAACATCGGGTAAAAGAGAAGTATGATCGACGCGTATTCCATGGGCAAGCGCTTCGGAGGATGTAATCGATTCGCGGCCTCCAGCGGTACGTTGAGGCGTTTGGGAAGGTATGCCGCGGGAAAAACCCAAAACGCCAGCTGACTCGACATGACTATCTGGATTGAGGGAGACTATCGATTCAATCAAGCGAGGAGTCTGGCGATTTGTCAACTCTAGCACGCGAATCTCCTCCTCACGATCTTTCAAAACATTCTGCAAATGAAGCACTTCTTGCTCCAAGCTTTCAGAACTCCGCTGCGTTTTGTGGGGTATTTGTTGATCGTTGGCGAAATCCAGCGTAGCGGGGGAAGAATGCCCCGAGGCGGAAGGCTGACTAGCGAATACTAATGAGCTCGGAGAACTCGCCAGCCCTCGAAGTATTGAAAATTCTGACAAAGACAAGGATGAGGAGCGCATCAATGGAAGATTGAGAGGCTGGAGCTTAGTGGTTCGTGAATTGGAATAAGCCCGTCTGATAGGGACAAATGGGGAAAAATTTGCGAAATTCCTGAAGGGTAAAGCGTTGCTCTCTCGAGATCGGGAGACAGAACCCTGGCGATTCTCTTCCTGAAGCCGCGACTTCGCTGCTTGACCATCCGCATTGATTGTTTCAAGTAGATCCTCCTTTTCAGCTAGAGATTTGTTGTTGGGTATTTCACAATAATCCTGCCTGCCTGAGTGACGGCTGACGTGAGTAGAAGAGTTTGTACGGATTGGTGATCTTCGTGACGAGAGGAGGACTGGTGAGTGGGAGCTGGCAGCGGGGCTTGTACTTTGGGGAGAGTAAGAGTTACTTAAACTGGCCAAGGATGGCCTGCGATGCTTCTGCTGTGCTTGCGCATGTTGGACTGTCATCTCGTCCAGCTCCCCAAGAGTGCTGAGGTAGAGTGCTCTAACCTGTTCAAGTTCCTCAACAGTTGTTGCATGACGAACTTGGAGCTCCTGGTAATTGTTGATCCATTGACAATCTGGCGTTTCGCGCACCAATTCCAATTGGGTTCCCCCTTTTGTTGCGACCGATACCTGTGTTTGCTTCATGTCCGAGGTTGCTATTTTTAGGACCAAGAATATCATAACATCATCAGTTTAAACAAGCGTGCTTCACTGGGAAAGGTATGGAACGTGCATACTTCTCAGGTCAATCCTCTTTTCATTCCTTTCACCTGCTTGTGCCTCTGGTGCCGGTCCGTCAAGGCAAACAGTAGGGGCTTGGTCGGAAACGACCGCCGTATTTAGAACCGCTTCTGAATCCCGGGTTCGGGACCGGTTTGCAACGCCTCCCTCCTTTAAAAGGTTGGATCGTTGATTATGGATCTCCGGTAAACTTGTCGCATCCATCTCATCTGGTACACGGTCTCTTTGAGTGGTCTGTTTAGTTGCCGTCACTGCTATAGTATCTAGCTCAGATCCCAGTGAAACGATAAAATTCTCGTATTCTTTGGCAATCACGTCAATAGAGCTCTTGAGGGTTGATTGTACGGAAATTCTAGGACCATCCTTTCCAGAAGCAGCCTTAGAAATCTCAGAGAACGCCTTTCCGTAGACCCCTTGAAGTTGCGTGAAGTGCCGAGAAAGGTGGCGATACCTCGTGTTAGATGATTCCGATTTGGACGCAAGTTCTCTCTCAATAGAAGATAAACCGAGACGGGACTTGGAGAGCTCTGTGATTGAAGTACTGTGCCGCACGCGCGATAACTCTGTGTGGAGCTTCTTAACCGTGTTTTCCAGATAGACCGCTTGGGCTTGGACTTGCGGCGTATGGAACGAAGGTTTCTTTCGGTTGTTGCGAGCAGCATTTTTGAGCGGCAAGCCATTAGGAATTCCGCTTATCTGCTTCGGCAGAATTACGATATTAGCATTCAATTATGGTTATAAAGTTGATCTTTCTCCCAAATTTATGCAAAAGCTCCACAGAAGGGCACCCACATGTGGCCCCGCCGCCGGATATTCCGGAGAATACACTGTCCAAGTGAGCGGGCTGAAGTCAGGAGAGGATGAGGCAGCCGAGCTATCAGCTGCGGCATCCGGCTCAATAACGCGAGTGAAGTAAGAATTCATGTCGGCTGCGGAGGGTGTTGCCAATTAGAGTACTTCAGTAGTGCCGATATTTACTTGATTGCAAGCTGGGTCCAATGATTGAGAGCTAGAGGGTAACTTGTAAGGCAAAAGAAAGTCAGTCAACTATTTAATTAAGTGCGAGGGCGGCTTCCCTTCTCCGACTGATAATTGATTACTCTGTGGCCAGTGAGGCCACTGTTTCCTGGTCTGATGACTTTTTTTTCGCGTTTTTTGTATGCCAGCTTTCCTTTTGGTTTCTTGGGGCCCACACCTTCCCCTTTCTGGTTGCAGCTCGACTCTCATCTTTTCTTCGACGGGATAAGAATCCAGTGCATTGGGCATTGAGTAACCAGACTGATCTGATCAGGACATGCTTAAACCCCAGCATTCCCATGTGACAGAACGTCCCATATTTTCTGAGGTTCCCACTCCTAAGTTGTGACGAGATCGCAGGACGGTGGTACACACACCATCACGCGTTTTCAATCAACTAACCGACACGCGTTTCCAAGCAGCTTCGTACCGGCGCAGTCCGACCAATTTAAGGGCCTGTTCGGCGCGCGCGAGGATGATGGTTGACAGCATATGGCATCGACTGGATTGCATAGTTTCTAGTCCCCCTAGTGAATTGTAGCCAGGAGGTGAGTCAAGGTGAGTGAGCTTTGTGTCTACAGTCTCGTCAGGCGCAGGCAGGGAAGAAGGACTGAGGCATACAGCAACAGCCGCCTCACACCATTCAAATAACAACTTAACACAAGTCCTTGGGGGCTGCGGCGCTGCGTAAGCAGTGTCGCTTGCGCCCCCCCCCCCCTGGTGGGAGCTTCGGCGCTGTGTGGCACAGGCGGCGGCGAAGCCGCCCTCCTACGGAGAGCGCTCCGCGCGGGGTCCCCGGGACCCTCCGTTCACGAGGCTGTTAAGCTAGATTGCGCAGGTCCTAGGTGCAGGAATTTTATTCCCCGCCAAAAACGACCTGCACGAGTCCATATTTGAGCGCCCCTTCAACCCCAGAAGCGCTCGGAGGTTTCCAGGAAAGGGATTCCAGGAAACCAATGCTAGGTTTAATCCTCAGCTTCTCCCGGTCGGGGGCCCGGCATGCTCAGCCATGCTTCTTGATAAAATTGAAGTTGTATCCACTTGCTCTTCGTCATCATGTTAAGGCAACAGGATGGACTCAACCTATCAAATCACAACAGGGCAATCTTATGAACTTTGCTATTGATTTTTAGCTAAAAGTTACACCGAGATGGTTTCTCTTGGGTGTGCTGAAACATCCCAGCTGGTAAATATTCATTATGGTACCAAAAAGGGCCTATATAGATATATCATATAACCTGCTTTGAAATGAATTTCTGGAAGCGCCCTAACTTTTCTATCTTGATCACATAGTTTTTCCTCGTTAAGCTTGTGTGCTAATACTTGCAAATATAAATCAAGTGAACAGATAATTTATTTTTCTGTACCCTTAATAGCAGGATACATACCTAATTACCATCGAAAAAGTTTTTTTATATAAAATATCACGCGGATAATATTAATACAATATGTAATCAGTTTAATCTTTCACTATTCTCTTATTGTAAATAATTCATTTTGAACAAAATCACGCTCTTCTCACCTTCATTCATAGCTTGGTACTGTCTTCCTAGGCTCAGAGTAGTCTTCACTACCTCCTCATGGGTGCGCTCTTGAGATAAATATGTTATCAGTTCTTTTTGAAGGTCCGTAAATTCTCCAACGTCCTTCCATGTCACAGATGCACCAGCGACGATTGGGAACATCGAGGTGGAACCAGGCTGAGGTGGCACAACTGCTTCGTGTATCCACTTAAATAAACCGACATGTAGCGAATGCTTCTTGGTTAAATCTACGGTACAGTCACGCAGAGTAAGACCATGCCAATGGTTCATGTACACAAGCAACTTCCTATAGCGCAGATGTAGATTCGCATAACTTGTTAACGAGGTTCCAGGAGGAGATACAATTCTCCCTACTCGACTGAATTTATTCGTGGTGGATGTCGCCAGCGCGATCGGTAAGGTTGAGTGAATTATCTTTCGACTGATCCCAGCGGAATTGAGACGTGAGCTGACGTATTCTCGGAATAGCTCATAGTATCCCTCCAGTGGATCTGGAAGTGACAGGCGTATTTCATATTTAAACCTTCTCAGTAGTTGTTCTGGACTCAGACCCTCATCCGCCTTTGCACCTAGTAAGTTCATTCCAAGCCAATGTGAATCCTTTGGTCAGCAAGGCATATGATGAAATGTAAAATTGTGAGTGAAAAACTGACCTTGATTGGCGGCGGCCACCCCTAACTCTGCTCCCGATGGGCTGTCCCCGGGTTCAAGGTTTAGATCAAAATCACGCGCGAACTTGAAGGAAGGCGAGGCTAAAACTAATGCCAACCAAGACGAGATAAGATATGCCAATAAACAGGGCCGAAAGTGGGCTGGAGAATATAAGCTCAATCAGCGAGTCATCATATCGTTGATGTGAAGAAATGAAACAAACAAACAGCACCTTGCTGCATATTGACGTTTGCACAATTTCGGAATCTACACCGTGCGGTAGACTTTCACAATTAGTCCAGGGGCAAAGCGAGAAATGGACCTGGAGCGACTTGAAATATACATGTGGTGAAACAGGTGAAATGCAGATATCATGGGCTTGGGGATCAAAAAATGAAAACAAACAATTTTTTTCGGCTGTTTCAGCAGAGTGAGGGAGAATCTAAAGAATTCAGGCGGAATACAATGCTCTAGTGTTTAAAGATAATCAAAGCGGTACGTTTTGCTAACTTAACTAAGTCCCTTCCGGGAGGCCCGGAGGGCCCCTCGCATCGGGGACTTATGACTTCAATCCCAAACCTGGCATGAGCTGGAAGGGATTTTGCCTTCAAAAATTCCTTTTTTTTTTGTACTCTTCATATCTCTTACACAGTTTCTTCAAAAAAATTCATTTCTCCACGTGCGTGTAGCCCTTATTCAGGGCTACCTCCTGATAATTTTTTTATAATTTTTGAAGATCTTTGATTGTGATAAAAAAGGTGATCAAAGCCAAAAAAAAAAAAAAACCCTCAAGGACTATCATCCCTCAATATATTATCCTGGGTGTGTCAGTTTATTTGACACTACTTGGCCTCGGAGATGAATTGCTTTGAGAACAGTACAATCAGGTGGTATACTGGATGACTTCCCGTGGGGTCTGGGAACCTCCCAGATCTCAATTTAGACCCAAATTTGTAAATTTTGCCGGTCTTTATAATCTACACAAGGGTTCCATCACAATTCTAGCTCCTCTATCTTCTAACATGAGTCAACTAGTCAAATCACCAACAAACCAAAAAGATGGAACTCAATCTTCAGCTTGGCGAAGTAAGACTTCATCCCAAAAATCAACTAGCAAATTGGCCTCATCAAAGAGGGGGGGGGGGGGGGGGCAACAACCTGGAGAGTGGGAACAAGTCCACAAACTCTACACAGCCTATGCAAAAGAGAACGCCCGGGTTCAACAAGACTGCAAGCCTTTGAAGATCAAGTTCAAAGCTATGGTTGGTTTGAAAAAGCGTACAGGAGATCCGACCTGCCCTTTTTACATTTGCGAGGCCAAGCGTTCCAGCTATATGATCAAAGAACAAGCTCACAGCCTTGCAATTGTGGACAAGGATGGTGTGGAAAGTGATCATGAGAGGTAAGTTATTCCATCATCCTCAACATTTTTTGCTTTACGTATTCTCACATGGCCCTCCAGGAATGGTGTGGGTAACCCAATACCATTCTCGCTATCACAGGGGGATGAGGGGAAAACTCGCAAGACCCAAACAACTGACTGGTCAGGCTGGAGCGCATCCCAAACGCAAAGGCAAGGAAATCAATCCCAGACGCAAGTCAATCAAGTGGAGGAGGATTCTTTGGATGAGGAAGAAGAAGAGGATAGAAACTCCAGTGAAATTGATGACTCACCTTGTGGCCAATCAAGGAACGACTCACAACCTTCCGGTGTCACCAATGCAAATTGGTCTTGTGTCAACAACAAAACTCTTGCTTGTGCTGCCCCAACGTCTCAAGGATCTGTTGGTCATCAATCTACATCTTGAGCGCAATCGGCATCTTCACACCGCACCTTGCAAGGTGGATTTCAAGCACATTTGACCAACTTGCTGGACCCAGAGGCCCGTAAGGCTCATGAGACTGAGAGAAGCATGTCTCAGGTTTACGCCATGCGACTTCAAGAATCAACTAGCACCATCAATTGACTGCAAGACAAAGTTAACCGGCTGCGCAAGGGTGTCAACATCCAAGTCCTCTGCTTGCAGGATGAGTTAGAACAAAAAAAAATAAAGAACTTGATGCAAAGGTCATGGAGAATCAAGACTTGAAACAGCAAATTGACTTGTTACACCTGCAAATGGAGCTTACCCAGCCTGGACCAAGTACTGGTGGTGGCGGCTTTGTGTTCACCCAATGACTCATCACCGGTTTTGATTTTTTATTTTCATGTTCATTTGACTATGTTGGCTCTTTGTTTCCTTGATCTTTATTTTCTCAAACCCTCTCTATCTTCCTTTTCTGTGACTTATCTTATTGGTTGTGGCTGTGGAGAATGCAAACAGACACCATGACCAATCAATAATCACTTGTTTACAAGTGACATATCAAAGTACAAAGGTCCCTTTGTACTTTGAGATGTCACTTGCAATCCTGTGATCATTGATTGGTTGTGGTGAGACAGTTTTTTTTTTGGCCTTCCTTTGATTGAACACAAAAGAGGCCTTTTTTTTATATCTGCCAATTGTAATTCAAAACATTACAACCATACTTCCTTTTGTGAGAGTAAAAGAAAACAAGAACATAAATGAGAGTGATCAATAAAAGAAAGTGTGAAAATAACACGCTGTGCGTTTTCTACAGCCAACCATTGTAGTATTCACTACCAGAAAATCTGCTTCAACTGCCACCAGTTGACATGCAGGCTAATCCCATCTTACTACTCTTTTACTTCCAAGTTAATTCAAAAAAACTTTTCTTGCACAGTCACTGTGCACAATGCACAGTGACTGTGCACTGAAGTTGTTTTGAAGTGTTATTTGAGTAAGATTCAAGTAACAGCAGAAGTAAAATCAAAGTAACTGCATGTCAACTGGTGGCAGTTGAAGCAGATTTTCTTGTAGTTTGAGTAAGATTCAAGTAACAGCAGAAGTAAAATCAAAGTAACTGCATGTCAACTGGTGGCAGTTGAAGCAGATTTTCTTCTAGTGATTGGCTGATTTGGCATTGGGATTGTATGTCACTAAACAACCTCTTATGATATTGACAGCACAGTATGTGATTTTCATCCCAAACCAATTGATAAACTGTAGCTTTCTGATTGATACCAACCATCCAACATCAAAGCTGATGCAGTCAACAGACAACCTGGAGGATATCAGCTCGCAACTGGGGGTCACTTGCAGGTAGTGGGAGTTTCAATTGGCCAAACAATCCTTGGATAGAGCACATTCCCCATTCCACTGCCTTCAAGCCAAGACAAGCTGTTTGTTTAACATCTTTAACTGTGCAAAACAACAAGATGATTCTGGCAACCAATTGCCTTGTTTGACAGGGTCTAGAATGCGCTGCTGGAGCCGCTGAGACTTTCTGGGGAATGCTGTGTCACTGATAATACGGTACCCCGGTGGTGTGCGGTGAAGAAGCTGATCATACAGTGGCTCAGCAATTGTTGAATTATTCCAAGATCATGGGGCATTGAGGACAGCATACATGATTGTTCCATTGGGTGCAAAAGCAAGGACACAGCTGCAATAGTGCAAGCAAGTCCATCCATTGTAGTAGGCATTTTGAATGCTTAAAATGAATATACATAAGTACATAAGTTCAAGATCCTCATATTTTCAATTAAGGCGGATAACTTACTCTTTGTCATCTGAAACTGAAACAGGCAAATTCACCCCATCCACAAACCCGATACAGTTGGTCAAGCGCGGAAACTTCCTTTTGATTTGATTGCTGTGCCTGCACGCTTTTTCTTTGGTAGTTGGCCATAGAAAGCGGGCCTGATGGTGCTCACATAGGCACAATAAAAGATGTTGCAACCCCGTTGACAGATAATGCAGCATACGGCTGGGGTGATTGCAAACAGTTGTTGTAACGTGTATGACACCATTGTCAAGCATAACCAATGTAGAACTAGACCAAGACATCCAGCGGCATCTAGCAATTGTTGGCCAATCTGGGGCTTGCCATGGCGGTTCACATTGGCTTGATCAATAGTGCTGAAGTTCCATTGACCAGCAAAATGACTGAGTAGATCATCAAACGTTGCCACATCCATGCCCATGGTGGTGATAAACGCCCGGTCGCTTTGTGACCTCCATAAGCTGGCCCATGCACTGTCCAGCATTGGATTGCAAGGGATGTCAGATTGAGTCAGCTACGTTTGAACAGAGTGATAGCCAGGGGTGCCGAGATATCCAAGAGCCAAGATTATTGCAAGTGTATCTTCCTCTTCCGTTCTTGCTTTGGCATCTTGCTGAGAAAAAAGATTCAGTAATCTGTGTGATTCTTCTTCTTCTTTTTGTTGACGTTCTTGAGTTGCTTGCAGCTGTTGTTGCTGCTTGGCATAGAGCAGGTGCAGAAGTTTGACCATTCTGAATAAAAATACAAAAGTCAATCAAGTTTTATTGAAAGTTGGAGTCAACAGAGAATTTGGAAAAGCTTATGTGGATGTGTTGCGTCTCAAAGGGTGAAAAATTGTGGTTTGCGGCAAAGATGATCTGGGGTTTTAGGGGTGCCAAGCGTTAATTTAACAGTGCTGACTAACGGGAGGAAAATTCTGTAACTTTAGGGCTCATTGGCCTAAATCAAGTTCTGGGAAACTCCCAGAACCAATGGGAAGTCATCCACTTCATTGCAGAAGGTTCACACAAATAAGCTAAAAGGAGGATTGAGGCAGACAGCCTTGGGAACTATACATTTCTCCAAGTTGCAGATTTGAGTGGGTCTTAGTGAGTTGCATCCAAAGATGAAAAACTACCATCTTTGATGCAACCTTCAGAAAGAACCTTCTGACCAATCTATGCTGAATTTTTGATAGATTGATGGCAGTATCAGTGCCTACTTCATGGGTGAAATTTTGAGGTAAATGTCCAATTGGTTGGCGCATAATAATGGTACAGTGATCCTGCAATGTAAGAATAACAATGGTGGACAAAATTCTTATGCTTACATTGTGGTATGCTTCTTATTGAAGTAAGCATATGCCTATGTAGGACTAACCGATATAAGCAACACATGTATTCCTGCTATTTTATGCTTACATGTGTTTTGATTTTGGAGAATAATGGAAGAAAAAGTCAATGTTAGTTTTAGACCACTGGGAAGCTAGTTTTATGACCTGCACATGGCCATCTGTCCGCAGGCTAAACATTCCTGCATCACCGGAGGAGACAAATGCCAGAGATCATCCTTATTTTTTACTCTCTGACGGGCTTTCACTGTCCTATATAAACATGTTTTCAATTTTTTTCCTCAAATTTTTATGCATTACGCATTATTCTTAAAAAACAACAATTTTATGGTAACCAAAAATGATACAATGTGGATGCTTACAGTGGCGCAACCCATTCCACTGTACAGGTTTTCTGGGCGTCCGAAATGTTTGGAGGGAAAAAATAGGAAAAAATCAATAAAATCCGCCCTGGAAAGGCCAAAAGGTGAGAAAAATAGGGTTTTTGGGCTCAAAAACCCTAAAAAATTGCCCAATTTTTGCTGTCTGTATGAAAAAATCACACTCCACAGCTAAAATGACATGCTTCACATAGATTCAGATGTGGTCAAGGCTGAAATTTATGTACATATAATTTGGTGAGAGGCCTTACCCATGATTTATCAGAGTTTAGTACATGAATTTGGCACTGTATGCTCATTTAAGCCCATAGCGTCCAAAATGTTGACCCCCCCAATTTTTTTTTGTTAGAGCAGTAGAAGCTGATTCCTTTTATGTATGGAATCTACAACCCTCAATAAGCACAAATCTATAATAAAAATGGGTGATGGAGCATATGTGGCAACAAACATTAGGTCTGAATGGCCAAAATGTTTTTGCTGGTGAATGTGTACAGTAGAATGGGTTGTGCCACTGTACATTGCGGGGTCACTGTATGAGTGTGGTTGCCACCAAAACTGCAAAACTGCTCACGCCAAATTTATGACTTTAGCCTCAAGTCCTCCCTGCGGGAGGGGCTCCGCGGGGGTCCCGGCTCCTCCCAAGAAGGAGGGCTTGTGTTAAGTTAGTACGTTTTGGCTTCATACTACATGTTTTTGAGGGCTTTTGCTAGCTTAACTAAGCCTCCCGATGGGATTGGGGGCCCAAAGGGGCCGGATGCGAAGCATCCTCCCATTCCCAATGGGAACGGCGACACTCTTCTTGTCATGATCCTGCATTGTCTTGTGCACCTTGGTGATCCCTGTATACAGATGTACCTTCACAGAACGGGCCAGAGGGGCGCCCACGGAAAATGACCTCTTGTGTGAGGATACAAACGCAAGTTGCGGCAAATCATTGCTGCAGCAATTCCACCAAGGAAGCGCAATCAACCCCTGAAAGTTGAATCCGGCCGGTTTTGCCTTCCCGAAGTGTTTCGCCTCCCCAAAGCTCTCACCCGCGCTCGCCCAGTCCCTCCGATTCGAGGGACTTGTCGTTTAAGTAATTATTTATGTACATACAGTGCCCCGCAATGTAAGCATCCACGTTGTATGCATACCTCGCTGTATGCATACTTATTTTTGGAACCATTTTTGGTTACCGCAAAATTTTTGTTCCAAAGCATAATGCGTAATGCATAAAAATTCAAGGGGAAAAAATGGAAATGTGCTTAGAGCATCTCCACCGCAGTCCCTAAATTGGGTCCCTTTCCCCAGTTTAGGGACCGGGGTTGAAAATCCCTGACCCACCGCGGACTCTATCCGGGTCCCTAGCTTACAGCCAACCTCAAATTTCTTGGTCGCATCCCCGCATCAAGGGACAGCTAAGTAGGGATGGTAATTGGGCGGGTCCAGGCCTCCTGCGGGCCAGCCCGGCTTGACCTGCTCCGCTCCTGGACAGGCCAGGCTGGGCAGAATCCAATGATTTCCCTGTCCGGCCCAAGCCTGTGTCTGTGATCTAACGGGCACAGGCTGTCCAGCGGCGGTTGCCCGGGCCTACCGGCTAGCGGGCTTTCCCCTTAGCCCGCGGGAGGCCCGAGATTAGCCCGCGGGGCAGGCTTATATGTTTAAAAAATGCAGGAAAAAACATTCAATTACCTTTTTTTTTGCATACCACCATGTAGCCTATGTACATAGACAACATTAGATATAGGTGATACGTTTTGAATTCTGATAATAGAAAGTAAAATCTTGGTAAAGCTGATGAAAATCTTCTCAATTTATCAGGGAACCATGTGCCCAAGCCCGGGCCCAGTGCATACCCAGAGCCCATGTGTGCCTAATGGGCCGCCCGCGGCGGCCCGCGCCGTTTAGCTACCTTAACAGGCCGGGCCAAGATTCAAAAAAGCACAAGAATTGGTGTCCGTGCCCGGCCCAAACCCGCGTGGGTTTGGGTGGCCTGTTGGACAACCGGCCCAATTACCATCCTGATGGCTAAGAGCATCTCCAACGGACTCGCCAAACCGGGACCCGACACCCCGATTTGGCGAGTCGCACCAAAAATTGGGGACCAGCGGACCCAACACCCGACTCGCCAAAGCAACTCAGGGTTGTCCCAACTCGACACAACCCGCACGGTCTGGCGAGTCTCTCCGACCCGACAAACGCACCTCTCGGCACACATTTTTTTTTGCAGCACCACCCCACACCACCAATTTCATCACTCCTCAACACACATACCTCCGTCAAGCAATTCCTGTCCTCTCTGTCTCCTTGCTTTCTGAGCAATCAGTTATGGACATTGATTCACAGAAAACCCCAACTAAAGAAAATATAGATAAATAACACAATTCCACATGAGCCCCCCCCCCCCCAAAAAAAAAGATAAGAAACAAAAAAAAACTATACCCAGTACAACATGCAAAGCATTCAATGCTCTTTGCTGGTGTTGCACGGGTGGTGGTGCAGCAAAATGCAGTGTCGGGTCACCACATATGGCGAGTCCGCTGCAAGCAATCTGTGGACAGGTGTGTGTCACCCTGTGAAATGTGGTCCAGGGCCGCAAGCCCAAGTCTCATTGCTTCAGGGACCGTTGGAGATGCTCTAAGAGCCCCTAGGGACTCATCCGCCCGCGCTTGAATCAGCTTTCACAAGGATGAAACCCTTGTGAAACCACACAACATACCGCTCTCACCCAGACAATTGTACCACTTCTAGGGACGACCGGTGTGTGCAACACCACATCCGGGCTGTAGATTGGCTATTTCGGTCCTCAAAAAAACAATTCAAAGCCCGCGTTCTACAGCCCGCGGTGGAGATGCTCTTATATAGGACAGTGAAAGCCCGTCAGAGAGTACAAAATAAGGATGATCTCTGGCATTTGTCTCCTCCGGTGATGCAGGAATGTTTAGCCTGCGGACAGATGGCCATGTGCAGGTCATAAAACTAGCTTCCCAGTGGTCTAAAACTAACATTGACTTTTTCTTCCATTATTCTCCAAAATCAAAACACATGTAAGCATAAAATAGCAGGAATACATGTGTTGCTTATATCGGTTAGTCCTACATAGGCATATGCTTACTTCGATGAGAAGCATACCACAATGTAAGCATAAGAACTGTGTCTACCATCGCTATGCTTACATCGCGGGGTCTCTGTAGTAGTATCCTGACTCTCTAGTGTTTGAGTGGTGGTTGTCTTTTCATCGTCAAGCTGGCCTCTCCCTTGAAGTTGTCCGTGCGATTGTTATTGAATTTTACCGACCCTCCTTCCTTCTGTTTCTCTTACATACACACCAGGTGATGGTTGCAATTGTTGCCCAATCTCTCTACATCAATCAATAACTATTATCAAGAATTTCTTTCTTCCATGCATGTTTATACAACATATCTTAGACACTTTCTCGGAATTCATCTCCTCTCCTATATCTTCAATCCATCGCCGAGCGATTACTCAATTTAATAGCAGTACATAACAGGTGCTTCATTCCCGCTTAGCAGTGTCAATACGTACAAATCCAAGTTTGAGCACCCTATGGAATCTTGAGGAAAGAATGTTTTGTTTCCTTTTTTGTTTTTTTTTTAAAAAAAGAACAATTTGATAAAGTATAACAGGGATTCAAATTCTATGCCAAGTTTTGTGGCCTATTGCATTTTAGCGCCCTCCCATGTACCCGCGACAGCCTGAGGTATGAGATGATAAGGAGTGCTGGATTTCGTGGATCTCCGCGAAAAAACCCTCTAGTCACATATACGTATTTATATGCAGGACTGATAGTGTGTGTGTTTTTTTTTTCGTTTGGAAGCAGGCCACATTTCATTTATATTACAAGCATTTCTAAAAAAAGAAGGAAACACCCATGAATTTACTTCAAAAAAGAGCACGAAAAGCTATGTTCACGACAAAAGAAAAATAAGAGACCTATTATTAAGTCCAAGAGAGAGAGAGAGAGAGAAAGAGAGAGAAGAAAAAGAAAACCAGACAATTAAAGAAACGTCGAAAACAAGGAACGTCATCTAACGTCATCCGGAAAAGAAAACTAAAATAACTTCCTTCAAAAAAAATAAAAAATAAAATAAACAGGAAACACACTATGTGGAGGAGCACGTGAAGAAAACCTGGTAGCCGAAATAAAAGAGAAACATATGTATATGCTAGCATACGTGGCAGAGAAAGCAGAGACAACATCACAACAACAACATAGCCAATGACGAAAGAAAGCCCACACACACACATACACATGTGAAGAGAGTGAAAGAAGGAGATTGTATGTGTGGTGTGGGTGGTGGTTGGTGGACACTAATAAGTTCTTCACGATATGCAAACTGATCGATAGACAGAAAAAAAGAGAAAGAAGATGGACTATCCAAGAGGGATTAAAAGCAACTGGATGATCGAGGAAGGAAATGAACGTGCGCAAAAGAAAAGATTAGTCAAGGGGGTCTCAAAAAAGGGGCGAAAGAGAGAGAGAGAGAGGGGGGGGGGGGGGATCAGACGTACTTGAATTTACTCTTGCGGGTCATTCTGGACGTCTGCATTTCCTCCATGCGGGCCTCGAGCTGCTTCTTAGCGTTTTCCTTAGCGCGGCGTTCCTCGCCGAGCTGGTTCTCGAACTGGGCTTTCTCGGCCTGGACGTTGGTGCGCACGTGCTCCACCTCCGCCGTCGCCGCCGCCAGCTCCTTCCGCAGGGACTCGTTCTGCGTCGAGATCTTGTCCCGCTCCTTTGCCAGCTCATTCATCTGCAACCGAGACTTGCGCAGATTCCGCTCCGTCTCGTTCAGCGCTGATTCCACTGTCGTCACAATATACATACTTATTAATCAATCTGCTCATCTCTGTCTCTTTTTTGAAGGGGTTTGGTGACTCACGATTCGTCACCAAGTCGATGTTCCCTTTGAGATCCATCTCACACTGTGACAACTGTTTGGTAAGCTTGGCGATCTGTAGAGAGAGAGAGAGAGAGAGAGAGAGAGAGAGAGAGAGAGAGAGAGAGAAGGAACCATCGAGGTCAGAAACGTTTTACAGGCCATAAGCAGAAAGACAAGAAGGGTGGGTGCGTACCGCAGATTCCTGCTCCTCGATCTTCTTAACCATCCTGGGATCGACGGTGGTCGAGTCGACAAGACAACTAGTCGCGACGCTAGTCGAAGGGGATTCGCGGCCGCTCATGCTGTTATTAGTATGGCTGAGCTGGCTGGACGAGTTGCTCGTCCGGGCCGGCTTACGGATAGTTGCCGCGTTCGACGAGGTGGCAGTTCCGTTGAGGCCGGGCAGGTTGGGGTTAGCGGTGGAGGATGAGGAGGAAGAGGTGGGAGGTGGCGGGGGCGGGATATTGGGGGGTGGCGTCGGCGGCGGGGGCTTCCCGCTGGCCAGAAGACGCGTCGGCAGCCCTGGGAACGATGGCGAATCGGAGCCCATCCCAAGCCCAGAGCGGCTCGTGGCCCCGTCATAGGACGGCCGTTGCTGCTCCGTGGTAAAATCTCGAAGCTGCATCAGCTCGTCCCGCTCCTGCTTCACCCGCTCGAATTCCGCCTGTAAACTGGCCAGCTCCCTGGCCATCGTCTCTTGGTCCGTCGAGTTGAATCTCTTGATCTCATTCATCTGTCTCAGTAGATCTTCTCGCTCTGTTTGTGACTCCAGCAACGCTTTGTCTAGTGTCGATAGTGTATCAAGTGCCTCCTGGAGTTCTATCTCTGCTTCACTCTGTCTTCGGTTCGAATCTTGACTTTCGCCCGCTTTGTGTTTCTGGACCTCTTCTTTCAGATAATCTGATGTTGAAATAATAATAATAATAATTCAGCGATCAGCAACTACGCAGTTTTTTTGTACGTTTCATTTTTCGATTACTCACCTAGCTCGTCAGTTAGAAGATCGATTTTCCGTTGGTTGGCTTGTCGCTCTTCTCGCAAGTCAGATGACAAACTCGACATCAAAAACTTTTCTTCCAGCGCGTTGAGATCAGTTTGATGCTGCAATCGGAGCATCTCGATCTTCTCCTCGTAGCTAGCTTTAATCTTTTCCATCTACAACATACACAACACACACACACATGAAAGCAAAACGTTCAGTATATATATACTTCCCCATGAATAGAAACTTGAGTGAATTCACTAACATCCGAGTGACTTGTGATAATATCATTCTGAGCACCAATCTTTGAATCTAAAGCTCTGGGATTATTAGTCAACGTGGCCGAATTCATCAAATCAGATTGACTGCTGCTGAGAGCCTCGATCTGGCGCTGGTGATGGAGCTTAATCTCGTCGATCTCGGCCTGATGTTTCTCCTGCAAGGCAGCAAGATTGCTCTCAAATTTCCGAGTACGACGCAAGTCTAATTCCGTCAGGGATGCCACCAAGACCTCCTCGTGCTCAGCCTTCACCTCGGCGATCTGTGTCTCATGCGAAGCTTCCATCGCCTTGATCCGCTCCTCGTGTTGAGAGACCAACTCGCTCTTCTCCGCCTCCAGCTTCGTTCGTTGTTCTTCCAATTGATTTTCTAACGACACTCGCAACCCTTCCAGTTCTTCGTAGTGACTTTCGATCAACGTTTCCATCGTAGATGACCCTTGTTTTCCTCTGGAGGATAAAGAAGTGGTGAGTCGCATCACCTCGCTTGCATGAGATGATTGGAGTTCCTCAACCTGAGCCTTATGTTGGGCTTCGATGCGCTTCATCTGCTGGTTGAGTTCTTCTTGTATCTGCTCCATTGATTGCGCATGCTGATCTAATAACTGGTGGGTTTCGGTATCAAATCGACTCTGCTGTTCTTGTAAAGCTAGCTCCTGCTCTCGACTTCGGCTTTCAAGTAGCTCCTGCTGCTCCTGCTCGAATTCGGCTCGGATTTTCTCAGCTTGTGCCGCCAAGTCCGCTTCGGATTGGCTCTGCCATCGCTCTTCGAGTTGCCGCAGTTCGTCTTGTTTCACCAGCAATTTCTCTTCACTCGAAGCAATCAACCGATTCAAATTCTCCCGTTGTTCCAATTTCAGTTGCTCTACAACAGAGTCATGTTCAGCCTTTAACGCTTCGACTTCCCCTTGCTTGGCTTCCAACAACTTCACTTCGAGGTCTAGGAGTTGTCTTGTAGATTCGGCTTTCAAGTTTTCTGATTCATGTTGCTTGAGCTGCAAAAGCTCTTGCAGCTTCGCAAGTCGATTGCTCATCTCCGGATCAGGAGTGGGAGTGGGAGGGCAAGAGAGCTTCTGCCGCAAGGCTTCAATCTCGGACGACATGTTAACAACCTGATCTCTCGACAGTTTGACGAGCTCATCATGCTGTCGCTTGGTAGTTTGAAGCTTGTCTTTCAGGCTTTCGATCAACTCCAGATGGGCTGATTCTTTCTGCGCCATGGAGCGCATCAGATTATCCAACAGTTTAATGTTCTGCGAGTCTTTGACCACGCTTTCATCGCCATTGTTCAGCAAGATTTGAGATTGAATCGCGGCAAGAACTTGATCAGATTGTACCAGGGTGTCTTGATCAATCGGGTCGTCCACTTGGCTTCGCGTCACATTTGGGATGATACTCGTTGCGCCGCCAGCCAAATGCGCTGATTCCGCGCTTAGACGTGTCGACGACGGCCCAGCCTTCCGATTGGGTTGGTCTTGGTTACGAAGCTCGTCGGTATTGTCTTCAGCGGGAGTCGAGGCTAAGGGCGGAGTGATAGAGTCACTCATGCGGCGGATTTCCCGAATCGACACTTCCAAACTTCGAATCTCATCTTCTCGATCCTTCAAAACCTCTTGCAACTTGATCACTTCCTTCTGTAAGCTCTCGTAGCTTCGCTCGACATTGTGATGCATTCCTTGCTCGGCGAATCTCGAGTCGGACTCGGCGCGCGAATCAGATGAAGCCCGGTGATTGGTTCGTCGAGCGGTGGTCTGAGGTGCTGAGGAGTCCTGTGACAATGATAAGGACATGGAGCGTCCATGAGGCAACAGAGATCCAGAATTTAAGCTAATCCGGCGTTGAGAGGTGTTGATGGTAATCGACCTATGAGCACTCGGATCGCGAGACATGATGCCATCACTTGGAAACCCTTCGCCAGGCAGATGCGGATTGTCGTCAGCAAGTTCCTCGAGTGAATCGCCTTGCTTGGTTCGGGAGGCTTGGCCTTCTAGATACTTGGAAGCTCTTGCAGTATTGACCGGCGTCCCGAAGCCTCTAACAGGCAAAACACCGTGGTTTGAAAGTGGATTATGAGAATTTGGGAGAGGCCAGGAGGGAGATTCGGGGACAGGTGAGGGCGAAGGTGACCCAAAGTTAGATCCGGAGTTTCGAAAAACGTTATTCGAACCCGTGATAGAGCGCCTCGGCAACCAGGAGGACGATTGCACGACTTTTGACTCCTCCAGTTGCGTAGTTAAATCCTCTAATTCCTTGACAGAATTATTGTACTTAGCGCGAACTTGATCCAGTTCATTAGCAGTACTTTCATAACGCTCTTGTAGCGCATTGAACTCGACCAACAAGTCACGAGATGCCTGGTTGCTGTCAGAGCCACCGGCGACTTCAGTGGTAGCAGCTGGTGTGGCAGGTGGTGTGAAATTGTGCTGTACAGCTGATAGATGACTATTACTTCGAATACTTCGAGCATCTCCCTGATCAGTCGCGACCGAGGAAGAGCGCTGGGCCGATGATTCCAAGACCTTGAGACGTCCAAGAAGTTCATGGGTAGTACGGGAGGTTTCCTCTGCGGTTACTTCAAGCTTTTGCCTTTCACCCTCGAGCTCGTTCTTATCATTTTCGAGTTGTGCAAGCACGGCTGATAGAGTTTCTTGACATTAGGGCTTCGTTCAATAATATTGTCATATACAAATAGGCCCAATTCAAGGAGAAAAAAAAAAGGTGATATGCGTACCTTCTAGTTGTTGTACTTTGCTCTCTCTTTCAGACAGCTGTTCAGTCAAATGCTGCTGCTGATGCCACAAGTCAACATTGGTACCCGAGAGTTGAGAGTATAGAAGATCGTATTTGGCTTGTAAGGCATCACATCTTTCGTCTCTACTGGCTATCGAGGCCTCGAGGGCGGCAATTTGTTCGTTGAGGTCAGCGGAGTCATGATTTGACAGTTTGGCTTCGAGGTCTTTGATGTAGGCTTCTGATTCGGCATCGTGTTCTTTGATCTTGGCCAATTCCTTCTTCAATTCAACCACTGTCCCAGTAGACGACTCCTCCGACTCACTGAGTGCCTTCAATTTCAATTCCAAGTCTTTAATGTACGACTCATTCTCGGATTCGCGCTCAGATAGTCGGTTCAGACGCGCTTTGAGGTCTGCTACGTAGTTAGCCTGGTTCTCATTCAACGCCTGTTCAGCCAAAAGCTGGCTCTCCAGCTCTCTCATGGAATGTTCGGAGTGGACGAGGGCGGCCTTCGTGAGAGCAAGTTGGGATTCGAGGGCAGTGATAGACTTTTCATACTCTTCGA
Organism: Puccinia coronata f. sp. avenae; assembly: GCA_002873125.1. Classification (NCBI taxonomy): domain Eukaryota; kingdom Fungi; phylum Basidiomycota; class Pucciniomycetes; order Pucciniales; family Pucciniaceae; genus Puccinia; species Puccinia coronata. The sequence continues at coordinate 6,627 of PGCI01000111.1, read as the reverse complement.
CAATAGGTTGAATCATCTCGTCAAATGCGGACTGAGAGATGGATGGCGATTGACCCGAGTTGCGTGAGGCAATGTGCAAGTTGTTCTGTGCTTGAGCGAGATCTGACAGGGTCTTTGCGTACTTGGCTTGTAGCTCGGTGAAATTACCTTTGAGGTTAAGGTACTTGGGACTAAGCTCATCTTGTACTGAATCTTCCTCGTTGATCGACGATAGCATTCGACTCGAATTCACGTCAGCGGGTGAAGTGCTACTCTTGAGATGCGCCAGTTCTTTGCGCAACTTGATTATGGTTGACTGTAGGTACTCTACATCCTCCCAACCGACTTCTTGTGCGTTGAGTTGCGCCCGGTTCTTAATGTTGCGAGCTCGATTAGCATACTTGAGTGTATTCATTGTTTCGTTTAGCTAAATAGAGTGGTGAATCATTAGAAAGCTGTGACAGGCGGTGGGTGTGAGTTGTAGAGAAGCTTACGTTGTGTTCACTGGGTGATACGCATGCCACCATCAATGTCTGAGCATTTCCACCCAAGCTATCTTGTAAGAGCCGAGTAAGTTTACTGTCACGGTAGGGAATGTGAGTAACAGTTTTGGATTTGCTAGGATCTCCAAGAGCCGATATTACATTTCCGAGGGCATGTAGACCGGCCTAAACAGATATGAGTGGAAGTGTTGATAAGAAACACGCAGCAGCTTGGTGATGATCAAGTCGGGGAAGGAAGACTAACGTTGATTGAGATACCCTCTTTAACCCTTTCGGCGACGGCGGCAGTTCTCTTGAGACGTTCGCTTCCAGCAAGATCGACGAAATGAAACTTGCTCGAGATGGTCGACCATTCGCCCTCATCGAATGAATTGTTTGGACTCGTGATTTTGGAGGTGCGTTTGTTGAACGAGCTACCGTTACTATTTGAGCCGGAGAGCTTACGCTGGGTGAGGCTGAGGCTGAAGATAGCATGAGAACGAGATGATTGGGCATTCATCTCGGTCGAGTTCGTCTGACGGACTTGACTTCCCTGTTCGAGTAAGCTTAGGGCTTCACTAGCGCGGGTTACCTTGACTTCCTTGAGGCCGGACCAGATGATGTTGCCATCCTTGTCTTCTCTGATGGTAACTTGTGGAAGCGAGCTAGCGGGAGAAGAGGAGCAGGCCAAGAGGTCGATTAGATCTTCGTTGTAAATCTCGACGTAGGAGGTTTTGACGTTGATCTGAGTGGAGTGATGATGTTGTTGGTGGATCTTGTTGAAGATGGTATGTAAGGCGCGTGGGATGATACCCATGCGATCGGAATTGATGACTTGGTCATCATGGTCAGCGGATAAATGGCCCGAGTCGATTTCATCGGTGAAACGATCGGTTCCCATGGTGTAAGACTTTCCGGAGGAAGTTTGGCCATACGCAAAGATGGTGACGTTGTACCCTTCGATGAAACGATTGATGAGGGCCTCGACGGAAGTCCAAACGTCCTGTTGACCTTCCTCGGGGGAGAACACACGGTCAAAAGTGAATTTTTGAGCCGTCTTGTTTGAGACACTTGCAGGAGAGGGAGACTCGATGGAGATAGTGGTCGAGTTGATCTAAACAACACGGGAATCAAATAAGGAGAAGGGGGTTAGTGGCGTGAGGTTCTTTCTCTTCTTTCATGTGCATGCATGCATGCATATATATATATATGTGTATGTGTGTGTGTGTGTGAGGGACTCAACTGGGGTGATGACTGTACGTTGGAAGCGAGTTGGGACGTTGATGTCATAGCTGGAGGGTCTGATTCTGAGGATGACTTGGACACTGCTTGAGGAGGATGAGGAGGATGAGGTGTGACGATCGGTTGGGGAGGAGTTGGGTGTGTTGGGCTGGGTGCCACAGCTGTTCTGCTGGTGCGGGGTGCTGAACTGGGAGAACTGAGGGGCTGCTGATAGGCTGGGCGAGGAGGAGTGGAAGGGGGATGCGTTGTGGGAGCGGGCGAGGTTGGAGGACATCTGGAGTGAGTTCCGAGACGGGATGCCGGACGGGGTGATGGATCGGGGTGCGAGGCCGCTGGGGGTGGTACTGCGAGAGGGGTGGTTGGTGCCATTGGGGGTGAGTCGACCGGAGGGAGTGAGTCGGCCCGAGCTGGTGGGGATGCCGGAGGAGGAGCCGATGATGGTATGGCGGGGATTGGGGATGTTGGAATAGTGGGACATGGTCAACTGGGGATCAACTAAATAGAGTGGCAGAGGGGATTAAAGGGCAAGTGGGAAGGAGCGCAGACAGGAGAGCTGAGAGAAGAGTACAGTACAGAAGGTGGTCAGAAGAATGGAATGAAAATATTGGAATTGGAAATGCCGTTCGCGCATCAGCTGAGAAGAACAGTTATATACACTCCTCCAATTCATGATATAATAACCTCTCTCCGCGGGCTTGCCGGAGCCGTGCCAAGTAAATATATTTATGTAGACTTCACACCGTAGCGGCTCAGCCTGCAGGAGTCTAACATTGCGGGACTGCTCGACACAACCTCATTGTATGACAGAAATATTTAAATATGTACAACAACAACACTCCGGCAGATGAGCACCTCCATCCAGCCATGGAGGAGCATACATAACCCACCCCAAACGGAGCTTGGTCATCCTTCCTTCCTTCGCCTTTCAATCAGCTTTATAACACCTCTAGATCCTCCAGCTACATACATACACTCCGACCAACGGTGCAAAAGCAACTCATGCTGCTTCTGTACCATCAAACAAATTCATGCGTTCAACCACTCAAGTGGTACCATATCAAGATGGGCCTCTTGAAGTCTTTTGGAATGAAACCTGAGCGGTGATAGTGCATCAAGATCCCTGGGAACATGGGCCTCTAATTGGTTGTACATACTTGCTTGCTTTGGCATCCATCTCAAAGATGTATAACCAACTGTTCCTCACTGAGAGTTAGCAGGAGTTGGCTGGCCATTTTCTTAACAAAATTAAATGCAACAGCCAGTACATGACTGTGGATGCACTTTCATAGTGCAGATCCAGCCTTGAAACAACCTCAGTGCTATCTCAAGTACACTACACCACGGGTGAAGAATTTTAAGTTCTTGACCGCTAAACAACCGGTTTGGGCTGCAAAACCGCTTTTCAGAGCGACCAAAAAGCGATAAAGCTGAAAAAGCGATGTTTTGCCGCTTTTATGTCGGTTTTGCCAGAAACAAACTTTCAGTTTGGGTTCTGGCCAATATCCATACAATCCACAAGATAACAACCTTGATTCAAGGTGCCATACTTTAAACAAGGTGCAAACCTTGATAAAACTCTCTTCCATCAAGGTTTTTGCTTATTCCTGATGGCCGGAGGACATCTTCAGCCGCCCCCTGCCGCCCCCTAAGTCCTAAGTGGAAGCGATACTCAAGAAAAAAAATTGGTCGTGAAATGTTGAGGAGAGGTATTTTTTTTCTTGAAAGTTCGAGAAAAAGTAGTCTCAAAAAAAAAAAATCAAACCCATTGGTAGGATGCGATAAAGGGGTTGAAATCCTTAGCAACCAACCCGGCAATCAATACTTGGGTGGACGAGCTGGCAAGGAGCGAGCCAGTCCACTTGCTGGGGGGATGAGTTCAACCCTTGCTGGGGCCTACTTTTTGCTGGGCTTCTGGGCCAAACGCTTGGTCAGAGCCGGATAATCAACCGATGAATCAGCGCTTTTTCATCGGTGGATCAGCGCCTTTTCATCGGTGGAGTACAAAAAACCGCAAAAAATGCGCTACCACATCCGATAAGTAGGCGCTTCTTTGCCACACAGAATATGGTTGACATCCTGACCTGGTTTTCTACGTCTGGGCTTGCCGAGCGGGGAGCCGTTAAAATACCGCTTCTGCGGTTGATAAAAAAACGGTCGAAATCACCGGCCATGTACGGACCGTGTATACTGGTCTGATTCATGAGTGGTTTCTTGGTTGTTGAGGTATGTACAGTGCCCGGAAATAAATTTTCATTAATACAAAAAAAAATATAACTTGAAAAAGAGAAAAGCTACGGATACAATTTTTTGGCATGACGTAGAAACTGGGCTTGTGCAAAGGATTGCCGTAACAGAATTGAAAAAAAAGAAACAGAATTTTTTTAAATTTTTTTTTTGATCATTGGCAGGGAAAAAAATTCTAGGAATTTGAGAAAAAAAATATGCAAAAATAAGCAGGGTGTAGCTGAGGAGTGAGGAAGAACGATTGTGAGAAAAAAGAGCAAAAAAGAAAAAAACTGACATTTTCACCATTGGGTGGGGCCTCCGCGAGCTTTGATGACGGCCTTCATTTGCTCAGGCATTGAGGCAAGGATGTTGACTAAGGTTTGACGTGGGAAGTCGTTCCACGCTTGCTTGAGTGCTTCGTGCATCTCATCAACAGATTTCGGACGGTAGTGCTCCTGGATGTTGGTCTTCAGGACCTTCCAGACATTTTCAATGGGGTTGAGGTCCGGGGATTGAGGTGGCCAGTTGGGGATCTTATCGATTTTTGATTCGGCAAGGAAAGCCGCCGAGAGCTTGGCTTTGTGGACGGGAGCGCCATCTTCCATCAGAACAAGACGCCGGGAACGATTGGGATCATGTTCTTGTAAAAAGGGGACGAGACCAGGCTTGTAGACTTCTTTGATGAAGTCGGCGGCTTTTCGGGACTTTGGAGGGATGAAAACTAGGGGGGCCTTGGTTGTGCCAAAGAATGCACCCCAGACCATTGTTGAGGTGCGACCACTCTTGAAGGTTGGCTCCAAGCAGTCCAGGTCGTACTTCTGCTCCTTGGTTCTCCAAACGCGGACGACCTGCGAGTTTTTCCCAATCTCAAACGACGATTCGTCCAACCAGATCACTCGCTTCCAGTCTGCAATCGTCCAGCTGAGATGGTCCTGCGCAAAATTGATTTGTTTTTCTTTCTGGACATCATTGACATTGGGCTTCTCAACGGCCACACGGTTGTTGAACCCGATCTCGTGGATTCGTTTTTGAAGGGTTCTGGTGGAAACCTGAGTTGGAACAACATTGCTGATCTCACTCAGCTTGGCTTTGCAATTGTTTTCGAGGGCCGCCTTGATCTGTCGCAAGTCACGGTCGGTTGTCTTGCGCGGTCGGCCGGATCGTTTCTTTGTTTCGACGGTACCGGTGTCGCGCTTCTTCTTCAAGATCGAATCAACAGTTGATTGCGGAAGGTGAGAGAGTCGTGCAACCGCCGATACCAAAGATCCACCAGCCGCCATTCCAACAACCTCGGCTCTCTTCTCTGTCGTCAGGTGTTGTTTGCCCTTGTTGCGAGCCATCCTAGAGCATCAAAACCCACAAGAATCACATTGTCAGTGAGATCAATCTAGAGTGAAGGGAATATAATATGAAGAAAGAAAGAAAAAAAACCTTACCTGAACTAATAATGTAAGGAAGACAGCTCAATTGCCAAGCCGTGATTGAGGAAGAGGTTGAGTTGTGATGAGTTACGAGGAATACGGCAGGGCTGAGTAAACCCGAAATACCCGCGCGGGCCCGAAAGTGAAAATGTCACAAAAACTTACTTCCGGGCACTGTACATATGAGGAGGACGGAAGGATGAGGATCTTGTTTGGCTCAAAGACCTGTGTAGAATCAAGTAAATACATATAGACTGGTGTCCTCTTTGATGCTGGTTACGTACTTGGTCGTCACCATGCTGCAGCCATTGGAAACCATCTGGCATGGCTTGGTTGGCCCCGCCTGCACCCAGCAGCACTTGATCAGCTTCTCTCACTTCCATCATTGTGTCTTTCAATGTTGCATATCCAAACAATCCTGCTTTTGATTCTACAGCCTGTGCATCATCAGGCTTCTTTTCAGCAAATGTGACATGAGCACTGGAACTATTAGGCCAAGCATATTGAGGTGTGTCACATCAGTAATAATGCACAGTGAGCAACTTGAGGAATGGAAAGCAGAACTCACAATACCACTGGAGAGTGGAATTTTTTGGCTAAGTAGAACAATCAATTTTGGTGGGTTGGATTGGATAAAATACAGAATATTAAGGAAGTTTCCTTAAAGTAGTTGGGTACAGACTTTGTTTGTGTGAGGGGAAAAAATTTATACTATGCTGGTGTGATACACTGATCACCACAACAAATCCATTATCACTGGATGTCAGGTGACATCAGGCCAGGGGAGAATTTATGGCACTGGCATGCCGGTGCCACTCCATGTGTTTAAACTGGAACCCCGGCCCAATGATCCTACGTGTCAGGTCCATATGAACCTGAAATGATGTTGATTATACCATCAAGAATGGTCATATAGTTCCCAACTAAACTAAAATCCAAGCTAACATTACACTGATAATGCATGCATATGTTTGTGATGAAATCCATCAGAACAAACATATAACTATAGTTGAAGTCAAGTGTAACTTATTCCAGTCAACTTTTCTACAGTGCTACAGAGCCAGATCATCATAGGAAAATTCAAGCATGACTCAATATGATATTTAAACAAGATTTTCCACATAAATATATGCAGACAAAAATTGTTTGAAAAATACATGAGAAATCTGAAAATTAAACTTGATAATGGTATCTTTTACTGATGCTTCTGGTATTTATAAAATGATGTGAAGGATTGATTCATATAATGAAACTTGAAGATTTTCACCCAATTTACC
>PGCI01000110.1:0-275927 GCA_002873125.1 Puccinia coronata f. sp. avenae | reverse complement strand
TGTTCCGGCTCTTCTGAGAACGCTTTGATGAATCCTTTCTTTGTCAAAAATGGAGAATAATAAATAAAACTATGAGAATTTTTTTTCCTTTGCTATGAATGCCACGATGGATGACGGCAAGACCCTGTATTGGAGCAAAGGAGGGTAAGGGGAGAGACACCACGGCTCAGATGTTGAACCTTGACTACTAAAACAAAAACGGTGAAGCGAGTGGACGTACTCCTCAGCGTGAAGCACCACAATACCAGTGGTATTCGCCAGCTCAATTTTTGCGTTCAGCATGTCCACGATCAGGATTCTCGAGGTGATGGATAGGACGCCGCCTTGCTTAAAGATGCGTTCCCTGAGAGCATCTCCAACGGAGCTGCCATTGCGCAACCTGGAGTGAAATTTGGCGGCCCGCAAGGTGTGGTTGTCATCCAGCGGAGCCGCGACAGAAGCTGCCAACGATGGCGGGGATGGACCAATCCCGCCTTCGGCTGCTACCTTCGGCAGCTTTGCCCGCCAGAGATTCACCCCCGCCATCAATTGACAGTCCATAAATTGGACAAGTGTGACACATCGGTGACACTTTGGGACATCTGCTTGCAGCCCGCCAAAGCCAGGCCGATCCACCCCCCGACCGTTGGAGATGCTCTGAGCACACAAAACACCCACACATACATGAACATAAGTTTGCGTGATCCAGATAACTTGGACAAGAGAGAGAGAGAGAGAGGGATATAGACCTTTTGGACCCCGAGATCTTGTGGTGGATACAAGCCATCCGCATGCCAAGTTTATCATTGATGCCGGCCTCGTCATCGGTGGTGGCATTGATGACAAACACTAATGGGGGACGAGTGGAGACAGCCTTCGCACAATGCGCCTTCAGGAAACTGGAGATGATCGATCATAGTCCCAGGCCTCAAGCGAGTAGTAATAGGCCATCTTTCTCGTGCAGCTCTTTCACTTGAATTGGTCTCTAAATCATTGTCCCATTCAATCCTATCGCTTTTGATGATAGTCAGGATTGTAGACCCACCTAAAAAAAAGATCAGGACGGGCATAACGACAGATCAGATGATGATGATTTTTCAAGGGAGGGAGGGAGAGAGGGATATCTACCCACCAAAGGCAAAGTATCCAATTGTTCAACCGGTCATCAATTCATGAATTGCTGACCGGTTGAACAGGCACCGGTTGAACAGGCACCGGTTGAACAGGCACTGGTCGAACACACCCACCAATGTTTGACCGAAACACTGGTCCAACACCCCGTTCGACCAGTGAACCGGTTGGACAACTTTGGTCGACCAGGCTGACCCGACCGGTACATACCGGTCGATCAGACTGATCTGACCGGTACAGACTGGTCAACCAGCCTGATCTGATCGGTGGGCACCGGTCGACCAGCCTGATCTGATATGTAGGCACCGGTTGAGCAGGGTGCCTGACTGGTCGGACAGGACCAGCCAGGCACTGGTCGGACAGGCCTGTCCGACCAGCTGGTGAGCGCTTCGGTCGGACAGGGTCTGTCTGATCACCGGTTGAACACGGGTGTTCGAGCTCTGGTCGAACACCCGTGTTCGACCGGTTAATGCTGGCAGTGTGGGATTACACCCCCAAAAGATTGTAAAAAACACTGGGGTGTTTGAAGAAATTTGTTGTAGTGACAGTGCATGTACGTCGGGGTCTTACCGCAAGCATTCTTGAGATGGAGCACCCATTTCATGATCTTGTCACACTAGTACATACCCTACAACATATCCCATACGGGATACTGAGTAAGACATTACGGGATATACGGGATATCTTGTAGTGGTCAACTTTTTCAAACCACCCTCATATAACATCACCATATCACCATATCATATAACTGTCATATTCCAATATAACAATATCAGATCACTGTCATATTACAAGATACTAACATCATATCACTACTGTATCACAAGATGACACTATTGTAAGCACTGTCAGCATTGTCCAGTCAAACATGGCTGGTCAAGCAGTGCTCAGACAGACATGTTCAACAAGTGATCTTGGACATGCACGGTCCAACCAAAGCCCATGCTGGCCATTCAAGCGGGTCTGCCCAATCAGTTCCTGGCTGGTGGTGAATGGTTGCAGTCAAACCTATTGGACAGGCCCATCCAACTGGCTGGCACGGGCTTTGGTCAGACCGTGCCTGTCCAATCACTGTTCAAACACGGCTGTTCAAGAACTTCCCAACCAGCCGCGTTTAACCAATCAATGCCAGCAGTGAAGCTTACCTCACTCCAAGCCCGCATCAACAAAGGTCTTCAGTAATACTCAAGATGCCACATGTCAACTGCAGGCATTTGAGGAAGTTATTATTGTGGTGCCTCACCCAGGGGCTGTCCCAGTGCATTGCCACAAAAATTGCTTGACCTGATCAACAAGTGCAACAAAATTGGTAAACTCCATGCAAAACATCTGTATTAATGTGGGCAACTTTCCAAGGCCACCAACAACCAAAAGGCTTGTTGTAACAAGTGGTTTCCGCGATTGGTGCTCTATAGTCTCACGTTGACAATCTTGTCATTGCGGCAAAACCTTTATTATAATGCTTTGTGCCTGTCAAGATGTGGCTTCACGTGTCAAAATTTCACAAATTACCTATTTTTCCCTTGTTTTTGCAGGAAAAAAGACCCTTTCACATGGTGAATCAGAAACCTAGATGTTACCAATGGATGCCTGTGAGCCAAGGATTGATTTTCACATAGTGGTGTGGTAGTACACACATTTTGCCAGTCAAGATTGGGCTTCACACATCAAAATTTTACAAATTACCTATTTTTCCTGTGTTTTCTCAGGAAAAAAGACCCTTGCACATGGTGAAACAAAAACATAGATATGGCCAATTGATGCCTGTGAGCCAAGGTTTTATTTTTGTATTGTGATGTGGTATATAACACATGTTTTGCCCGTCAAGATTTGGCTTCATGCATCAAAATTTCACAAATCATCTAGTTTTCTTGTGTCTTCCCAGGAAAAAAGACCCTTGCACATGGTCAATCAAAAACATAGATATGACCAATTGATTCCTCTGAGTCAAGGGTTGATTTGCATATAGTGGTGTGGCAGTCTCATGCAGCTGTTTGCCTGTTAAGATGTGGCTTCACGCATCAAAATTTCACCAATTACCCTCTTTTTCTGCATTTTCTCATGAAGAAAGACCCTTGCACACGGTGAATTAAAAACATAGATATAGCCAATTAATGCCTTTGAGCCAATATTTGATTTTCATACCGTGGTGTGTTATTATCACATGTTTTGCTTGTCAACATTTGGCTTCACCCATGAATATTTCACAAATCACCTTTTTTTTGTGTTTTCTGAGGAAAAAGTGCTTTGCACATGGTGAAACAAAAACATAGACATAGAATATTGATGCCTGTGGTCTAAGGTTTGGTTTATATAAATTGGTGTGGTATTATTGCGTGTTTGCCTATCAAGATTTTGCTTCACGCTCAAAATTTGACAAATTACCCATTTTTTCTGGGGCTTGATAGCGGCACGCCCGAAGGGCGTGCGCACGCCCCCCCAAACGCCTAAAAAAAAGGCGTGCGGGGGCTGCATGCCTTCCCAACCAGGCGTGCAAACCCCCGAACGCCCTCCCCCGCATGCCGCACGCCGTCCGCACGCCTACAAATGGCGTGAGGACGGCCGGCTCAGCGTGCGGCCCCGCCGCACAGGCGTGCTGGCCATGCACGCCTGTCTGGAGGGCGTGCAGGCCTTGCACGCCCTCCGGACAGGCGTGCACGGCTGGCATGCCTGTCCGGCCAGGCTCACGTAAGCCTCTCGAATCGAGAGGCTTATGTGAGCCCCTTGGTGCCCTTATAAGGGTACCGTTTGGTACCCTTATAAGGGTACCGTTTGGTACCCTTATACGTGTACCACTCTGTACCCTTATAAGGGTACCGAACGGTACCCTTATAAGGGTACCGAGTGGTACCCTTATAATAGTACCACTCGGTACCCTTATAAGGGTACCGAACGGTACCCTTATAAGGGTACCGAGTGGTACCCTTATAAGGGTACCACTCTGTACCCTTATAAGGGTACCGAGTGGTACCCTTATAAGGGTACCAAACGGTACCCTTATAAGGGTACCTACCGTTCGGTACCCTTATAAGGGTACTGTTTGGTACCCTTAAAAGGGTACCAATCGGTACCCTTATAAGGGTACCGTTTGGTACCCTTATAAGGGGACAGAGTGGTACCCTTATAAGGGTACCACTCGGTACCCTTATAAGGGTACCACTCTGTCCCCTTATAAGGGTACCAAACGGTACCCTTATAAGGGTACCAAGTGGTACCCTTATAAGGGTACCGTTTGGTACCCTTATAAGGGTACCGTTTGGTACCCTTATAAGGGGACAGAGTGGTACCCTTATAAGAGTACCGAGTGGTACCCTTATAAGGGTACCGAGTGGTACCCTTATAAGGGTACCACTCTGTCCCCTTATAAGGGTACCAAACGGTACCCTTATAAGGGTACCAAACAAGGGTACCGTTCGGTACCCTTATAAGGGGACAGAGTGGTACCCTTATAAGGGTACCAAGCGGTACCCTTATAAGGGTACCAAGCGGTACCCTTATAAGGGTACCAAGTGGTACCCTTATAAGGGTACCATTTGGTACCCTTATAGGGGTACCAAACGGTACCCTTATAAGGGTACCAAGTGGTACCCTTATAAGGGTACCGTTTGGTACCCTTATAAGGGTACCAAACAAGGGTACCGTTTGGTACCCTTATAAGGGGACAGAGTGGTACCCTTATAAGGGTACCAAACGGTACCCTTATAAGGGTACCGAGTGGTACCCTTATAAGGGTACCGTTTGGTACCCTTATAAGGGTACCAAACGGTACCCTTATAAGGGTACCACTCGGTACCCTTATAAGGGTACTGTTTGGTACCCTTATAAGGGGACAGAGTGGTACCCTTATAAGGGTACCACTCGGTACCCTTATAAGGGTACCACTCTGTTCCCTTATAAGGGTACCAAACCGTACCCTTATAAGGGTACCAAACGGTACCCTTATAAGGGTACCACTTGGTACCCTTATAAGGGTACCGTTTGGTACCCTTATAAGGGGACAGAGTGGTACCCTTATAAGGGTACCGAGTGGTACCCTTATAAGGGTACCGAGTGGTACCCTTATAAGGGTACCAAGTGGTACCCTTATAAGGGTACCACTCTGTCCCCTCATAAGGGTACCAAACGGTACCCTTATAAGGGTACCGAGTGGTACCCTTATAAGGGTACCAAACGGTACCCTTATAAGGGTACCGTTTGGTACCCTTATAAGGGTACCACACGGTACCCTTATAAGGGTACCACTTGGTACCTTTATAAGGGTACCAAACGGTACCCTTATAAGGGGACAGAGTGGTACCCTTATAAGGGTACCACTTGGTACCCTTATAAGGGTACCACTCTGTCCCCTTATAAGGGTAACAAATGGTACCAAGTGGTACCCTGATAAGGGTACCGTTTGGTACCCTTATAAGGGTACCGTTCGGTACCCTTATAAGGGTACCACTCGGTACCCTTATAAGGGTACCGAACGGTACCCTTATAAGGGTACCAAACGGTACCCTTATAAGGGTACCACTCGGTACCCTTATAAGGGTACCGTTTGGTACCCTTATAAGGGGACAGAGTGGTACCCTTATAAGGGTACCACTCGGTACCCTTATAAGGGTACCGTTTGGTACCCTTATGAGGGGACAGAGTGGTACCCTTATAAGGGTACCATATAAGGGTACCACTCGGTACCCTTATAAGGGTACCAAAAAATACCCTTGTAAGGGTACCGAGTGGTACCCTTATAAGGGTACCACTCTGTCCCCTTATAAGGGTACCGTTTGGTACCCTTATAAGGGGACAGAGTGGTACCCTTATAATGGTACCACTCGGCACCCTTATTAGGGTACCGTTTGGTACCCTTATAAGGGGACAGAGTGGTACCCTTATAAGGGTACCACTCGGTACCCTTATAAGGGTACCACTCGGTACCCTTATAAGGGTACCAAACGGTACCCTTATAAGGGTACCGAGTGGTACCCTTATAAGGGTACCACTTGGTACCCTTATAAGGGTACCACTCGGTACCCTTATAAGGGTACCATTTGGTACCCTTATAAGGGGACAGAGTGGTACCCTTATAAGGGTACCACTCGGTACCCTTATAAGGGTACCACTCGGGACCCTTATAAGGGTACCGTTTGGTACCCTTATAAGGGTACCAAACGGTACCCTTATAAGGGCACCAAGGGGCTCACGTAAGCCTCTCGATTCGAGAGGCTTACGTGAGCCTGGCCGGACAGGCGTGCCAGCCGTGCACGCCTGTCCGGAGGGCGTGCAAGGCCTGCACGCCCTCCAGACAGGCGTGCATGGCCAGCACGCCTGTCCGGAGGGGCCGCACGCCGAGCCGGCCGTCCTCACGCCATTTGTAGGCGTGCGGACAGCGTGCGGCATGCGGGGGTTTGCACTCCTGTGTGGGAAGGCGTGCAGCCCCCGCACGCCTTTTTTTTAGGCGTTCGGGGGGGCGTGCCGCTATCAAGCCCCATTTTTTCTGCATTTTCTCATGAAAAAAGACCCTTGCACATGGGGAATCAAAAACATGGATATTCCCAATTGATGCATGTGATTTAAGGTTGGAATTTCATATAGTGGTGTGGTAGTATCATTCCTTTTGCCTGACGAGATTGGGCCTTATACACACCCAAATTTCACAAATTAACTATTTTCCTGTGTTTCCCCAGGAAAAAAGACCCTTGCTCAAGGTGAATCAAAAACATAGGTATGGCCAATTGATAAATCTGAGTCAAGTGGTGATTTGCAAATAGTGGTTTGGTAGTATCATGCCTTTTGCATGTCAAGATTTGGCTTCACGGATCACAATTTCACAAATCATTTATTTTTCCCATGTTTTCTCAGGAAAAGAGACCCTTGCACATGGTGAATCAAAAACATAGTTTTTGCCAATTGATGCCGCTGATTCAAGTGATGATTTGAGTAGAGTGGTGTGGTAGTGTCATGCCTTTTGCCTGTCAAGATTGGGCCTCATGCATCAAACTTTTACAAATTACCCATTGTTCCCATGTTTTCCTCAGGAAAAAGACCCTTTCACATGGTGAATCAGAAACAAAGATATTATCAATTGATTCCTGTGAGCCAAGGATTGATTTTCATATATTGGTGTTGTGAGCCTGGGTCTCTTATGTGACAACAGGACACAAGAAAGGGGAGCACAATAGTTGATTCCAGAAAGGATAAGGAGAGGACAACTATTGTGAAGTAGAGAAGGAAGAAGGAGAGGAAGAAGAATAGGGTTATAACTATGAATATGATGATCTTTGGCCTTCTATGGGCTATTCTGGTTCTCTCCTTAAAGGAGAATGGTTTAAGGGCAGCTAAGCTTAACCCCTCTTCTCTTAAGAAACAGAGAAGATCCAGTCAAAGACTGCCTTGCTTTTTTCTGCCAAAGGAAACTGACAAAGATTTTGTAGCAGGAAACCTATGTGGATTTTAGCAGCAGTCTACACAAGCACAGATGATATGTTTATTGGTTTTGTTCTTTATTTGATTGGAGAAGAAGATGAGCAGGATGGATGAAAAGATCAAGAGCTCAGAAGAACTTTGAAGAAAGAGAGAAATTGGAAAAAGCTGCTTACTATTCAATCAGATGGCACCAAATGACCACAACAATGTAGGGATGTGATGGATTCTGTGTTGATTGAGTAGTAAGGAGTGATGTTGTCCAGGGTTGTCTGATTCTTCTAAGTTGGTGGTTCTGAGTGATGATGAAGTTTTTCATTCAGCCAGCTAAAAAAATGGTTAACCTTGTTGATTGAAATGCATGTATTCAATATGGTTTTAACTTAGGAAATAATAGATGTTCAAGGTGTAATTAATCCTCAATTATACATCACAACTATGGACAATATAATAGATGAAAATGATCAGAAAAACAAGGGGAATCTGGAGAGGACATTGTTGAAGCTTTTTGGGCAAAATTGTTGTCTCTAAGGCTGACAGGTGTGATAGTATCACACATTTTTGAAGGCAAGATTGGGCTTCACACATCAAAATTTCACAAATTACCTAGTTTTCCTGTGTTTTCTCAGGAAAAGAGACCCTTGAACATGGTGAAACAAAAACATAGATAAGGCAAATTGATGCCCCTCAGCCAAGATTTGATTTTCATATAGTTGTGTGGTAGTGTCATGTGTTTTGCCTGTCAAGATTTGGCTTCGCGCATCAAAATTTCACAAATTCCCTATTTTTCCTGCGTCTTCCTAGGCAAAAAGACCCTGGCACATGGTGAACCAAAAACATAGATATGGAAAATTGATTTCTTCAAGTCAAGGGTTGATTTTAATCAAGTGGTGTGGCAGTATCATGCCTTTTGCCTGTCACAATTTGGCTTCACACATCAAACTTTCACAAATTACCAATTGTTTTTGTCTTTCCTCATGAAAAAGGACCCGTGCACATGGTGAATCAAAAACATAGATATGGACAATTGATACCTGTGAATCAATTTTCATTCTTGATATAGTGGTGTGGTATTATAACATGTTTTACCTGTCAAGATTTGGCTTCATGCATGGATACTTCACAAATTACCTTTTTTTTCAGTGTTTTCTCAGGAAAAAAGACCCTTGCACATGGTGAAACAAAAAAATAGATATAGAAAATTGATGCCTGTGAGACAAGGTTTGATTTTTATATAGTGGTGTGGTATTCTTGCGTGTTTTGCTTGTCAAGATTTGGCTTCACACATCAAAATTTCACAAATTACCCGTTTTTTCTGCATTTTCTCAGGAAAAAAGACCCTTGCACATGGTGAATCAAAAATGTAGATATGGCCAATTAATGCCTGTGAGCCAAGGATTGATTTGAATCTAGTGGTGTGGTAGTATCATGCCCTTTGCTTGTCAAGCATCAAAATTTCACAAAACTTTTTATCCCATGTTTTCTCAGGAAAAAAAACCTTTGCACATGGTGAATCAAAAACACAGATATAGCCAATTGATGCCTCCTGTGAGCCAAAGTTTGATTCTCACATAGTTGTGTGGTAGTATCACGTGTTTTGCCTGTCAAGATTTGGCTTTGCACATGAAAATTTCCCAAATAACCCATTTTTTCTGCTTTTTCTCAGGAACAAAAACCCTTTCACATGGTGAATGGAAAATTTAGATATGGCCAATTGATGTGTCAGAGTCAAGGGTTGATTTGAATATAGTGCTGTGGTATTATCACGCCTTTTGCCTGTCAAGATTTTGCTTCACGCATCAGAATTTCAGAAATTACCAATTTTTCCCGTGTTTTCTCACAAAAAAGACCCTTGCACATGGTGAATCAAAGACATAGATACTGCCAATTGATGCCTGTGAGCCAAGGTTTGATTTTCATATAGTTGTGTGGTAGTATTGCGTGTTTTGCCGGTCAAGATTTGGTTTCACGCATGAATATGTCAAAAATCACGTTTTTTTTCTGCCTTTTGTCAGGAAAAAAGACTCTTTCACACGGTTAAAAAAAAGATATAGACAATTGATTCCTGTGAGCCAAGGTTCGATTTTCATATAGTGGTGTGGTGTGATTGCTTTTTTTGCCTGTCAACACTACGAGAAAATCTGCTTCAACTGCCATCAGTTGACATGCAGGCTAATCCCATCTTACTACCCCTTTTACTTCCAAATTAATCCCAAACAACTTTTCTTGCACAGTCACTGTGCACAATTCACAGTGACTGTGCATTGAAACTGGTCTAAAGTGTTCTTTGAGTAAGATTGGAGTAACAGCAGAAGTAAAAGCAAAGTAACTGCATGTCAACTGGTGGCACTTGAAGCAGATTTTCTTGTAGTGCAAGATTTGGCTTCATGCATCAAAATTTCACAAATTACCTCTTTTTCCTGTGTTTTCTCAGGAAAAAGACCCTTGCACATGGTGAATCAGAAACAACAATATTGCCAATTCATGCCTGCAAGCCAAGGTTTGATTTGAATGTAGTGGTGTGATAGTATCATGCGTTATCCCTGTCAAGATTGGGCTTCACGCATCAAAATTTCACAAATTCCCTATTCATCCTGTGTTTTCTCAGGAAAAATGAACCTTGCACATGGTGAATCAAAACACAGATATAGCCAATTGAGGCCTCTGAGTCAGGTTTTCATTGAAATACAGTGGTGTTGTAAAATTGCGCCTTTTTCCTGTCAAGACTTGGCTTCACGCATCAAAAGTTCACAAATTACCCATTTTTTCTGCATTTTTTCAGGAACAAAGACCCTTTCACATGGTCAATCAAAAACATTGATATGGCCAATTGATGCCTGTGAGCCAAGATTTCATTTGCATATAGTGGTGTGGCAGTATCATGCCTTTTGCCTGTCAAGATTGGGCTTTGTGCATGAAAAATCCATTGATTCACCATGTGCAAGGGTCTTTTTTTGTGAGAAAACACAGGAAAAATGGATAATTTGTGAAATTTTGATGCGTGGAGCAAAATCTCAACAGGCAAAGACATGATACTACCACACCACTATATGCAAATCAACCCTTTACTCTGATACATCAATTGGCCATATCTTCACTTTCATTCACAATGTGAAAGGGTCTCTGTTCCTGAGAAAAAGCAGAAAAAACGGGTAATTTGGGAAATTTCCATGTGCAAAGCCAAACCTTGACAGGCAAAACACATGATACTACCACACAACTATTTGAAAATCAAACCTTGGCTCACAGGAGGCATCAATTGGATATGTCTATGTTTTTGATACACCATGTGCAAGGGTATATTTTCCTGAGACAACACGGGATAAATAGGGAATTTGTGAAATTTTGATGCCTGAGCCCAATCTTGACAGGTAAACGGCATGATACTACCACACCACTATGTGAAAATCATCAATTGATTCAGCGGCATCAGTTGGCTATATCTATGTTTTTGATTCACCGTGTGCAAGTGTCTTTTTTGCTGAGAAAACGTGGGAAAAGTAGATCATTTGTGAAATTTTGATGCGTGAAGCCAAATCTTGACAGGCAAACGGCATGATACTACCACACCACTTTATGCAAATCAAAACTTGACTATTATTCATCAATTTTCCATACCTATGTTGTTGATTCACCATGTGAAAGGGTCTTTTTTTCCGGGAAAGCACGGGAAAAATAGGTAATTTGTGAAATTTTGATGTGTGAGGCCCAATTTTGACAGGCAAAGGAAAGATACTACCACACCACTATATGAAAATCCAACCTTGGCTCACAGGAATCAATTTGCCATATCTATATTTTTGATTCCCCACACTACAAACATTTGTAATTTTACCCAAAGAAAAAACAACTGTTTGGGTTAGGCAAAATGTTAAATTTTTTCAACAAAATGGCTCAGTAATGAAAATTGAGCAAAACTGAGCATGCTCAGCAAAATCCCCTAAAGTTGCCAGAATGAATAAAATTGATTTCTGCTCAGTTTGTAAAAAAAAAAAAAAAATGCTGAGCATGCTCAGTATAGCTTATTTTTCACTTCTGACCATTTTTTGTAAAATTGGGTATATGTTTTGCCCATCCCAAGTTCACATTTTCCTTCTGGGTAGAATTGCAAATGTTTGTAGTGCCATGTGCAAGGGTCTTTTTTCATGAGAAAATGCAGAAAAAGTGGGTCATTTGTGAAATTTTGATGTGTGAAGCCAAATCTTGACGGGCAAACACGCAATACTACCACACCACTATATAAAAATCAAACCTTGTCTCACAGGCATCAATTTTCTATATCTATTTTTTTGTTTCACCATGTGCAAGGGTCTTTTTCCCTGAGAAAACACTAAAAAAAGAGGTAATTTGTGAAGTATTCATGCATGAAGCCAAATCTTGACAGGCAAAACACATGATACTACCACACCACTATATGCAAATCAAATTCTGGCTCACAGGCATTAATTTGCCATATTTATGGTTTTGATTCACTGTGTGCAAGGGTCTTTTTTCATGAGAAAACACAGAAAAAGAGGGTAATTTGTGAAATTTCAATGCGTGAAGCCACATCTTAACAGGCAAAAGGTGTGATACTGCCACAACATTATATTACAATCAACCCTTGTCTCAGAGGCACCAATTGGCCATATCCAGGTTTTGATTCACCATGTGCAAGGGTCTTTTTTCCTGAGAAAACACAGGAAATATAGGTAATTTGTGAAATTTTGGTGCATGAAGCCAAATCTTCACAGGCAAAACATGTGATACTACCACACCACTATATGCAAATAAAACCCTGGTTCAGGTGCATCAATTTTCCATATCTATGTTTTTGATTCACCATGTTCAAGGGTCTTTTGTGCTGAGAAAACACAGGAAAAATAGGTAATTTGTGAAATTTTGATGTGTGAAGCCTAATTTTGACAGGCAAAGTGTGTGATACTATGAAACCACTATATGAAAATCAATTCTTGGCTCACAGGCATCAATTGGTCATATCTATGTTTCTGATTTACCATGTGAAAGGGTCTTTTTTCCTGAGAAAACATGGGAAAATAGCTAATTTGTAAAATTTTGATGCATGAAGCCCAATCATGACAGGCACAAGGCATGATAGTACCACACCACTATACTCAAATCATCACTTGACTCAGAGGCATCAATTGGCTATATCTATGTTTTTGATTCACCAAGTGCAAGGGTTTTTATTCCTGGGAAAACATGGGAAAAATAGATAATTTGTGAAATTTTGATGCGCGAAGCCCAATCTTGACAGGCAAAAGGAATGAGACTAAAGTTTTTGCCACAATGGCAGGATTATAAATGTGAGCCGGATTATAAAAGTGAGACTCTAGAGCACCAACCGCCAAAACCACTTGTGACCACAAGCCTTTTGGTTGTTGGTGACTGTTGGGTACTTTTGCATTTGAGAACAGAAATGGATGGTTGTAGGGTTGCATGGCATCACAGTTTGGGGTGCAGAAAAGGCTGGGAATGGTTTAAATGGATTTCTGCAGGGAGGAACCGGCAGATGGGAAAGGGATTTTGGAAAATACAAAGGACAGTATCTTTGTGTGACATCAGGGAGCAGAGGGCACAAAAGGAGGAAAACTGAACCAGCTTTTTCCAGTGCCTTTCCACAAGAAGTCCTTGACCTGATCAACGAGTGCAACAAAATTCCTAATCTCCACACAAAACATTTGTACTCATGTTTTGCATGGAATAGCAATCTGCAGATTGCTTTGGAAAGTTGTCCACATTAGTACAAATGTTTTGCATGGAGTTTACCAATTTTGTTGCACTTTTTGATCAGGTCAAGCACTTCTTAATGTGGAAATGCACTGGGACAGCCCCTGGGTGAGGCACTGCAATAAAAACTTGCTCAAATGCCGGCAGTTGGCATGTGGAAACTTTAGTATTACTGAAGTCCTTATTTGATGCAAGCTTGGAGTGAGGTCAGCTTCACTGCTGGCATTGATTGGTCAAAAACAGCTGATTGAGTAGTTCTTGAACAGCTGTGTTTGACCAGTGATTGGACAGGCACTGTCTGACCCAAGCATGTGCCAGTCATTTGTATGGGCCCGTTCAATTGGTTTAATTGAAACCAGTCACTACCAGCCAGGAACTCCGTTCAGCTTTGGTTCTTTTGCTCTCTTGCTATATCTACTCAGAATCTTTTTGAGAGGATTTAGCTCTCTTGTGTTTTCTGTTTGCAACATTCCCTGTTGGTGCAGACAGAGTTTGCTCAATTGATTTCATTTAGATAATTTCATTTCTATTTGCTCATGAGTGAAGACTTTTTTGTGGCTAACAGATTTCTCCCTTGCTCCCTAGGACGTCCCGGGGAGGAACAGTTGAGTCCTGCCCCCAAGTTGTCCGAGTACGGGTTGGGGTAGAGAATCTCCCCTTGTCACCGGCTCTCCTTTGTCCCGGCCTCTGAGAGGCGGCTGGGAGTCAGGAGAGCGGCACAGAGAGGTGGAGAAATGAGACTAAGAAACTCGCCGTCAAGGCAAGGAGGAGGGACTCCAACCCAGGTGGGTGGGCTGGTGAGAAAAAAAAATTACTTAGATTTCAGGCAACTGACGTCGGCGGGATGGAACTGGCGGGTGATCAAAGTAGGCCAATGCGTAAGTGGAATGTAGCTGAGTCCTGGGATTACCCGGAAGCTTGCTGAGCTTGAGGCCTGGCAATTAGGTTTCTGTTTGCTGCGGCGGTTCCTGCAGTTCTGGTGTGCCGCACTGTGTTTTTTTGGTTGGCCGGCGTAGGACACCCGGCCAACGCAGCAGGGCCGCCAAGAACCTTGCGCCACGGACTCTGCAACCTCCTGCTGCGCTTTGGCAACTCAACATGATTGGGCAGACCCACTTGAATGGCCAGCATGGGCTTTGGTTGGACGGTGCCTGTCCAAGACCACTTGTTGAACACACACGCTGTTTGAGCATTTCTTGACCAGCCATGTTTGAGTGGTTAATGCTGATAGTGCTTACAATAGTGTTATCTTGTGATACAGTAGTGATATGATGTTAGTATCTTGTAATATGACAGTGATCTGATATTTTTATATTGGGATATGACAGTTATATGATATGGTGATATGGTGATGTTATATGAGGGTGGTTTGAAAAAGCTGACCACTACAAGATATCCCGTATATCCCGTAATGTCTTACTCAGTATCCCGTACGGGATATATTGTAGGGTATGTAGTGGCTGTAACAGGTCTTGATTAATTGACTATTTTGTTAAGTTATTTTGTTATATTGGATAAGTAATAATAGGAGTTATAATTTAGGGGTCACTTTGGTGAGTGACCCTAGGTTAATTTTTACATAGAATTCATTTCTGAACTCCAATTTACCTTATCATTATTTGTTAATTAGTTATAATATTTTTGTTATATTTTTGTTACTATTGTCAAGATTGTCTCTGCATAGTAGCAGGCTGACATCTCGCCTCTTGCCCCACTGTCCTCAAATATATCAAAACATCAATAGTCCCTGTCAAGGAGCTATTTGTTGTTGCGTGGGCTTGTAAGTACCCCCACCTTTGCAATCTCAACACATCTTGTGTTGAATCCGGTCACGCGTATCTCAAAACGTTCATCAAAAACTTGACCGGCAACTTGCTCACAGTGTTTCAGTCATTAGCCCTTGCGGTCAACACCCAAATCAACCAGGTTCACGAGTCAATAGGGAGGGATGCCATCAAGACACTGATTAACGTTCCAAAATGCTTCACCCCTTGTCTTGGCAACATATCAAGTTTTGCACTCAAGGAGTGTCTCAATCAATTCAACAAGATAAAGACGCAGACCGTTACAATTGGACTTGGAATACCTTGTTCCCATAGGATCAAGGAGAAACTCGAGGGTGGAAATGCTTTGGATCCCAACAATTTCCACTCTCAGTGGCATCTCAAGTATAACCAAGAGATAACGGTAAGTCATTTTTGTAACTTTACTTTGTGTACACCATTTTGGTGTGTGTACACCAAAATGGTGTGCTTTGACCATGCAAACCAAAAATACTTTCACTTATTGACTTTGTGTGGATACCATTCTATGGCAATCAGAGAAGCAAAACGCCCAGACTTGATCTGAAAGAAGAGATCAAGCGACTTGTTGTGGCTCTCTCAAGCAAAGATCCAAAAAACCAGGAGGAGATGCTTGCACAAATCAAACAAGTCGTTGCTGGAACACATTTTGCTGTTCCAATCCAGGCTCCCGAGGTCAAAACAAAAACAAAAGGGAGGCCGGAAGCAAAGAAAGATTGTTCAACATTGACTAAGCAAAATCCTTCAGCATTCGAGCATGTTAAAAAAGGTTTAAAGCATCCAAACAAGCAACCCTCAAAGGGACCAGGAAGAAAATCAACAAAGAGAATGAAAAAACAAGTCAAGGATGACTCTGATTCTGACCACGAAGACCAAGAAGAATCATTTCCTGAAGACAGCAATGATTTGGAGTCAGCAGAGCTGGATGATACTCATGATATCGACAAATTAAAGGTGTAAACGAGCTGTAGCCAGGAGGCAATCAATCGAAAATTTGAGAGCAAATCATTGGAGGATGAGGGAGAAACAGCTTCTGTTGGGGTAAGCTCAATTTTCATCATTAATCTGTTATTCTGCAAAAATTGACTTTTAATGACACTTGGTTTCAGACCTTCTACTCATCACAGATTCCCAACCATCTGAAAGAGTACATCTCCAATGTGTTTGATCCTTTAGGCAATGGTAATTGTGGTTTCCAATGTCTTGCAAAATCACTTGGTTACAATGCAGATGGATGGTTCCAGGTCCGAGATGAGCTCGTCAAGGAGGCAAGCAAGAACATACGGCTTTACTCCAGGGCGCAGGGCGGAGAAGTGGCAATGAGGAAAATTATTGACAATCTTGAAGTGGCCAGCATAGAATCCGAGATCACCCAAACCCAGTGGCTCTCCAAGCTCTTGCACGGTCAGATTATTGCAAATAGATACAAACAACCAATAGTTTTCCTTGGGCTATTGGAATGCTGTCAGGCTACGTGATGCCAAGGACTGAACCTTCTAGCTACACGGCCGGCAAAATAAATAGATAAGGTTATCAAAAATATAAAATAATATTTTTTATGAGTTTTGGGAATTTTAGAGTCCTTTTTGGGACGTGGAAATAATAATAAAAATGAGGATTTTGCGGAATATGTAATATTCCAGAGGGGCCTGCAAGCAGGGGTGTTTTGGGGTGCCCTCTAATAATCAGGACCTGTAAACAGGGTGGTTTTGACTTGTAACCTGATCTTCTGGGGCCTGCAAGCAGGGGTGTTTATTGTGCCCAGGATATATGGTGGGGAGGAATTGGTAACAAGAAAGGTACTCACTATTTCTTGTTACAGAAATCCTCCAAGGTTGGTGACAGGGTAACAGAAGTGGATGGTGATGATGGTGAGTGTTCTGTTGACGCTGGAAGAGGGCTAAATAATATACTGAAGGTTCACAAGGTTGGACACAAGGCTATAAGCTAGTGGACAATGCTGAGTGATAATTTTCAGTGGTAATGATAAAGCTGGGGAATCCTCAAAAGGGGGGACTCAAGGGTCTTTAAATATTCTTAAGAGACCCTTGGGGACGAAATCTGAAAGCTTGAATATAGCAGGGGACTGATCTTGGATCAACCAATCTATTGAGTGGATCATTTGGTAGATCTTCCCTGGGCCAGATCAGTAGGAGATCCGTGTGAGTAATGGATCTTTATTGATGATCACATTTGTATGGCACTTTCCCAGAGCTAGTAGATCTTATGATGTCATTAGTATTTTCGTCTCTGGGGCCTGTTACATGTGTTAAAGGTTTTGTACATTTGTGACAGGTCTTTTGTATTTATTTTATTTATTTGTTATAAGTGTTTTTGTTATATTGTATAAGTCCTAGAAGGAGTTATATTTGAGGGGTCATTTTGGTGAGTGACCCTAGGTTAATTTTAGTGTAGAATCCATTTCTGAACTCCTTTTTACAATATTGTTATTAGTTTAGTAGTTATTAATTATTTTGTTATATGTTTTGTTACTTTTGTTACTATGAATTATTTTGTTATATATCTTTTGTTACTTTTGTTACTATGTTGGCTTGTCTCTTACATAGTGGCAAGCTGACAAATGCCTTACCTTCATTCCCCTAAGTACTTACCTGTGTGGAGGAGCTGACCCAATCTACCTTCTCCACATCAACAATAAACATTGGGTTTTGGCTAATGTGCAGGGGAAGGACGACGGGGTCAAGCCCATTCCTCCTCCTTATATGCCAAAGCGGATGGCATCAAAAATTGGTAAAGCCTGGATGGATCATATTCATGATAGCCTTTCTCTTTATGAGGGACTCAATAATAATCCTTCCCAAAAGTAAGGTTTTTCTTGTTTCTTTATTTTTCTTGCTTTTGTCTGATGTTTTCTCATTTTTGCTTTTTTTTGCTTTTATTTCTTTGGTTTCTTTTCTTTGTATCCTGTGTTGATGTTTGTCTTTTTCTTCTTTTATATAATTCCTTTCCTTCTTGAATAAGAAATGCTATGACTGAATGGGCTGCACACCAAACAAAATAGATTGCACACCAAAAAAGACAACATTTGGTGTGCTTACCCGTGCACACCAAAATGCGTTAGGGCTTTGGTGTGCCACTTTTGCAACCCAATGTAGAAATTGGTGTACACTACTGATGTACACCAAATGACTTGGTGTTCATTCATTTGCACACCAGTCTTTTGCCATTTTTGGGGTGCCTGTGCATGTACACCAAGAATATTGGTGTGCATGCCCGTGAACACCAACTAATTGGTGTGCATTATGACTTTACACCAATTTTATTGGTGTTCACACTTGTGCACACCAAAAACATGGTGTGCATGAAGTAAAAGTTTGGTGTGCCTAGAGGCTGACCCTACATATATTGCCAAGGAATACAAAACGGACCCAACTCCCGAAAACAAAAAAAAATGGCAACAAACAGGAATTCTTCAAACGAGCTGAATGAATTGACTAAAGCTGTATGTAACTCTCTCAGATTATGATGTTTGTTTTTCTACTAACTCTTTAAACAGTTGGACTTTGTGATCAAAAAAATTACGGGATCATGTGTTTGGAGACAGAAATTTGACAATCTTGCTGAAGAGTATCACAGAAAAAAAGAAGGAAAAAAATTGAAAGGTCTGATTGCTGGTTATGGAATCCGCTGGAACATAAAATATCAAAGTCAAAAAAGAGCTTATGAAGCAAGAGATGTAAGTAAATCAAAACATCACATTTAGGGTGTTCAACTATACATAAAATGTTGTATACATAAAAACATAAAAACTTAAACGTCAAAATTTGGCAGGGAGCTGTCAACATGCATAAATCTTGTTTGACAGCTCCCAGCCAAAATTTCACGTTTATGTTTTTACTAGAGAACAAGGTGGCTTCGCTGCCACCCACTTTGAGTGTCTCAAAAGTTTTTGAACTAAACAGCTGCAGCTTTGACTATCTCCCCATTAATCTATCAGTCCTTTCATATTGTTATTTGACCCCTCCTTCACCACCTGGCACCTTCCCCCTAAAAAACACATTTTCTCAACTCCAGCTGTTACTTGCTTGTTACCTAGCTTCAAACTCCCTCCAGAGGCTCTTCTTGCCTCCAATGCCTCAATCTGCACCAAAAGCACATGGCAAAGATAGACTAAAATGTTGGTACCAGCAAAAAGCTTCAGTTTGTCCCTATTCCTTTCCATAATTTTTACTCCATCTCCTCCACAATATTGATCTCAAACTCTGTTGTAATCAAAGCTTGTGGCGTGAGCCTCATCTTATGAGAACCATATTTCTCATTTGTGTCATTTGTTGTTGTGTTCACTGACAACATAATCATTAAAGATTGAACATGAAATATTTGAAATTGTTAAAGTTTTAATTACAAGCCGTGCTCTCCTGTCAGGCTATCTGGGAGCTACCTGCTTGCCGAGATAACTTGGCGAGCAGGGAGCTCTTTGAGCAACAAGATCTTGGCAAGCAGAGAGCTCTTGACCAGCAGCAAGCTCTTGTCAAGCAGAGAGCTCTCGGCCAGCAGCAAGCTCTTCATGGCAAGCAGGGAGCTCTTGGCGAGCAGGGAGCTCTCAGCAAGCAGCAAGCTCTTGGCGAGCAGGGAGCTTTTGGTGAGCAGGGAGCTCTTGGCGCGCAGGGAGCTACCTGCTTCCTAAGATAACTCAAGGGGCAGGGAGCTACCTGCTTCCCGAGATAACTCGGGGAGCAGGAAGCTACCTGCTTCCCGAGATAACTCGGGGAGCAGGAAGCTACCTGCTTCCCGAGATAACTCGGGGAGCAGGAAGCTACCTGCTTCCCGAGATAACTCGGGGAGCAGGAAGCTACCTGCTTCCCAAGATAACTCGGGGAGCAGGAAGCTACCTGCTTCCCAAGATAACTCGGGGAGCAGGAAGCTACCTGCTTCCCGAGATAACTCGGGGAGCAGGAAGCTACCTGCTTCCCAAGATGACTCGGGGAGCAAAGAGCTACCCGCTTGCCAAGATAACTCGGCAACCAGGGAGCTTCCTGCTTGCCAAGATAACTCGGCAAGTGTCAGCCTCTGTGATGCCAAGGGCTAATACCTTTTAGCTACACAAGGTGATAAGGGTGCAAAATAAGGGCAAAGTGGGGTAATTTCACGTAGAAAAGTAGTAAAGAAGAGATAAAAAGAATATAATTCTTTTTTATAGAGGGGCCTGCTGGCGCAGGGGTGTTTGTAGGTGCCCTCTAAATCAGAGATCTGCTAAGCAGGGTGGTATCTGATTAAGCAAAAATGGGTTTCTGCGTAACAGAAGGTGGTACCAAAGTGCTTTTCCAATTAAGGAACCAGGATGGGGACAGAAGGATGAAAGAAGTACTCACTATTGCTTCTTTCAAGCCAAAAAGCCACGTAGGGGGGTGAATTAGAGCTGCTGGGTAGATTGAAGGGTTTCTGCGCAGGAGCTGGACACGTAGAATGGTTGATTTGAAGGGAACACTACGAATAAAACAGGCAAAACAGGGCAGAGTAACTGAAATAAGGACAGGATACGGCGTAACTGATTGACTGTAATAATAATTGATGATGGGGAACAACTTTTGGCGTGGAAAGAGGGCTCTATATATACTAATTTCACTCATAGTGGAGGACCTTTCTGCCTGTGTGCGTGTAGTAACTGGTTTTCAGCGCAATGTGGCCAATTTGGGAGATTGGCACTAACAAGGCTCATCCCAATGACACTGCTGGTCATTAATTCAGCGTCACAAGTGCTTTCCATGACCTTAATAACTTATTTAGTCATTGTAACTAAGGTACATGGCAACACTGACGTGTGAATGTATCTGAAATGGGCCACAAATGACGCAAATGGGCCACAAATGGCTAAGGCCAATCTTTAAAGGCCACGCTGGCTATGTTAACCTTATGTATTCAAGGTTTTTATTAATGAAACTGTCAGCCCTAGAGATACTTCAAAGTATCCAAAGGACTGCTATTTTATATTCAACTCACTCATATCTTCTGTAATATTAATAAATCCTTGAATATTATTGCAGAAATGGATTTCTGATGTAAATTTATGTAGGGTTACCCACTGAGAGTACCCCTTAATTATTACTCCTTATGGTACTTTGGCCATTCTCAAAGTACCACGGAGAAACTACTACAAAACATAAAAATGTAAAATATTTAACATGCTAATACATAGTATAAGCATATTTTGGCGCAGAGAAAGAACATAAACAAGGTTGTGAAACAATACAAACCTTGTCTTCCTTGGCTGAGAATTTATTTCTATGGGAAATATACTACTTATTAGATATTCCCTTATTGTAGAAATAGAATTACCCTTTCCCATGAAAGTGTGGGTAAATTCTTCAATTCATTATCCTTATTAGTGTGGCTTCATGAGTAAATGGTTCATAAATATACTCATGATGTCATGGGGACAGGATAATAAATTTTCACATCCATAGAATTGGCCACAAATCTTCACGTAGAAGTTTGTGCTCATTCCCTGGCTTGTTTAAACTCCCAGAGGCTCCTCATGGCGCCCAAAGGGACTTCTAGGCCTTAAAAGGAAGGCCTCTGACGCCCAAAGATGGATTCCTCAGCCTATTCACCCACATACTTAGCTATAAACTCAGTATAAGTGAGTATTCTCCTCCTACTTTTAGAGTAGTGTTTCTCTATCTAAATCCTTTCCCACTGGAGCTTTTAGCTTGCATTATTATCCCCAATTACTGCGCCTAAATCCTCCTTAAAAATAGTAGCTGAAAGACCACCACCTCTGCCTGCAGCCATTCTGTCACGTGCTTTCCTACTATTATCCTTTTTTGTTGCTTTATAGCTTCAAAATAACAACTATTTATAGTTGTTCTCCTACCCAAACTGTTGTATATCAACTTTTGGCGTAACAGGAGTGCAGAACTAACCCATTATTCTATTGGGGTAGGACTAGTAATAGTCCTTTAAATTGTTCTATCAGCACATTCATAGTGATTTGGGCCATTTTGGACCAACATCTCATAGAAATAGCTGTCAGAAACCTTGTAAATAAACCACGTAGAATCTACTTTTACCATAGTTACACTTGTACATATGTGGTAACTAGGGGATTAGCTATTTCCACGCATTTGGCCAATTTCCAATTGGATTATATAATCCACGTGCGGGGTTGGAGGTTTAAGCCCCAATTGGGCTTAACTCCCAGACTATACACAACACCTCAATTATAAG
This sequence comes from Puccinia coronata f. sp. avenae, assembly GCA_002873125.1. Taxonomy (NCBI): domain Eukaryota; kingdom Fungi; phylum Basidiomycota; class Pucciniomycetes; order Pucciniales; family Pucciniaceae; genus Puccinia; species Puccinia coronata. Next base: position 253,692 of record PGCI01000110.1, on the reverse strand, counting down.
TCCATAATTGGTCATTTCACATATAGTATGCACAGATAACAGGTACATACGTGTGTAATGTCTGTGTGACATATGTTTGTGGCCAGTTCTTACAAGTAATTGGTTCAAGGTGAAGGAGTAGGAATTTAGGGGTACTTCCAGTGAGGGACCCTACATTAATTTGTATGAGGATTCAGAATATGACATAATATTCTAAGTTATCCTCAAGGTTTAGAAGTTATTTAGTATTTTTGTAAAAAGTAGTTGTTATTTTAATTTAGTACTTATTTTTATGGTGCCAGAACTTTGCCAAGCTCATTTGATAAGAATAAATAAACTGATTTTTCTTGTCCATTATTAGTCATATAAATGGGTCTTAATACTGTAGTAATAATGTCTCTTTTTATGTTACTTTTGTCAGGTTGGCTCTGTCATAGTAGCAAGCTGACAGCAAGCAGGGAGCTACCTGCTTTCTGAGATAACTTGGCGAGCAGGGAGCTACCTGCTTGCCAAGATAACTTGGCAAGCAGGGAGCTACTTACTTGCCGAGATAACTTGTTGAGCACCGAGCTACCTGCTGTCCAAGTTAACTCGGCAAGCAGGTAGCTCCCTGCTCACCAAGAGCTACCTGTTTGCCAAGCTAACTTGGCAAGCAGGGAGCCACCTGCTTGCCAAGCTAACTTGGTGAGTAGGAAGCTACCTGCTCGCCGAGCTAACTTGGTGAGCAGGGAGTTACCTGCTTGCCGAGAAAACTCGGGGAGCAGGGATTTACCTGCTCGCCAAGATCAATTGGGAAGCAGAGAGTTACCTGCTTGCCGAGATAAATTGGGGAGCAGGGGACTACCTGCTTGCCGAGATAACTCGGGGAGCAGGAAGCTCCTTGCTTGCCAAGATAACTTGGCGAGCAAGGAGCTACTTGCTTGCGGAGATAACTTGGTGAGCATGCTCCTCAATCCAATCCAAAGATGGACATCGTCTGCGGCTATCTTCACAAAAAGGCCATGATTGAAAATGCTCAATTTCTGATTGTACCATCCCATGCCAAATATGCACTCTTTTGTGCATTTAAGAAGATCCTCTTTGTGTTAACATCTTTGGAAGATAATGCGCTAAATAAAACTGTTTATTTTAGACGTGCAACTATCCACCTTTCAAATTGTCTCTCCCTCCATTTTACGTAGAGCAGAAAGTGAGACAAATAGAGTGGAAGGGAAAGAGGAAGAGGTTAGGAGAGGGGTTGTAAACACACCTCCAGAGCACCTCTGGAGGTGTCAACACACCTCCAGAGCACCTCTGGAGGTGTCAACACACCTCCAGAGCACCTCTGGAGGTGTAAACACACCTCCAGAGCACCTCTGGAGGTGTAAACACACCTCCAGAGCACCTCTGGAGGTGTAAACACACCTCCAGAGCACCTCTGGAGGTGTAAACACACCTCCAGAGCACCTCTGGAGGTGTAAACACACCTCCAGAGCACCTCTGGAGGTGTAAACACACCTCCAGAGCACCTCTGGAGGTGTAAACACACCTCCAGAGCACCTCTGGAGGTGTAAACACACCTCCAGAGCACCTCTGGAGGTGTAAACACACCTCCAGAGCACCTCTGGAGGTGTAAACACACCTCCAGAGCACCTCTGGAGGTGTAAACACACCTCCAGAGCACCTCTGGAGGTGTAAACACACCTCCAGAGCACCTCTGGAGGTGTAAACACACCTCCAGAGCACCTCTGGAGGTGTAAACACACCTCCAGAGCACCTCTGGAGGTGTAAACACACCTCCAGAGCACCTCTGGAGGTGTAAACACACCTCCAGAGCACCTCTGGAGGTGTAAACACACCTCCAGAGCACCTCTGGAGGTGTAAACACACCTCCAGAGCACCTCTGGAGGTGTAAACACACCTCCAGAGCACCTCTGGAGGTGTAAACACACCTCCAGAGCACCTCTGGAGGTGTAAACACACCTCCAGAGCACCTCTGGAGGTGTAAACACACCTCCAGAGCACCTCTGGAGGTGTAAACACACCTCCAGAGCACCTCTGGAGGTGTAAACACACCTCCAGAGCACCTCTGGAGGTGTAAACACACCTCCAGAGCACCTCTGGAGGTGTAAACACACCTCCAGAGCACCTCTGGAGGTGTAAACACACCTCCAGAGCACCTCTGGAGGTGTAAACACACCTCCAGAGCACCTCTGGAGGTGTAAACACACCTCCAGAGCACCTCTGGAGGTGTAAACACACCTCCAGAGCACCTCTGGAGGTGTAAACACACCTCCAGAGCACCTCTGGAGGTGTAAACACACCTCCAGAGCACCTCTGGAGGTGTAAACACACCTCCAGAGCACCTCTGGAGGTGTAAACACACCTCCAGAGCACCTCTGGAGGTGTAAACACACCTCCAGAGCACCTCTGGAGGTGTAAACACACCTCCAGAGCACCTCTGGAGGTGTAAACACACCTCCAGAGCACCTCTGGAGGTGTAAACACACCTCCAGAGCACCTCTGGAGGTGTAAACCTCCAGAACCATTCTGGAGGAGCAAGACCCCTCCAGAATCATTCTGGAGGGGCCAAAACCCCACCAGAACCATTCTGGAGGAGCAAGACCCCTCCAGAATCATTCTGGAGGGGCCAAAACCCCACCGGAACCATTGTCAGCTTGCTACTATGACAGAGCCAACCTGACAAAAGTAACATAAATAGAGACATTATTACTACAATATTAATACCCAGTTCTATGACTAATAATGTACAAAAAAAAAACTCAGTTTACTTATTTTTATCCAATGAGCTTAGCAAAGTCCTGGCACCATAAAAATAAGTAATAAATTAAAATAACCACTACTTTTTACAAAAAATACTAAATAACGTCTAAACCTTGAGGATAACTTAGAATATTATGTCATATTCCGAATCCTCATGTGAATTAATGTAGGGTCCCTCCCTGGAAGTACCCCTAAATTCCTACTCCTTCACCTTGAACCAATTACCCGTAAGAATTGGCCACAAACATATGTCACACAGACATTACACACGTATGTACTTGTTATATATGCATACTATATGTGAAATGACCAATTATGGACTTATAATTGAGGTGTTGTGTATAGTTTGGGAGTTAGGCCCAATTGGGGTTTAAACCTCCAAACCCCGCGCGTGGATTATATAATCCAATTGGAAATTGGCCAAATGCGTGGAAATAGCTAATCCCCTAGTTACCACATATGTACAAGTGTAACTAGGGTAAAAGTAGATTCTACGTGGTTTATTTACAAAGTTTTATTAATAAAAACCTTGAATACATAAGAGTAACATAGCCAGCGTGGCCTTTAATGATTGGCCTTAGCCATTTGTGGCTTATTTGCGTCATTTGTGGCCCATTTCAGATACAATTACACGTCAGTGTTGCTATGTACCTTAGTTACAATAACTAAATAGGTTATTAAGGTCATAAAAAGCACTTGTGACGCTGAATTAATGACCAGCAGTGTCATTGGGATGAGCCTTGTTAGTGCCAATCTCTCAAATTGGCCACATTACGCTGAAAACCAGTTACTACACGCACACAGGCAGAAAGGTCCTCCACTATGAGTGAAATTAGTATATATAGAGCCCTCTTTCCACGCCAAAAGTTGTTCATCATCATCAGTTATTATTACAGTCAATCAGGTACACTGTGTCCTGTCCTTATTTCAGTTACTCTGCCCTGTTTTGCCTGTTTTATCCGTGGTGTTCCCTTCAAATCAACCATTCTACGTGTCCAGCTCCTGCACAGAAACCCTTCAGCCTACCCAGCAGCTCTACTTCACCCCCCTACGTGGCTTTTTGGCTTGAAAGAAGCAATAGTGAGTACTTCTTTCATCCTTCTGTCCCCATCCTGGTTCCTTAATTGGAAAAGCACTTTGGTACCACCTTCTGTTACGCAGAAACCCATTGTTTGCTTAATCAGATACCACCCTGCTTTGCAGATCTCTGATTCATAAGGCACCTACAAACACCCCTGCGCCAGCAGGCCCCTCTATAAAAAAGAATTATATTCTTTCTATTTCTTTCCTACTACTTTTCTACGTGAAATTATCCTACTCTACCCTTATTTTGCACTCTTATCACCTTGTGTAGCTAAAAGGTACTAGCCCTTGGCATCACAGAGGCTGACAATTGGGGGTCTGGCTGGGAAATTACCAATATTCACTTGTGGTAATTGACTCCTGGTACTTATTCTTCCTACTTTTGCTTTTTCACTCACGCAAAAATTACCAAACCAACTAAAAATCATTTATAAAATAAATCCACTAAAAAATATCCTTCTGCTTTAATTTTTACGCATTCTTTTAGTGAACCAATACACTAAAGCTCTCATTTCCACTCCTGAATTTATTCATCCTCCTTTTGACCAAATTGCCCACTTTGAATTAATCAAACACTATCTCAAAGTCCTCAGATTGCGCAAAGAAGAGGAAATAGCTAACTATCAACCTTCTGATTGGGAAAAACTTACGCCTACAGAACAGTTTCAACTTGCTCTTTTCCACTCTCACCAACGTGCTCAAAAGGACACTGAACTTCTCATCAAACTCAACGCCATCAACAGAAGAAATCAAGAGAACAAGAGGCGTGCAGATCTTCAAAGAACTTTGGAATATAAACAGCAGTTTTACAATAGTCAGTTTAATTCTTTTTTATCTCTAATAAAATTATTAAAATCACCATAAATACTTATTCTTACGCTTGAATATCATCTAGTGTCTTCCACTACTACTCCCAGCTCTTCCAACCCTTCTACCACGGCCCCAGCTACCTCTGTGGCCAATTCTATTACCCCACTTACGGCTCCACCAACCAGTAAGTTTATTAATTACGCCTATTTAATATTTTGTGGCCCTTTTCACTAATATGTCCCGTGAAAATAGTCCTGTAAGGAAGTCTACCAGGGCTCACAAGCCTGATCTCCACGGCCCCTTACCCCCGGCCACTAGGCAACCTAGACCCAGAGAAATTGCCCCAGAACTTGGCATTCAAGAAGAAAGCCCCCATTCACCCCAATCCTCAAGCCATGGACGTGGACGTGGAACCAATCCCTTCCACCTCCTTGGCCAGTACCCAGAAAGCCCAGACGGAGGAAGAGGACCTGGAAATCCAAGTGATAGGTATGTCCAAGGATGACAAAATAGCCAGATTGGTCAAGATACACGTGGCCAACCATCAGAAATTTGTGGAAGCTCAGAAATCCAAGGCCACCCAGGAGATGATGCTGAATCTTTTAGGACTAGCCCAGAAGAGTCAGAAAGAATTACAGAAGTTTATCTCCAAAAAGGAAGTGGAGGAGTACACGAAGGGATGGAACCCTTGGGAGGAAAAGAGAGTATTGTTTCCTCACACAGCCAACAAGAACAAGGGGAAGAATATGAGCAGTCTTTCTATGAACAACTGTCATTACAACAATCCTCAGAAGTGGAAGAAATTGGCTAACATCAGCAGCGCCATAACCAGCTTTTACAACAGCTTAGATTAGGTTTTTCTGTCCTAGATAATTCTCTTACAATTGCGCATAATAATATTCTTTTGTTAGATAAAAATGCTAAAACACGCCACAAAACTGTTTTAGAATTTTTAAATAAGGCTCCACCTCCGCCTGAATCTTTAGAAAATTATATGTCTAGCTCTTCTCTCATTTTAAATCAATTGTCTAAATTTCTTAACTCACCTAAGTCTGTCTTTACGCATAATGAACCTGATTTTCACGTTAAAACTTCTGAGCCAAAGATCCCTAATGTGCCCAACAAATTAGAAGAACTTGAAGATGAACATTCTAAGTATTCTAATGATGATTTGGCGGATAAAATTAACAGATTAGAAGACATGTTTCATGCTAATACTGAATATATAATTAACAGAATTAATAAAAATGTCATTAACACTTTACACGCCCAAAATGTGAAATTAGAACTTGAACAAATGGACTTGAAAAGAATGATGATTGAACTAAAAGCTCAAGTAGCCTTAGTATCTGATCAAAACAACAAGAATGTTAATGGAACTCTGTTATTAAAGCATCTGCTAGACGTGAAATTTGAATTAGCAGACTTAATTAAAGAAATCCCTACCAGAGCTATTCCTACTAATAACTCCACGCCCAAATATAACAACCCTTATATGGAAACCATACCTGAAAATAATGCAGGAAATAATAACAACTATCCTCATAATAATCAACAACAAAACAATAATAGTCAAACCAACTATACCAAATATAATAGCAGTCCACCCATGCCTCTTAACAATTACCCTCCTAATAATTCCCCTAGTCATAATAACCATCATAATGGGAGCCAAGGCAGTCATGCTCATTCTTCACGTAACCAAGTATACAGTAACAATACTAACAACTTTATAGACCCTTCCCTTCTGAATAAATTGTTGCCACCAATTAAAGAATGGACCAAATTCTCAGGAGAGGGAGATTATGACCATATTAACTTCATTAAATATATTGATCATATATTAACAGTCTACAGAGCTCCTGATGAAGCTATCCTTACAAGATTGCCCAGGTTATTTGAAGGAGTAGCCTTTGACTGGTTTATTAGTAAACAAGCTACCATGGGACAACAATCTTGGCCAGCTTGGAAAGAATTGATCAAACAACAATTTGGCACCAGACTCTGGGAAAAGAAAATGCGCAGAGCTTTTGAGAATGACTATTTTGACCCAGTCAAACATAATCCTCATCAATGGTGCCTGAACCAGAAAAAGAGAATTGAATGCATTTATCCTAAATTAGATCAGGAACAAATAAATGATTTAATACTTGATCAAACCAAAGGCAGCCTAGAACATAATGTCAGATGTAGAATCAATGACATGGATTGTGACTTATCCACTCTTATAGGTGTCATGGAAGAAGTGGTAGAAATGACTGGGATCAATAAGAAGCACAATCCTTCTGATAAAAAGGATTACACTCCTAGAACAGATCCTCCCAAAAAGTTAGAATCTAAGCCAGCTGAACTCATTAGAAAAGAAAAGACTCCTACGTGTTGGAATTATGGAGAAACTGGCCACAGAAGTACTGAATGTACCAAACCTAGGAGAAAAATCAATAATGTGCAGGCAAGCCCTGATTCAGATTCTGAAGGTACCTTTGATATCATACAACAAGAGCCCTGTAATACACATTATGGTCAAGATGATGATGACTCAGAATCTAGTGGTCATGCAGTGTTGGTAATTAATGCTGATATTGGAAATGACTTCAGCATTAATACCATCCACGGTGAATCTAACTTACCCCAGAAATGGGAAGACAATATGGATATTGGTCATATATCTGATGCTAAGCTATTAACTAACAAACCTGAGGAAGGAAGGTGTTACACTCTAGGAAAAACCAGTTACACTAAGGTTATTTTCAGAGACTTAGCAGTTAAGACACTATTAGATATAGGAGCTTTTTTTTCTTGTGCCAGTGCTACATTTTTGCAACAAATATACCCTGAATGGCGCAAACATTTATTACCTGTTCCCAAAGCTACATTTGGCAGTTGTAACTCCACCATTAAACCCATTGGTGTCATAAATTTGCCCTTGATATTCCCTCACACTAAGGGATCCCTCAAATTAAGTGTAGAATTTGTAGTACTTTCAGATGCTATTTGTGACTACCTTATACTAGGTAATGATACCTTTTGCATGTATCACTGCCAGAAAACCTGGCTCGGATGGCTGCATCCGAGTTTATATCGGATGCGGGCAGCCGATTCAAACTCGGGCGCGCGCCACCGAGTGAATCGTTGACTGATTCAAACTCAGCGGCCCGGGCGTTTGGCCACCGAGTTTGAATCGGTCAGCGATTCACTCAGTGGCGCGCGGCCGAGTTTGAATCGGATGGCCGCATCCGATATAAACTTGGATGCAGCCATCCGAGCCAGGTTTTCTGGCAGTGTATGGTATTGACATTTTCCAGTCCAAAGATAGATATTTTACTATTGGAGGAGATTGGAAAAGGAAATACCAAATTTGCAATATTCATTCTGAGACTATTGCCCCTGTTTCTCAGGAACCTGACCCCAAGGAATTAGAAGATTTTAATCAAGAATATATGTCCCAAGCTGCTATAAGTGACATACTAACCAATGCCCAAATATTAGATGTTCTTCAAGTATGCTACAAGAATAAAGAAGCTTTCTGTACCACTGAAGAACCCATTGGCAATGTCACAGGACATGATATTAAATTAGAATTAACTTGTGAACCTCCTTACCCACCTGCTCTTAGAAAAGCAGCCTACCCTTCTAGCCCTAAATCTAGAATAGCCTTAGAAGCACACATTAAAGAGCTTATAGATTTACGTGTTCTTAGAAAAGTGGGCCATAATGAGCAAGTGGAAATTACTACCCCAGTTATTATTGCCTGGCATAATGATAAGTCTAGGATGGTTGGAGATTTTAGAGCTTTAAATAATTACACTAAAGCAGATAACTATCCCATTCCAAGAATTGACCATTCTCTGCATAATTTATCCAAAGCTAAGTACATAACCTGTATGGATGTTCTTAAAGGGTTTCACCAGATACCTATCGAACTTAATAGCCGCCAATTTATGAGAATTATCTGCCATCTTGGTGTTTTTGAATACCTCAGGATGCCCTTTGGAATTAAGAATGCACCTTCTCATTTCCAAAGAATGATGGACTCTATTTTTGGATCTTTTATCCGCCAGTGTTGGATGATGATATATATTGATGATATGATCATTTATTCAGATGACTGGGAAACACATGTGGAAAAGATAAAAATAGTATTAGAAACTTCCATTAGAGCTGGTCTAAAAATGTCTATTAAAAAGTGCAATTTTGGATATGGTGAACTTAAAGCTTTAGGACACATTGTTTCTGGTCTGTCCCTAGCCATTGACCAAAATAAAGTAGCAGCTGTAATGCTCAAACCTATGCCTCAGAATATCACTGGAATGCAATCTTTCCTTGGATTTTGTGGTTATTATAGGAAACATATTGAGAAATTTGCTATTTTAGCCAAGTCATTGTATGAGTTATGTAGTAAAGAAACCATTTATGAAATGACTCACCCTAGAGTACTAGATTATGAACAACTGAAGCTAGCCCTTACTACTGCTCCTGTGCTAGCTCAACCAGATTATAATTTACCCTTTATCTTATACATAGATGCTTGTCTAGATGGCTTAGGCGCTGCCTTACACCAAGAATTCTTAATTGAAGATAAAATGGTAGAAAAACCAGTCCTGTTTATTTTAAGACAAATTAAGCCAACAGAGAAAAGGTAGGGAGCCAGTCAAATGGAATGTTTAGCCCTTGTATGGTCCCTAGAGAAGTTACATTATTATCTTGAAGGTAGTAGAATTGTTGTAGTCACTGATTGCACAGCAGTTAAAACCCTTATGAACATGCAGACACCTAATAGGCATATGTTAAGATGGCAAATTGCTATCCAGCAATACAGAGGACATATGACTATTGTTCATAAAGCTGGTAAAAAGCATAGTAATGCTGATGGATTAAGCAGATGGGCTTTACCAAACACTCCAGATAACCCTGCCTGGGATCCTGAAGATGAAGACATATTCCCCATTTTAGGAATACATGTTTGTGGTTTAGATGAAGCCTACTATACTATTATCAAAGGTAGTTACCAGTCTAATCCTGAATTTGTCAAATTAATAGACATACTTAGCAATGAAAACAGCTCCCATGAATTGATTGCTAGTTTACCTCCCTGGTTATCCAAACCTTACTCTTCTGGTAATTTCTCTCTATTAGATGGAATATTATACTTCAAGGAAAGACATTCCAGTGTAATAGTCTTATGTGATCAACTTCAGATTGATGCCCTTATGAAAGAATGCCATGACAATATTGGTGCTGGTCATTTTTCAGAAGAAAGAACTATTGAAAGAGTTAGAACCACAGCTTGGTGGAATAATTGGCCTAATGAAGTAGCTACTTATATAAAATCCTGTGAAACTTGCCAGGAATCAAATAAGCAAACAGGTAAGAGATATGGGCTACTTCAAACCATCCAAGAACCTACCAAAAGATGGGAAATAATAAACATGGATTTTGTTACAGGTTTACCTCCTGGAGGGTCTTACTCCTTTAACTCTGTACTAGTGGTTGTGGACAGATATTCAAAAAGGGCCAGATTCATTCCTAACCACAAAGATGATACAGCTATGGAAGTGGCTTTACTATTTTGGAATAGAATTATGGCTGATGTAGGAATACCCAAAATAATCATTAGTGATAGAGACCCCCAATTTACTTCTGAATTTTGGAGAAATTTACATGATATGTTAGGCACTAAATTAGCTTTTTCTACTGCTTACCATCCCCAAACTGATGGATTAGCTGAAAGAATGATCCAAACTCTGGAAGATATGCTCAGAAGATTCTGTTCTTTTGGCTTAGAATTCAAGAACAGTGATGGTTACACTCATGATTGGGTTAGCTTACTCCCTGCTTTAGAAATAGCTTATAACAGTAGTAAACATTCTTCATCCAAAGAAATCCCTTATATTTTGGAAAGAGGATGGATACCCAGAATGCCCAAAGACCATATTAACAACAAATTACCACATGTACATCCCACTTCCTTAGACTTTGAAAGAATTCTTGATATAACACATGAACATGCTAAGAAATGTGTGCAAGATGCAGCTGAATATAATAAGTTAAGATGGGATAAAAGTCATAAAGAACCCTCCTTCCAAATTGGGGACAAAGTCTTATTGTCCACCGTAAATTTTAATAACTTAGGAGGGAACAGGAAACTTAAACCTTCCTTTGTTGGACCTTTTACCATTAAGCAATTGCATGGAAAAAATGCTGTGGAAGTAATTTTAACAGATGAATTTTCCAGAAAACACCCTGTTTTTCCAGTTAGCTTAATCAAGCCTTACACTAGTAGAGGCACAGATACCCCTGTAGTAACACCTGTACCTGTACCTATAATTGAACCTCTAGACACCTCTAACTTTAAAGTACATAAGATATTAAAGGATAAGAAAGAAAGGATCAATGGGAAAGATATTAGACTCTACTTAGTAAGGTATAAAGGACAATCAGCAGACAAAGATGAATGGATTCCTGAAGATAACATACCAGATGGTCCCATACATCTACGAAATTATAGAGCCTCCAAGAGAAATTGAGAATTTTTTTTTTTCACTACAGACAAATAGAGTGAATTTTGTTTTCTGAAGTCTCATTTTAAAGGGAGGGAATGTCAGCTTGCTACTATGACAGAGCCAACCTGACAAAAGTAACATAAATAGAGACATTATTACTACAATATTAATACCCAGTTATATGACTAATAATGTACAAAAAAAAAACTCAGTTTACTTATTTTTATCCAATGAGCTTAGCAAAGTCCTGGCACCATAAAAATAAGTAATAAATTAAAATAACCACTACTTTTTACAAAAAATACTAAATAACGTCTAAACCTTGAGGATAACTTAGAATATTATGTCATATTCCGAATCCTCATGTAAATTAATGTAGGGTCCCTCCCTGGAAGTACCCCTAAATTCCTACTCCTTCACCTTGAACCAATTACCCGTAAGAATTGGCCACAAACATATGTCACACAGACATTACACACGTATGTACTTGTTATATATGCATACTATATGTGAAATGACCAATTATGGACTTATAATTGAGGTGTTGTGTATAGTTTGGGAGTTAGGCCCAATTGGGGTTTAAACCTCCAAACCCCGCGCGTGGATTATATAATCCAATTGGAAATTGGCCAAATGCGTGGAAATAGCTAATCCCCTAGTTACCACATATGTACAAGTGTAACTAGGTTAAAAGTAGATTCTACGTGGTTTATTTACAAAGTTTTATTAATAAAAACCTTGAATACATAAGAGTAACATAGCCAGCGTGGCCTTTAATGATTGGCCTTAGCCATTTGTGGCCCATTTGCGTCATTTGTGGCCCATTTCAGATACAATTACACGTCAGTGTTGCTATGTACCTTAGTTACAATAACTAAATAGGTTATTAAGGTCATAAAAAGCACTTGTGACGCTGAATTAATGACCAGCAGTGTCATTGGGATGAGCCTTGTTAGTGCCAATCTCCCAAATTGGCCACATTACGCTGAAAACCAGTTACTACACGCACACAGGCAGAAAGGTCCTCCACTATGAGTGAAATTAGTATATATAGAGCCCTCTTTCCACGCCAAAAGTTGTTCATCATCATCAGTTATTATTACAGTCAATCAGTTACGCCGTGTCCTGTCCTTATTTCAGTTACTCTGCCCTGTTTTGCCTGTTTTATCCGTGGTGTTCCCTTCAAATCAACCATTCTACGTGTCCAGCTCCTGCACAGAAACTCTTCAGTATACCCAGAAGCTCTACTTCACCCCCCTACGTGGCGTTTTGGCTTGAAAGAAGCAATAGTGAGTACTTCTTTCATCCTTCTGTCCCCATCCTGGTTCCTTAATTGGAAAAGCACTTTGGTACCACCTTCTGTTACGCAGAAACCCATTGTTTGCTTAATCAGATACCACCCTGCTTTGCAGATCTCTGATTTAGAGGGCACCTACAAACACCCCTGCGCCAGCAGGCCCCTCTATAAAAAAGAACTATATTCTTTTTATTTCTTTCCTACTACTTTTCTACGTGAAATTATTCTACTCTACCCTTATTTTGCACTCTTATCACCTTGTGTAGCTCAAAGGTACTAGCCCTTGGCATCACAGAGGCTGACACTTTAAAGCATTTAATACATTCTTTATAGCATTTAATCCATGCTTTAGAGCATTTAAACCATGCTTTAAAGCATTTAATTCATGCTTTATAGCATTCAATCCATGCTTTATAGCATTTAATCCATGCTTTGGAGCATTTAAAACATGCTTTAAAGCATTTAATCCATGCTTTAACGCATTTCATCCATGATTTAGAGCATTCAAACCATGCTTTAAAGCATTAGGACGGTTCATGTCTTGGATTTAAGTGATTTCCTCTTGCTGATTTGATAAAATTTTACAGTAAAATTTCACGTCATAATTCAAGTGGCTGTGCTGTTTCCATCCTCTGGGGACATGGTGGTTCACTCAATTTTTTATTCAGTTTAAGGCATATTTTTAACATCAGCATGCTGATGCTGGAACTTAAAAGCTAGACATGAACCGTCCTATTTAATCCATGCTTTAAAGCATTTAATCAATGCTTTAAAGCATTTAAACCATGCTTTAAAGCATTTAATCAATGCTTTAAAGCATTTAAACCATGCTTTAAAGCATTCAATCCATGCTTTCAAGCATTTAAACCATGCTTTGAGGCATTTAATCTATGCTTTCACGCATTTAATCTGTCAGCCTCTGTGATGCCAAGGGCTAGTACCTTTTAGCTACACAAGGTGATAAGAGTGCAAAATAAGGGTAGAGTAGGATAATTTCACGTAGAAAAGTAGTAGGAAAGAAATAAAAAGAATATAGTTCTTTTTTATAGAGGGGCCTGCTGGCGTAGGGGTGTTTGTAGGTGCCCTCTAAATCAGAGATCTGCAAAGCAGGGTGGTATCTGATTAAGCAAACAATGGGTTTCTGCGTAACAGAAGGTGGTACCAAAGGGCTTTTCCAATTAAGGAACCAGAATGGGGACAGAAGGATAAAAGAAGTACTCACTATTGCTTCTTTTAAGCCAAAAAGCCACATAGGGGGGTGAAGTAGAGCTGCTGGGTAGATTGAAGGGTTTCTGCGCAGGAGCTGGACACGTAGGATGGTTGATTTAAAGAGAACACCACGGATAAAACAGGCAAAACAGGGCAGAGTAACTGAAATAAGGACAGGACACGGCGTAACTGATTGACTGTAATAATAATTGATGATGATTCTGAACATTTGGTGTGGAAAGAGGGCTCTATATATTCTAATTCACTCATAGTAGAGGACCTTTCCTGCCTGTGTGCTTGTAGTTGCTGAATTTCAGCGCAATGTGGCCAATTTGGGAGATTGGCACTAACAAGGATCATCCCAATGGCACTGCTGGTCATTATTTCAGCGTCACAAGTGCTTTCCATGACCTTAATAACCTATTTAGTCATTGTAACCAAGGTACATAGCAACACTGACGTGTGATTGTATCTGAAATGGGCCACAGATGACGGAAATGGGCCACAAATGGCTATGGCCAATCTTTAAAGGCCACGCTGGCTGTGTTATTCTTAGGTATTTAAGGTTTTTATTACTTAAACCTTGCAAATGCGTCATGTAGAATCTACCTGTACACTGGTTATGCTTGTACATACCTGGTAACTAGGTAATTGCCTATTTCCACGCATTTGGCCAATTTCCAATTGGATTATATAATCCACGCGCGGGGTTGGAGGTTTAAACCTCAATTGGGCCTAACTCTCAAACTATACACAACACCTCAATTATAAGTCCATAAGTGGTCCTTTCACATACAGTATGCATATATATCAAGTACATACGTGTGTAATGTGCATCTGTGACACGTGGGTGTGGCCAATTCTCACAAGTAATTGGTTCAAGGTGAAGGAGTAGGAATTTGGGGGTACTTCCAGTGAGGGACCCTACATTATTTTACATGAGGATTCAGAATATGACATAATATTCTAAGTTATCCTCAAGTTTTAGAAGTTATTCACACTTTCTGTAAAAAGTGGTTATTTATTTTAGTTCTAACTTATTTTTAAGGGTCCAGAACTTTGTTAAGGTTTTTGGGTAAAAATAAGGTTACTAGTTATTATTCTTACTTTTATGTGTTACTATGGTTACCTTATGATTATTCCTTATTATTATAGTTATTTCATGTCTATTTGGTATCAATTATTAGCATATGTACTATTTTGAGGGTTTGTACATATGGTAATAATGTTGTTTTTATTTTTCATGTATTTTCATTAATTTCTATATTACTAGTGTTGCTTTGTCAGGTTGTCTCTGACTCAGTAGCAAGCTGACATAATCCATGCTTTAAAGCATTTAATCCATGCTTTAAAGCATTTAATCCATGCTTTAAAGCATTTAATTCATCCGCCCCTTGTTCACTTAGTCCCGGTTATTGCGGCTTGTTGCAGTGATGATGAGACCGATGTTGAAGCACCTAACTTAGCCAGCACCTCCAACCAACAGTGGGCAGATACGTTACTTTACATTACAGCAGGGTTATTGGATAACATAACTTGTTTTTAGTTATCCACTTGTGGTGTTTTTGTAACGTAACTAAATTTGGCTGTAATTTAACGTAACATAACTTTTCTATTTTACATTTTTAATTTTTCTTGGGTAATGTAACCTTCTGGGGTTATGTTTTCTGTGTGATGTCATGTTGAAAGTTTTGTTGAATGCAAAGTGAATCTAGATTAATGGTTAAAGACTCCCTTACCTGTGCAGTGCAAGGTTGAGGTTGTGGGTTCAACCTCCACTCTGGTCAACTTTTGAACTGGCTATATGGGGAAACACAACTTGGCAAACAGTTGATTGGACAAATTGAGCACAGTATCTTGCTCATATTGTCAAAACAGTCACTGGTCAAAGTTTCACCTGCTAATTTACATGTCAAGTTACACAAAAGTTATCCAAATTCAGTAAAAAAGTAACATAACCTGGTTTTGCATAAAATACTTGGGAACGTAACTAGAATAGAAGTTGCCCCCTTGGTGAAAAAGGTATCGTAACTAAAATAAAGATATCTGTAACTAGCAGATAACGTAACGTAAAAAGTTACGTTACAGGCATAGTTCTCCATTTGGAGAACGTATCTGCCCACTGTTGCTCCAACGCTAATCAGGGATCCAAAACCAAACGGAAGGGCTGTGTAGTTCTTTGCTTACCATGGCAACATGTGCAATTTGAGCGCATCATGATTGCTCTGGCTTGACTCAAGGCCAAGAACCGTGAATACTCTGTCACAAAACCTAATACCCCACCCCCACGGGTGCGTAGGCGGTTGGCACAACCCAAGGACAGTCTGCTACCATATCCCAAGGGTCTCCCAATCACATTTTATGATGAGGAATGGTTGAAATCTTTATCCACTTAGAGCATCTCTAACGGTCTGGAGGTGGATTGCTCCCCCCCTAGCAGCCCGCAACTGCATGTCCAAAACGTTCACATGTCTTTCACAAATGTAAAAATAATGGAATGTCCATCTGAGCGGGGATGGATGGGCTTGGACCAAGAAGATTGGTTGAGTACCGGTCACTACAACGGCTTGCCGTTTTGAATCTATAGCTGCACCCCACATGTTCCGTTTCCTACTTCTCCATTGATTCCAATGACAACATGGACCCCATTGACCCCATTGAACTCATGCAATGGCACAACAATGACAAAGAAATAATTGCCTCTCTTCAAGCTACTATATTGCTCTTTTTACAAAGAAGATCAGCAAAACCAAAGCACAGAGGTTCAAAATTTGGTAGAAAGGAAATTGACCGCAACTGACTTCAAGGTCATAATCAGCTGTACAACAATTATTTTCAGATTATCCAACATACCTGGAGAACATTTTTTGACGTCGTTTCCGGATGCGAAACAGTCTATTTCTCAAGATAGTGTCTGCAATTGTCAAAGAAGATCACTATTTTGCTCAGAAACTGGATGCGACACATTGACTAGGATTCTCTGCATTACAGAAAGCCACGGCGGCAATGAGGATGCTGGCATATGGATACAGTGCTGATTCATTTGATGAGTATCTTTGAATAAGTCAGTTATAATATTTATCTCCATTTTCTATGTGACTATGCATCTGAGATAATATTGATTTATTTCTAAATAAGGCAAAAGTACATCATTGGAAACACTCAAGCGCTTCTGTTCAGCTATTATTAGCATCTACGCCAAGGAGTATCTACGGCAGCCAAACAAGGAAGACACCGCCTGGATTCTAGCGGTTTCTGGAGAGCAAGGCTTCCCAGGTATGAGGGGATCCCTTGATTGTATGCACTGGCGCTGGAAGAACTGCCCTATTGCAGATCACGGTCAATACATGGGCAAAGAAAAAGAACCAACTGTTATTCTTGAGGCCGTTGCCACCCACGATTTATGGATATGGCATGCTTTCTTTGGCCTTCCCGGAACTCTGAATGATATCACTGTTCTTGATCAATCACCTATCTTCCAACAACTTCAAGATGGTCAAGGTCTCCCAATTGAGTTTACAGTTAATGGAAATGAATACCATCAGGGTCACTACCTCACCGATGGAATTTATCCAAAATACGTGACTTTAATCCAATCAATATCAGCTCCCCACGGTCCAAAAAATAAGCACTACGCAAAGATGCAAGAGGCGTATAGAAAGGACGTTGAACGGGCTTTTGGAGTGTTACAAGCTTGTTATGCAATCATCAAACACCCCGGTTGTCTTTGGCAGCAATCTGAGCTTGCTTCAATCATGAAAACCGTCATCATACTCCATAACATGACGATTGAAGATGAGGAGGGAACTGAATACCAAAACAACTTTAATTATCATCAAGTTCCACGCACTCAAGCCTCAATCTTGACAAACCCAAACGCCAACACCAGTTTTGATGCATTTCTTAATCGCTACCAAGCAATACAAGACATTCATGGCCATAACTGTTTGAAGGCCAATCTAATTGAACATCTATGGAAGAAGCTTGGAATGCAGGAAAGCTAATCTCCTTTCACTTGTTCTTGTTTTTCATCTTCATGATCATCTCATGTTTCTTGTTATCATTCTCTCTCACTTGCTTTTGTCACTAGCAGTTGTTTTTCTCCTTGCTTTCTCCATCTTGTGCTTCTCATTCTTGCTTTTCTCAATTCAATTGAAATTCATAAGCCGTTGTGTTTGTTATTTTTTTTTGCTATTTTAAGAAGAAATCACTGGAAAAAAAAGAAAAAGATTGTGTGTTGAACAAGAAGCAATAGATTAACACCAACAGAATAGACCACAGCTCGCGCGATCCACATGGGGATAGGCAATCAGGTTACACCCATTTAACATGGGTTTACACCCATTTAACATGGGTTTACACCCATTTAACATGGGTTTACACCCATTTAACATGGGTTTACACCCATTTAACATGGGTTTACACCCATTTAACATGGGTTTACACCCATTTAACATGGGTTTACACCCATTTAACATGGGTTTACACCCATTTAACATGGGTTTACACCCATTTAACATGGGTTTACACCCATTTAACATGGGTTTACACCCATTTAACATGGGTTTACACCCATTTAACATGGGTTTACACCCATTTAACATGGGTTTACACCCATTTAACATGGGTTTACACCCATTTAACATGGGTTTACACCCATTTAACATGGGTTTACACCCATTTAACATGGGTTTACACCCATTTAACATGGGTTTACACCCATTTAACATGGGTTTACACCCATTTAACATGGGTTTACACCCATTTACCTGGGTTTAAACCCATTTAACATGGGTTTACACCCATTTAACATGGGTTTAGCTTCAAGTTTCACGATTGCTAAAATTTGGTCCTTGGGGAGGGACCATGAGCTGAGCGGAAGCAGGATGAGAACGGCAAAATAAGGATGTCACCAGCTACCTTGTGTCCGTGGGCAGGTACCTGTCAAGTGTTTGGTGGGTACCTGTTGGCGGATACAGGTGCGGGTCTGGGTGTCTGGCCTGTGAGAATACAGGTACCTGCAGGTACCCCCCTCTGTATAACTACCTGGAGGCCGGTGTCCGCTGGCAGGAACATGCCAACGTGTGAGGGCCTGCTTGCCGAGCAGGCAGCAACCTGCTCAGCAAGTAGCTTGCAACCTGCTCAGCAAGCAGGCTGCAACCTTCTTGGCAAGCAGGCTGCAACCTGGCCGGGAAGCAGGTAGCAGGTTGCAGCCTGCTTGCCAAGCAGGGAGCAGGTTGCAACGTACAGCCTGCTACCCTCTTGGCGAGCAGGTTGCAGCCTGCTACCTGCTTGCAGAGCAGGTTGCAAGCTTCTTGCCGAGCAGGTTGCAAGCTGCTCGCCGAGCAGGTTGCAGGTTGCTTGCTCGGCGAGCAGGTAGCAGCCTGCAACCTGCTCACCAAGCAGGTAACCGCAGGCAACCTGCTCACCGAGCAGGTTTTTGTCAGCCTCTGTGATGCCAAGGGCTAGTAACTTTTAGCTACACAAGGTGATAAGGGTTCAAAATAAGGGTAGAGTAGGATAATTTCACGTAGAAAAGTAGTAGGAAAAAAATGAAAAGAATATAATTCTTTTTTATAGAGGGGCCTGCTGGCGTAGGGGTGTTTGTAGGTGCCCTCTAAATCAGAGATCTGCTAAGCAGGGTGGTATCTGATTAAGCAAACAATGGGTTTCTGCGTAACAGAAGGTGGTACCAAAGTGCTTTTCCAATTAAGGAACCAGAATGGGGACAGAAGGATGAAAGAAGTACTCACTATTGCTTCTTTCAAGCCAAAAAGCCACGTAGGTGGGTGAAGTAGAGCTGCTGGGTAGATTGAAGGGTTTCTGCGCAGGAGCTGGACACGTAGGATGGTTGATTTAAAGAGAACACCACGGATAAAACAGGCAAAACAGGGCAGAGTAACTGAAATAAGGACAGGACACGGCGTAACTGATTGACTGTAATAATAATTGATGATGATTCTGAACATTTGGTGTGGAAAGAGGGCTCTATATATTCTAATTTCACTCATAGTAGAGGACCTTTCCTGCCTGTGTGCTTGTAGTTGCTGAATTTCAGCGCAATGTGGCCAATTTGGGAGATTGGCACTAACAAGGCTCATCCCAATGACACTGCTGGTCATTAATTCAGCGTCACAAGTGCTTTCCATGACCTTAATAACCTATTTAGTCATTGTAACTAAGTTACATAACAACACTGACGTGTGATTGTATCTGAAATGGGCCACAAATGACGCAAATGGGCCACAAATGACGCAAATGGGCCACAAATGGCTAAGGCCAATCATTAAAGGCCACGCTGGCTATGTTACTCTTATGTATTCAAGGTTTTTATTAATAAAACCTTGTAAATAAACCACGTAGAATCTACTTTTAACCTAGTTACACTTGTACATATAGGGTAACTAGGGAATTAGCTATTTCCAAGCATTTGGCCAATTTCCAATTGGATTGTAAAATCCACGCGCGGGGTTGGAGGTTTAAACCCCAATTGGGCCTAACTCCCAAACTATACACAACACCTCAATTATAAGTCCATAATTGGTCATTTCACATATATTATGCATTCATAACAAGTACCTACGTGTGTAATGTCTGTGTGACATATGTTTGTGGCCAATTCTTACGGGTAATTGGTTCAAGGTGAAGGAGTAGGAATTTAGGGGTACTTCCAGTGAGGGACCCTACATTAATTTGCATGAGAATTCAGAATATAACATAATATTCTAAATTATCCTCAAGGTTTAGAATTTATTTAGTACTTTTGTAAAAAGTAGTGGTTATTTTAATTCATTACTTATTTTTATGGTGCCAGGACTTTGCTAAGCTTATTGGATAAAAATGAGTAAACTGAGTTTTTGGTGCATTATTAATCATATAAGTGGGTCTTAATACTGTAGTAATAATGTCTCTTTTTAGGTTACTTTTGTCAGGTTGGCTCTGTTATAGTAGCAAGCTGACAGTCTTAGCCTGCAAGCTGCTTTCCAACAAGGGAGCAGCCTGTAACCTGCTCGCCAAGCAGGTTGCCGACTTTTCCCTGCTTGGTGAGCAGGGTTCAGGCTGCTACCTGCTCGGCGATCCCTGCTCATTCTGATCCTTCGGCGAAGTAGCCCCTCCATTCATTAAAATTCAATATTAGTTAGTTGCCGCCACAATCAACCAATCCAAATAACGATCCCCTACATTTCAAAATACGAGTCTCCGCAATAGATCTCCCCTTTTGATACATGATTTCTTTCACTAAGGCTGCAACCTGCTTGGCGAGCAGGTTGCAGGCTGCAACCTGCTTGGCGAGCAGGTTGCAGGCTGCAAACTGCTCAGCGAGCAGGTTGCAGGCTGCAAACTGCTCAGCGAGCAGGTTGCAGGCTGCAAACTGCTCAGCGAGCAGGTTGCAGGCTGCAAACTGCTCAGCAAGCAGGTTGCAGGCTGCAAACTGCTCAGCGAGCAGGTTGCAGGCTGCAAACTGCTCAGCGAGCAGGTTGCAGGCTGCAAACTGCTCAGCGAGCAGGTTGCAGGCTGCAAACTGCTCAGCGAGCAGCTTGCAGCCTCCAAACTGCTTTACGGCGACGCGACCCGTTGGAGAGCGGCCGGCCATCATGCAAACAGGTGTGTGCAGGAACTTGTCGGACAGGTCAGTCCAACAAGTACTGACTTGTCAAACTAACCCACCTGACGAGTCAGACTCGTCAAACCTGCCAGTCCGACGGGTCACATTCTTTGGACGAACCTGCCCGACGAGTGAACATGTCGGGCAGCTTGTCCGACCAGATGACCCATCAGAGATGTCCACCCGACTTGTGCAAACTGGTCGGACAAGCACGTCCAATATATGGTCTGCCCGTGCTGTCTGACTAGCTGGTCCAACCACTGGTCGGACGGCCCCACTCGACCTTGAGACGAGCTGGGCAGTCCAACAAGTGGTCAAGCCTGGCTGCTTAAGGACCCATTGAGCAGGGGGGTCCGACCTCTAGTCAGACACGGGCCACTGACAGGTGGGATTGACCACCTGTTGGACTACATCCTCCGACAATTGGTCGGACGGGCCTGTCCAAGGTTTTGTCGGACAGGCCTGTCCGACGAAATAACTGATGCAGTGCAGGTGTGATAGTAACACACATTTTGACAGTCAAGATTGGGCTTCACCCATCAAAATTTCACAAATTACCTATCTTTCCTGTGTTTTCTCAGGAAAAGAGACCCTTGAACATAGTGAAACAAAAACATAGATATGGCAAATCAATGCCCCTGAGCCAAGCTTTGATTTTCATATAGTTTTGTGGTAGTGTCATGTGTTTTGTCTGTCAAGATTTGGCTTCACGTATCAAAATTTCACAAATTACCTATTTTTCCTGCATCTTCCTAGGCAAAAAGACCCTGGCACATGGTGAACCAAAAACATAGATATGGCAAATTGATTTCTTCAATTCAAGGGTTGATTTTCATCAAGTGGTGTGGCAGTATCATGCCTTTTGCCTGTCACAATTTGGCTTCACACATCAAACTTTCACAAATTGCCAATTTTTTCTGTCTTTCCTCATGAAAAAGGACCCTTGCACATGGTGAATCAAAAACATAGATATGGACAATTGATATCTGTGAGTCAATTTTCATTCTTGATCTAGTGGTGTGGTATTATAACATGTTTTACCTGTCAAGATTTGGCTTCATGCATGAATACTTCACAAATTACCTTTTTTTCAGTGTTTTCTCAGGAAAAAAGACCCTCGCACATGGTGAAACAAAAAAATAGATATAGAAAATTGATGCCTTTGAGACAAGGTTTGATTTTTATATAGTGGTGTGGTATTCTTACGTGTTTTGCTTGTCAAGATTTAACTTCACACGTCAAAATTTCACAAATTACCTGTTTTTTCTGCATTTTCTCAGGAAAAAAGACCCTTGCACATGGAGAATCAAAAATGTAGATATGGCCAATTGATGCCTGTGAGCCAAGGATTGATTTGAATCTAGTGGTGTGGTAGTATCATGCCTTTTGCCTGTCAAGGTTGGCCTTCAGGCATCAAAATTTCACAAATTCCCTTTTTATCCCATGTTTTCTCAGGAAAAAAAACCTTTGCACATGGTGAATCAAAAACACAGATATAGCCAATTGATGCCTCCTGTGAGCCAAAGTTTGATTCTCACATAGCTGTGTGGTAGTATCACGTGTTTTGCCTGTCAAGATTTGGCTTTGCACATGAAAATTTCCCAAATTACCCATTTTTTCTGCTTTTTCTCAGGAACAAAAACCCTTTCACATGGTGAATGAAAAATTTAGATATGGCCAAATGATGTGTCAGAGTCAAGGGTTGATTTGAATATAGTGGTGTGGTATTATCATGCCTTTTGCCTGTAAAGATTTTGCTCCACGCATCAAAATTTCAGAAATTACCAATTTTTCCCGTGTTTTCTCACAAAGAAGACCCTTGCACATGGTGAATCAAAGACATAGATACTTCCAATTGATTCCTGTGAGCAAAGGTTTGATTTTCATATAGTTGAGTGGTAGTATTGCGTGTTTTGCGGGTCAAGATTTGGCTTCACGCATGGATATGTCAAAAATCACCTTTTTTTTCTGCCTTTTCTCAGGAAAAAAGACCCTTTCACACGGTGAAAAAAAAAAATATAGACAATTGATGCCTGTGAGCCAAGGTTTGATTTTCATATAGTGGTGTGGTATGATTGCGTTTTTTACCTGTCAAGATTTGGCTTCATGCATCAAAATTTCACAAATTACCTCTTTTTCCTGTGTTTTCTCAGGAAAAAAGACCCTTGCACATGTGGATCAGAAACAACAATATTGCCAATTCATGCCTGCAAGCCAAGGTTTGATTTGAATGTGGTGGTGTGATAGTATCATGCCTTTTCCCTGTCAAGATTGGGCTTCACGCATCAAAATTTCACAAATTCCCTATTCATCCTGTGTTTTCTCAGGAAAAATGACCCTTGCACATGGTGAATCAAAAACACAGATATAACCAATTGAGGCCTCTGAGTCAGGTTTTCATTTACATACAGTGGTGTTGTAAAATTGCGCCTTTTGCCTGTCAAGACTTGGCTTCACGCATCAAAAGTTCACCAATTACCCATTTTTTCTGCATTTTCTCAGGAACAAAGCCCCTTTCACATGGTCAATCAAAAACATTGACCAATTGATGCCTGTGAGCCAAGATTTCATTTGCATATAGTGTTGACGCAGTATCATGCCTTTTGCCTGTCAAGATTGGGCTTTGTGCATGAAAAATCCATTGATTCACCATGTGCAAGGGTCTTTTTTTGTGAGAAAACACAGGAAAAATGGGTAATTTGTGAAATTTTGATGCGTGAAGCAAAATCTCAACAGGCAAAGACATGATACTACCACACCAGTATATGCAAATCAAACCTTGACTCTGATACATCAATTAGCCATATCTGCATTTTTCATTCACAATGTAAAAGGGTCTCTGTTCCTGAGAAAAAGCAGAAAAAACAGGTAATTTGGGAAATTTCCGTGTGCAAAGCCAAACCTTGACAGGCAAAACACATGATACTACCACACAACTATGTGCAAATCAAACCTTTGCTCACAGAGGGCATCAATTGGATATGTCTATGTTTTTGATACACCATGTCCAAGGGTATATTTTCCTGAGAAAACACGGGATAAATAGGGAATTTGTGAAATTTTGATGCCTGAGCCCAATCTTGACAGGCAAACGGCATGATACTACCACACCACTATGGAAAAATCATCAATTGATTCAGCGGCATCAATTGGCTATATCTATTTTTTTGATTCACCATGTGCAAGTGTCTTTTTTCCTGAGAAAACGTGGGAAAAGTAGATCATTTGTGAAATTTTGATGCGTGAAGCCAAATCTTGACAGGCAAACGGCATGATACTACCACACAACTTTATGCAAATCAACACTTGACTATGATTCATCAATTTTCCATACCTATGTTGTTGATTCACCATGTGAAAGGGTCTTTTTTCCTGGGAAAACACGGGAAAAATAGGTAATTTGTGAAATTTTGATGCATGAGGCCCAATTTTGACAGGCAAAGGCATGATACTACCACACCACTATATGAAAATCCAACCTTGGCTCACAGAAATCAATTGGCCACATCTATGTTTTTGATTTCCCGTGTGGAAGGGTCTTTTTTCATGAGAAAATGAAGAAAAAGTGGGTCATTTGTGAAATTTTGATGTGTGAAGCCAAATCTTGACAGGCAAACACGCATTAATACTACCACACCACTATATATAAATCAAACCTTGGCTCACAGGCATCAATTTTCCATATCTATTTTTTTTTTTCATCATGTGCAAGGCACTTTTTTCCTGAGAAAACACAGAAAAAAAAGGTGATTTGTGAAATATTCATGGGTGAAGCCAAAACTTGACAGGAAAAACACATGATACTACCACAACAATATATGCAAATCAAATCCTGGCTCACAGGAATTAATTTGCCATATCTATGGTTTTGATTCACTGTGTGCAAGGGTCTTTTTTCATGAGAAAACACAGAAAAAGAGGGTAATTTGTGACATTTCAATGCGTGAAGCCACATCTTAACAGGCAAAAGGTGTGATAATGCCACAACATTATATTCCAATCAACCCTTGTCTCAGAGGCACCAATTAGACATATCTAGGTTTTTGATTCACCATGTGCAAGGGTCTTTTTTTCTGAGAAAACACAGGAAAAATAGGTAATTCAATTGTGAAATTTTGCTGCATGAAGCCAAATCTTCACAGGCAAAACATGTGCTACTACCACACCACTATATGCAAATGAAACCTTGGCTCAGGTGCATCAATTTTCCATATTGATGTTTTTGATTCACCATGTTCAAGATTCTTTTGTGCTGAGAAAACACAGGAAAAATAGGTAATTTGTGAAATTTTGATGTGTGAAGCCTAATTTTGACAGGCAAAGTGTGTGATACTATCAAACCACTATATGAAAATCAATTCTTGGCTCAAAGGCATCAATTGGTCATATCTATGTTTCTGATTTACCATGTGAAAGGGTCTTTTTTCCTGAGAAAACATGGGAAAATAGGTAATTTGTAAAATTTTGATGCATGAGGCCCAATCATGACAGGCACAAGGCATGATACTATCACACCACTATAATCAAATCATCACTTGACTCAGAGGCATCAATGGGCTATATCTATGTTTTTGATTCACCAAGTGCAAGGGTTTTTTTTTCCTGGGAAAACATGGGAAAAATAGATAATTTGTGAAATTTTGATGCGCAAAGCCCAATCTTGATAGGCAAAAGAAATAAGACTAAAGGTTTTGCCACAATGGCAGGATTATAAAAGTGAGACGGATTATAAAAGTTAGACCCTAGAGCACCAACTGCGGAAACCACTTGTGACAACAAGCCTTTTGGTTGTTGGTGACTGTTGGGTACTTTTGCATTTGAGAACAGAAATGGATGGTAGTGGGGTTGCATGGCGTCACAGTGCGGGGTTCAGAAAAGGCTGGGAATGGTGTAAATGGATTTCTGCAGGGAGGAACCGGCAGATGAGAAAGGGAGTTTGGAAAATACAAAGGACAGTATCTTTGTGTGACATCAGGGAGCAGAGGGCAGCAAAAGGAGGAAAACTGAATCAGCTTGTCCCAGTGCATTGCCACATGGGGTGCTTGACCTGATTGACAAGTGCAACAAAATTTCTGAAATCCATGCAAAACATTTGTGCTAATGTTTTGGATGGTCTTCAGATTGCCTTGGAAAGTTGTCCACATTAATACAGATGTTTTGCATGGAGTTTACCAATTTTGTTGCACTTGTTGATCAGGTCAAGCACTTTTTGTGGCAATGCACTGAGACAGCCCCTGGGTGAGGCACCGCAATAATAACTTCCTCAAATGCCTGCAGTTGACATGTGGCATCTTGAGTATTACTGAAGACCTTTGTTGATGCAAGCTTGGAGTGAGGTAAGCTTCACTGCTGGCATTGATTGGTCAAACACGGCTGGTTGAGAAGTTCTTGAACAGACGTCTTTGACCAGTGATTGGACAGGCACGGTCTGACCAAAGCCCTTGCCAGCCAGTTGGATGGGCCTGTCCAATAGGTTTGACTGCAACCAGTCACCACCAGCCAGGAACTGATTGGGCAGATTGGCTTGAATGGCCAGCATGGGCTTTGGTTGGACGGTGCATGTCCAAGATCACTGGTTGAACATGTCTGTCTGAGCACTGCTTGACCAGCCATGTTTGACTGGTCAATGCTGACAGTGGTTACAACAGTGTCATCTTGTGATACAGTAGTGATATGATGTTAGTATCTTGTAATATGACAGTGCTCTGATATTGTTATATTGGGATATGACAGTTATATGATATGGTGATATGGTGATGTTATATGAGGGTGGTTTGAAAAAGTTGACCACTACGAGATATCCCGTATATCCCGTAATGTCTTACTCAGTATCCCGTACGGCATATGTTGTAGGGTATTCCAACCATTTTACATGGGTTTCCACCCATTTTGAATGGGTTTCCACCCATTGTACATGGGTTTCCACCCATTTTACATGGGTTTCCACCAATTTAACATGGGTTCACACCCATTTCACATGGGTTTCCACCCATTTAACATGGGTTTCCACCCATTGCACATGGGTTGACACCCATTTAACATGGGTTGACACCCATTGAACATGGGTTGATGCCCATTTAACATGGGTTGACACCCATTTAACATGGGTTTCCACCCATTTAACATGGGTTTCCACCCATTTAACATGGGTTTCCACCCATTTAACATGGGTTTCCACCCATTTAACATGGGTTTCCACCCATTTAACATGGGTTTCCACCCATTTAACATGGGTTTCCACCCATTTTACATGGGTTTCCACCCATTTAACATGGGTTTCCACCCATTTTACATGGGTTTCCACCCATTTAAAATGGGTTTCCACCCATTTAACATGGGTTTCCACCCATTTAACATGGGTTTCCACCCATTTAACATGGGTTTCCACCCATTTAACATGGGTTTCCACCCATTTAACATGGGTTTCCACCCATTTAACATGGGTTCCCACCCATTTAACATGGGTTTCCACCCATTTAACATGGGTTCCCACCCATTTAACATGGGTTTCCACCCAGTTCACATGGGTTTCCACCCATTTAACATGGGTTTCCACCCATTTTACATGGGTTTCCACCCATTTAACATGGGTTGACACCCATTTAACATGGGTTTCCACCCATTTAACATGGGTTTCCACCCATTTAACATGGGTTGACACCCTTTTAACATGGGTTGACGCCCATTTAACATGGGTTTCCACCCATTTAACATGGGTTTCCACCCATTTAACATGGGTTTCCACCCATTTAACATGGGTTTCCACCCATTTAACATGGGTTTCCACCCATTTAACATGGGTTTCCACCCATTTAACATGGGTTTCCACCCATTTAACATGGGTTTCCACCCATTTAACATGGGTTTCCACCCATTTAACATGGGTTTCCACCCATTTAACATGGGTTTCCACCCATTTAACATGGGTTTCCACCCATTTAACATGGGTTTCCACCCATTTAACATGGGTTTCCACCCATTTAACATGGGTTTCCACCCATTTACATGGGTTTCCACCCATTTAACATGGGTTTCCACCCATTTAACATGGGTTTCCACCCATTTAACATGGGTTTCCACCCATTTAACATGGGTTTCCACCCATTTAACATGGGTTTCCACCCATTTAACATGGGTTTCCACCCATTTAACATGGGTTTCCACCCATTTAACATGGGTTGACACCCTTTTAACATGGGTTGACGCCCATTTAACATGGGTTGACACCCATTTAACATGGGTTGACACCCATTTAACATGGGTTGACACCCATTTAACATGGGTTGACACCCATTTACCATGGGTTGACACCCATTTAACATGGGTTGATGCCCATTTAACATGGGTTGACACGCATTTAACATGGGTTGACACCCATTTAACATGGGTTGATGCCCATTTAACATGGGTTGAAACCCATTTAACATGGGTTGACACCCATTTGTCATGGGTTGACACCCATGCTAAGTGTGTGTAAGCCTAAATCATTTCATGCACAATGTTATCTGTGCATGCACTTGTAGAAGAACAAGAAGGAAAGAGAAAATGGTTGGGAATGTAGATGGTAAAAAAAATCTTGAACAGAATCGCGATATCATCAATCTTGTTCCTTGAGCCAAAAACAAAAGATGAAGAAAGCTGTTCTACAACAATTGGGAGGTTCAGCGCAACAAATGTTTGACAACCTCGGTGAGAAACGGCGTGAGTGTTGGCATGATGATGAGATGGGTTGGTTTGATATCCTTATGGTTGCATGGGCCTGGGGTCCTCCCCCCCTCCTTGTTTAGATGGAAGTTCAAGTTGATTGACTCACCATAGTAATGTAATGTTGCAGATACTCTGATAAAGGACCCCTGGCTTGCCTTTATTTGGGGGAAGGTCTCTTTGACAGTGTTGTCTACGGAGCAACAATTTGTCAGCATAGCGGTGAATGGCCATTGGGAGAATGACTCAGTTTGGCTTACATGTTCCTAACTGAAAAACGCCCAAAAAGGCTTGGAAAGATCTCAGCAGGGTTCACAAGTCAATCAATGAAGCGGCGTACCAAGTCAATCTTGACCACCAATTTGAAGGCATTGGAGCTCAGCTGACTGATAGGACAGAGGAAATTTCCAGCAGCACCTGAGACCACAAAGTCAATTTTTCCAAATTTGGCAATGTATTTCGCAACCACCCGACTTGCTTGAGAGTGCTCAAGAAATTGAGGAGCTATGTTGGGTGCTAGGGCTCCGGGTCACGTGCATCCAGCCGTTACGAGACGTGATCAAGTTCAGTATGCCGGTCTTGGATGGCGTGGAGAAGGCCATGCGGCTCTTCCCCGTCATGGACACCCTTGACACGGACCTCTTGCTGGTCTGCTCCTCCTCTGTCCCCCCCAACCAGCTCAACCCCTCCACCAAATCCGCCATTGCTCATTGGTCCCATTGTTTGAGCTGTGTTCACCACCACAAGAAATTAACATGTATCAGGCAGGATCAGTGAGCTGAATGATGATCTCCAGAAGCAGCAAGTGTCTTGGACAGGAAGAACAGAGAGGCGTACATACCGCCCATGAGAGACCAAGGAAGGAAATGAGCAGATTGGCGCCAGCACTGGCGTCGATGAAGAACGGCCATAAGGAGGGAATAGAAGAGCAGGCCGAGTGTCCACAAGTCTTGTGGGGTGATGTATGCAAGGGTTTGGCGGAGGTGGTTCCAGTGTTTGCCGCGGCGGGTGGTCAAGTAGATTGTGGTTCCCAGGGTGGCCATGAAGGGGAGGAGGAGAGCGGCGAGTAGAGTGACGATGCTGTTAATATTCTCGACATTTTTGTTTCATTTTTCTTATTTATTTATTTATTTATACTCAAGAGAGGTTACTAAAGAGAGGCATGGTGTCACTCAACTTGGACTTGTTCTATTGAATTTTTCTGTGCACCGCTGCAGAAGATTCAGATCACATAGAGAAATTTTAACAACACACCAAGGAGTGGTTCAAAAGCCAAGAAGGAGGCGAGTATTATCAGTGAAAATTATGGAGTACAGCGCCGTCATGGAAGCGGTTGAGCGCTGAAAATTGAGTACTTGCCTGGTAGAGGCCGCGCCAATGGATAGTCAATCCGACTTTCATCTGATTAATGACAGTGATTTCCAATTGATCACCTTCATTTGCCTGAAAAGAAGGCAATCCAGACAGAATTTATTAGATTCAGGATGGTTTCCAACTTTCAGTCTGAATAGAAAAATAACTCTCCGACGTACCTGGATCAGTGGACCGGGTATCTGTCCATTTATGGCCAACACCGGCTCAGAAAACCATCTAAAGCGGTGGTGGATCCAGTGACATTGAAAGTGTATCTACGTGTTGTAGGTTTGTCGGTGATCTGGAAGTCTGGGCTAGCACAGACTCGTCGGACAGGCCATTTTGACAAGTACTAACTCGTCGGACAGGTCAGTTCAACGAGTACTGACTTGTTGAACTGACAAATCCAACGAGTTGGACTCATTGAACCTGCAGGTCCAACAGGTCACACTAGTCGGACCCGCACTTGTCGGACAAGCCTGCCCGACGAGTGGACATGTCGGGCAGCGGGTCCAAACAGATGACCTGTCGAACGTGTCTGCCCGACATGTGGGAATTGGTCGGACAGGCACGTCCGACATATGGTCGGCGCGTGGTGTCCGACTAGCTGGTCTGACCACTTGTCAGACGGCCCCACCCAACCTCGGGACAATCTGGGCAGTCCAACAAGTGGTTGAGCCTGCCTGCTCGATGACCCATCGAGCAGGCAGGCTCAACCACTTGTCGGACATGGGCCATTGACAGGTGGGACCAACCACCTGTCGGGCTAAATCCTCCGACCATTTGTCAGACGGGCCTGTCCGAGGTCTTGTCGGACAGACCTGCCCAACAAGATAATTGATGCAGTGAGGGTCATAGTCTCTGTCCTGTTTCATGGCAAGGACAAAATGATCATTCTCAGAATCATTAGGAGGCTCTTCATTTTCATTCAGAGGTGAAAGCTGGCTGTTGAGATCTTCTTTGTCACTAGCAGGGAAATCTTTTAGGTGATCAATGCCCACTTCATTAATCCCTATGTCTTCTTTTGGGGCATTCTCTGGAGAAATGCCCAGGTTGCTTGCAGAAATTAAAAAGGTCTTTTCCCCTGTTGGCTGGGGCAGAAGTGGTTGGAGGCCTTTTGGAGTCGTTATCAGCCTTGCTAGGTTCAACTTTGGTGCTGGATGGGTTTTTTCTCCAATTGCTCCTGTTAAAGAGGTTGTAGGAGTTATTGGAACTAGGTTTAGAGTATTTCATTGCTCTATCCAATCCTTCTTCTATGATGATGACCATCTCTTCAAAATTCATCTCAGTGGCCTCTCTATTGTACCTGCTCTTAACAGCATGTTCTAAACTGCCAGGACACTGTTTGAGCATTTTCTCACAAATAAGGTATTCACTGAGTTCAGGCTGATAAGCCCTTAGTCTTTCTCTCTGAGTATTGAACCATTTATGGACTTTCTTATTGTCCATACTGAAGTAATCCTTCTCAAACTCTTGTTGCATCTTCCATCTCCAGTTGTGGGTACCAAATTTGTTTCTGATGGTGTTCTTCCACCAAGCCCAAGATCTGTTCTCATGGCTATCCCTTATTCCAATAAACCAATTCTTGGCAGTGTCAGTAAAAAGGGCTGTTAATCTACTGATAATTGTATGATCTAACATGCAGTAATCTTTTACAAAGACATCTATGTTTTTAATACATAACTCATGATCATAGGGGAGTTAACCAGAGAATTTCTCCCGTTCACTAGTCTTAGGGATGGACTTCCAGAGTTCTTTCCTCATTTCTGGGTCAATGTTATCATGACAGATGTAAGGGAATTCAACTTGCCACGGAGAGGTCTGAGAAGAAGAGCTAGGCTTGGTTATAGAAGGGTGGGAATGCTCAGGTGGGACATGTTTGCTACGCAGTGGGGAAATGTCTCTCTTGGGCCCACTGGGAAAGCAAGGGGTCCTTATGTTCATCATAGGATTATTATATTGGACATAATTCTGATCCCTTTCAGGCGGAGTAGTGTCTTTAACTCTGTTATCTAACTTGACATTAATAGAGGACGTGATAGACGCCAGGTCTCCTAAGCGTCTCTTCATTTGCTCTAGGAGATTGAGTTCTCTCTTCTTACTCGCGGACAACTCTTGCTTCAGATCAAAGATCTGATCCCTTAGTTGTTCTTCTAGTTGATGAAACGTTGAAGACAGAGAATCAAGTTGTTTCTTGTGGACTGTATTAGTCCCTAAAAGGATTTCATGCAGGCTATCCAATCTGTCATTCAAGTAATCAGGAATATTTACAACGGTAGGGGCAGAGGGAGCAGATTTGGAAACATGCAGCATAACCTTTTGGAATAAAGAGGGAATGATTTCAGACCTGACGAGGTCTTTGACGGAAGAAGAAATAGACTCGGTCAGTCTGGAGACACAACTTTCCAGGAGATTGTCTGGGATATCGTCCAAGTTACGCAATAAGTTGGTAAGGAAGTTCGCAAATAGTTCCTTTAATCGGTCTTCAATCAGAAAAGGAGCTTCTGAAATGAATTCATGATTGATGTTATTAAGCATCCTTTCAACATGGGTGGAAGTAGGACTAACCTTGTTTCTCTGCAAAGGAGAGTTACTTATTGGGGAGGAAATTGGGGGTTGGCGGGTGCTTGGTTTTGACCTCTGCCTTGTCGTCAAGAGCCTCTGCCTTGTCCTCTGTGTTGAATAGCGTTCAGAGCTCTCTCCGCTTGGACAAAGAAGTTCCCTATCTCCATCATATTGGAGGCAGAGTCTTGGTTCTATTGGGTGTTGTTGTTCCTGCCCCTGCCTCTGTTCTGGTTGTTCCCGGGACGGGCGTAAGGGGTATACTGTCTGTGTTGGTGGCTTGTTTGTTGACGGTGCTCTGCCTGAGGGTGGTAGTCGTTTTGAGGATAGTAATCCCTTGGCTGGTTGTACTTGGGTTGATCAGTGTGGTACGTGTTGTACGGGTAACCCAAATGATGGGAAGGAATGAAGTTGTTGCTCACACTCTGGGTATTTGGAGGGTAGGGATTGGCCTGTCCTAGTACGGATGGCTGTGAGTTTTCCTGCGGGGGTATAGTAGAAGCTAGGTTGTTCGATTGACTCAGGACGTTTGGCGGAGGGGGCGGAGGAAGGTAAGCGTTTGGCATGGCCAACCCTCCTGGAATTGACTTCAGGTAACCAATGTCCTTGACGGTTTGGTTTGATTGGTTTTGAACTAGGGGAGAACGCGTTGCCTCGGGATCCACTCTCATGGGAGAAGCCTGGGTCATCGACGATTTCAGCACTTCTAGTTTTTCTAACTCGTCCTTGGCACTCCACTGGTGAGACAAGGTCATCATTTGCTCAAGTCTATCCATCAATTGGAGGATTAGCTAACTGGTATGCGCTTGCATGAGGGTCGCTCTCATCAAGCCAAAGTTGTTGGCTGCCCAAGCCTTCATGAAGAGGTTCCATTGGCAGTCAAGAGTCGAGGTCATGGCTTTCACTTCTTCGGATGATCAGGGGTCTGCGGAGCAAATGTCCAAAGGTGCTCTTGGCCATAGAGAAGTCTCCGTTTCCGTTGGCAAAAGAGATGAGTGGGGCAGTGGATTCTCTTTCTCTATTGGCTGAGGAGCTGGGGTGGTGCTGTTGGATACCGCTGTGCGAGAAGCTGCCGGGGACCCTTTGGGTGGGAGAGATAGTCCCTTGTCTTGATTGAGGATTTTTCCCAGACCAAAGAGGTCGTTCATGTCCATCATCAATTGGGACTGAGTCTTGGGGAACTGTTTCTCTAGGAAGTCTAAGGTGGGGTCCTTCTGCTGCATGCTCATTGAGGAGTCTAGATTGTTCAAGGGCAGCGTTGCTGAGTTTGTACATGATTTCGACGTTACGGCGGTTACAGTGCGTTTTGAGAGTGCGGAGGACTCTCTGTTGTTCTTTGAGCAAGATGTCCTTGCCGTTCCTAAGGTGGGAAGGCATGGTGGCAAGATAAGCTTCTCAACTTCTATTGAGAGGAAGGGGAAGTGGAGTGATGAGAAAGGAGAACAACCTGAGGAGGAGGAACTCTTAGCACTGGTTGTCCTACTACTACGGCGAACTGGAGTCTTCTTAGGAGGAAGCAGCCGTTTTTGTATTGTTCTGGTAAAGGTTGAGGAGGACCAGTAGAGATAGGAGTCCACTTGTTCCAATTGACAAGATTGCCTGCGCGAGCTTCAGCTATCGGCTGGTTTGCGACAAGATCAGGATCTGAGTCTGTGGCGTGATCGTCGGAGAGATTGGACAAGGGGGGAAGGAAGAGATTGTCTGTCTTCTTCACTAGAGGAGAGAGTGCGGAATTGGGTCCGGTACGGAAGTATAATCAAGAGCGGAGTGTAAATCCGTTGATTGTTAGCTTCGCTCTATGTCTGAAAGAGACAGAGTTCGAAGAGATAAAAACCTTGAAAAATACACAGCCGTTCTCACAAAGGTTGTCCAGCTTATTTGGATTTACCAGCTCAAAAACAGACTGGATTTGCCAAAAAACTCAGTAAATTTTGCAGATTCTATCTGCAGAATTAACCTTTCCCTGCCAAACTGTGTGTAATTCAGCTGCAGGGTTAAGTTTGGCTCAGTTTTTTTAGAAAATCCAACCTTTTTTTGGCCTGTGGATCCAGCCGACACGACAATCTTTATGAGAACGGCTGTAAGTCATAATGTTTTTTATACGGGTTTAGGTATTTACTTTTTTTTTTGTAGTTATCCGAGTGAGTAAGATGATGAGGCCTTGATGATCTAAGAGTGGAGGCAGGAAGAAGTGAAGATATGGAAATCTAGTGTCTCAATCCTGCGGGGAGGAGAGGTCTAAAGTAAGAAAATTTCCCAATGAGGCCCCCAATTGTGAGCCTGGGTCTCTACGGTGACAGCAGGACACAAGATGGGGGGAAACTCAATGTAATTGCAAGGGAAAGGAATGACAACAAGAGGTAAGAGAGAGGACTTAAAGAATGAAGAATAAGCTTTAATAAGCTGATGATGATATTCAATGTTCTAAAACTTGCTTCTCTGACCTAAAAAGAAAGGAATAAAAGGCTCAATCCAAGAAAGGAGAGGCAGTAGCGCCGGAGTGAACTCTGACGCCTCCTTTCTTAAAGAAACAGAAAGGGTGAAGCAGCTCTTCAGCTGTCCTATTTTTTAGGCTAAAGGAAACTAGCCAAGGCTCTTTAAGGGAAAACCTATGTGGGTTTAATAGCTCAAAAGCCCACAGAAAAGCAGAAGAATGATGATAATAACTTCTAAGAAGAAGTGCCTCTGATGAGGAATGAAGTGAGAGGAATTGATGGGATCAATTGATCAGAAGACTACTTTGGAAGAGTAGTAGTGAAGAGTAAAGTAGTTTAAACAACTATTAGTGACCCCAGTGACCACTGAGTAGTGAGGAATGGGGGGACTTGAGAATGAGTTGAGTAGAGTTGAGTACTGTCAGCCTTAGAGACAACGTGGTTGCCCAAAAGGCTTCAACAATGTTCTCTTCAGATTCCCCTCACTTTTCTGATCATTTTCATCTATTATTATCTATAGTTGTGATGTATAATTGAGGAGTAATAACACTCTGAACATCTATTATTTTCTAAGTTCAAATCATATTGCATATATGCATTACAATCAACAACGTTAACCATTTTTTCAGCTGGCTGAATGAAAAACTTCATCATCACTCAGAACCACCAACTTAGAAGAAAACAGACAACACTGGACAACACAACTCCTCACTACTCATCAACCTAGGTCCCACCCATTCCCCTCGTCGTATAGTCGTGGTCTATTGGTGTCACTTATTGACTAGTAAGCAGTTCTTGCCCTGTTATCTTTTCCTTCTAAGTTCACCTGAGCTTGATCTTATCCCCTTTCTACTCATCATCTTCTTCTTCATTCCCATAAAGAATCAAACCATCAAAAACATTATAAAACAATCAATCATCTCAAACATATCTTTGCTTCTATGGAATTGCCGCTTAAATCCACATAGGTTTCCTACTAAGAACCTATACCAGTTTCTTTTGGTATAAAAAAGTAAGGCAGTCTCAGACTGGACCTTCTCTGTTTCTAAAGAGAAGAGGGGTTAAGCTTAGCTTCCCTTAAACCACCTCCTTAAGGAGAGAAAGAAAGCCCAAAGAAGGCCAGATATAATCATCATCATCATCATCATCATTACCTTCTTTCCTCTCTCTTTCCTACTCCCTTAAAATAGTTTTCCCTTCCTTATCCCTCTGGAATCAACTATTGTTCCCCCCATCTTGTGTCCTGTAGTCACATAAGAGACCCAGGCTCACAAGTACTCAGGCTATTAGCTCTGGTGAGGTAGAAGTTCTGGTTGGATGATCTGATCAAGTTCTTCTGGGTTCCGTGTGGAAGATGAACTCAGAAGATCAAAATGAATATATGCAATATGAATTGAACTTAGAAAATAATTAAAACTTAGAATATTATTCCACTCCATATTGGAATAACACAACACAACTATAGCACATGTAATATATGAGATTGGAGCTATGATTACAGGGAATCTGAGTAAGGCACTGTTGAAGCCTTTTGGGCAACAGTGTTGTCTCTAAGGCTGACAACTGACTTCATTCCATTTCAAGCCTTTTAATTGTCTTACTAAAAAAATGGAGGGTGATGGCCCTACAGGTGCTTTAGTCTTACCAAATTAATTTCAAACAATAGTAAATTTGAAGAGGAAAGAGGAAAGTTGTGAACAAGGATACCCGTTACAGCCAATGTATCATAAGATGATCACAAAGCTTGAGGACTACCAGGACAAGGCTCTCGGATTTGAAACTCTTATCATGGCAACACTTCTACACCCAACATTCCATCTGAAAATCTTTGCGCATTGCTGGCCTGAGAAAGCACAGGAAGCCAAAAAATTTTTAACAAAGCATTTCAAGAAGAGGTAAAAACTTTTGAAGAATAGGAACTATATCCAAACTATGGATCAAAACACTCCGTCTATTGATGAAAATTATATTTTTACTAAGTTTAATTGTCCTTCAAAAACTGACGAATCCAAAGAACTTGAAGTTTACATCAAAAATATGGATTGCCTACCCGTTCCCAATGCAAAAGATTTAGATGCTCTCTTGCCATGGTGGAAGGTATTTTTTTATTCAATAAATCTAGCTCATTATGCATTGTTTCTTACATTTACTTCTATTTTGGGTTCAAATCTTCAGGTCAATTCATCCACTTATCCTGTTCTTGCATCCTTGGCAAGGGACTTCTTATGTAGCTCGGGATCCTCTTGTACAGCCAAATGTACCTTTTCATTGGCTGCCAATGTTTGCTCCAGTGGCTGAGGTAGTTTAAAACCAAAAACAATTGAACAATGCGTTAGTAGTCACATGTGGTTAAAGGAGGGTATAAAGTTAGAAGGAAATTTTCAAAAAGCTCAGAAAACTGTGATGGACTATGAAGATTTTTGCGTCAAGAAGAAGAAATAAAATTTAGGTAAGCTCAATGTTTTTTTTAAACAATACCTTTTTTGTGCTTGAATAACTGAAATCATATTTTCTAAACAGTTGATTTTGTTATGCTAGAAAATAGGAGATTTTGCCCACTTGATTTTCAAAAGATTTCCCTTTGAAAAAATTCTGCATCATTGATTATGAGTTCTTTTTTTATCATAAAGCTAACATCAAAAAAAAAAAAAATAGAAAAGTAGAAAAATAAAAAAAAGGTTGACGACTTCAAAAAAATCTACTATTTATCCAACTTCAATATTTTTTTCCACAGATTGTGTTATAGCTCTTTTTTGGGTTGTTTTTAGGCTATACTCACTTTTAGTGTAGCTATTTTTCTAGCTACGCTAAAATTTAGCGAAACTAGTAATTCAGCCACCCTGATTCTTAGCGTAACTAGCCTTTTGGATACGCTATCAGTTGACGTAACTGATAAATAAGTTTTGCTGAGGTGTAGCGTAGCTTTTTTTCTCAACTAACACCGCTACATTACAACTAACACAAGATTTGGGTAGCATTAGTTTGTTTTTTCTTTGGTTAACTAACGCTACGCTACCAGCAAAAAAAAAATCTCAATTTTTTTGCAGCGTTAGTTGTATAATTTTTTCGCTAACAGTAACTTTTGGGTAGCATAGCTAAAAACGCTAACACTACGCTGCGCTAAAGTTACCATTGGCGTAACTGGCCCACTTTTGGGACCAGGGTCATGTCGCTGAGACAAAGGATGCGGTGTCAGCTTGCTACTATGTAAGAGACAAGCCAACACAGTAACAAAGGTAACAAAAGATATAACAAAATATCAATAGAAGACTAACCAATGACCAAACCTTGAATATCACTCCAGAAATGGATTCTACATGAAAAACAACCTAGGGTCCCTCAGCAAAGTGACCCCTTAAATATGGCTCCTTGTATTACTTATACAATACAACAAAGATAACTTGTAGGAAAAATAGGTAAATTACCATAAACCTGTTACATATGACAAATGAGACATATCACATATGTAACAGGTCTCATAGACAAAAATATAATTGTCAATAAATGATACATTAAGCCTGAGAACAAGTAATACAACCACAGATCATGAAAGATCCACAGCTCACACGCATCTTCTACTGATCTAACCCAGGAAGATCAACTTCTGATCCAATCTGTTGATCATTTGATCCAAAGATCTGTCCCCTACAAATAGCAGGCTCTCTGATTTCGTCCCCAGAGCCAGGGATCAATATCTAAACACCTCTGGCTCCCCCCAGAGAGGATTCCCCAGCTTTTACAACCCTTGGAATATTACCACTACGCATTGTCCCTCAGCTTTACTCTGAAGACCAATCTTGTGAACCATTCCAGAATCTTATTAGCCACTTTTCTCCGTCAGCATCATCACCAGAATCATCAAGAATCTCCTCTCTGGTCTTGCTGCTTCCAAGAATTGCTTGTAAGTGCAATTTTGGCCATTTCTCTTCCTTACTAGTCATTTCCCTGGGCATATTCCTGTGAACCAGGCCTCAGAAGATCATGTTACTCGTCAAAACCACCCTGTTAACACAGGTCCTGATAGAGGGCACCATAAAAACCCCTGTACCCACTTACAGGCCCCTCTGGGACATATTTTGTCCCATTTTTATTATTTATATCTTTATTTCTACGTCCCAGAAGGACTCAAAAATATATAAAAACTCCAAAAACATCATTTTCATAGTTTTCCAAACTATACCCATCATCTTTGCAGCTCGTGTAGCTAGAAGGATCTCTCCTTGGCATCACGTAGCCTGTCATGCGGTAAGTGGTTCCATTGTTTTTGTACCCAACAAAGAGACCCATTTCTCCAGTGTTGCCAAATTTTCACAAGTGATGGGTTTTGCAAACCGCTATATTGTATGCAAGGCAGCCAAAGGACCTGAGGCGGGAGATGGGGGGAGGAGTCTTGGTCCACAGCTCCCAGGGAGAGATATTTTCACAAGAGGCAGTTGGGAGGAGATTGGAAACAAAAGCCGCAGTGTTGACGGCTTCCGTCCAGTATGACCAAGGCAGATTGCTGGCCATCAGGATGCAACGGGCCTTCTCAATGATAGTCCGGTTGGCGTGCTCGCCGAAGCCATTGTGCTTGGGCGTGCATGGCGGGGAAATTGTGTGGAGTATGCCACATTCCGAAGTAAATGTCTTGAAGGCTTGATTAACAAATTCACCTCCCCTGTCCAAGACAATTTCTTTAACGGAAAAGTCCTGGATGTTTTCCATGAGTGCCACTAGCGCCTTGAATTCCTGAAGGGCGTCAGCCTTAGATTTGAGGAACCGAATGAATTTGAAGGAAGAGAATTAATGGTCAACACATGTCAGAAAATAGCGGAAGCCTGAGACTGAGGAGGCATTGACAGGTCCAACCAGGTCCAGGTGAAGACAATGGAGAGGAAAAAGAGCTGGAGAGAAGTGGCTAGAGAACGGAAGGAGAGTCATCTTTGAGCATTGACATACATTGCAGTCTTCAGGAGTTGGTTGAGGCAGGCGCAATGTTTGAAGAACCTGATTGCTGGGATGACTGAGGCAATTGTGCCAGAGAGTTGAGCCAACATCTTTCCTTGCAGTGATAAACGCAGCTGGCTTTTCCGCAGAGACGAAAAGGAGATTTTCTTTGATGATGCCGGAGAATAAAGTGCTACTGGGAGAGGTGACCCGGAAGGAAGAGCCACTCTTGGAGATGGTGAGCAATTGATCAAGCATTTGAGTAAGCGAGATCAATTGTTGGGAGATGGTGGGAATGTATAGCGAGTTCTCAAGTTGAACCACAGCGCCCTTGCATACAACCAAAGCAGTGCCAAACCCCTCGGCAATCAACGGAGTGTTTGGATTGCTGGTCTTCATGGTTATAGACTGGGGAGTGAACAAAGAGAAGAGCTATCTGTCCCTAATCATATGATGAGTTGCCGCTGAGTCTAAGACAAAAAGGTTATTGTCATCAGCAGCAGTCAAGACCATGAGAACAGTGGCATGAGCGAAGCTGGCGCTGGCGTTGCTTGGGTACTTATTCTTTCTCTTCAGGAATTCCTCTTTTAGATGAGGGTACTTGTGGAAGTAGCGGTCCTCAGTGTGGCCAGTGGAAAGTGGGTTGTGTTGCTTATTTCCACAGTAGTGGATCATTTTGCTGGGGAAAGTTGAGCCAGAAGAAGAGGTGATGAGAGCGGATGCCAATGACCCTTCCGTCA
The DNA here is from genome assembly GCA_002873125.1 of Puccinia coronata f. sp. avenae. Taxonomy (NCBI): domain Eukaryota; kingdom Fungi; phylum Basidiomycota; class Pucciniomycetes; order Pucciniales; family Pucciniaceae; genus Puccinia; species Puccinia coronata. The sequence continues at coordinate 212,722 of PGCI01000110.1, read as the reverse complement.
ATTGTTTGTTCAAGTGGTGCGTCTTGTAGGTTTGAAGGGTGTCCAAGACAAGATAAGGTGTCTCGACGGACTCTTCTGCCATGGCAATCTTGTCAACAATTTGGTCCAGCTCCTGAGCCTTCATGAGCTTTCCAAGAATGACATAGGAAATGATTGTTGGTGGAATGTCAATGGCAACCAACTCGATGTCAAGAAGAGCCGCTTGCATCTTGTTGATGAACTTTTGAAGATTGCCAGAGTAAGTCAAAGCTGACCATTTCATGAATACGCGTCCCCTGTTGACCACCAACTTTGAAGCATACTGATGAGAAATTTTAGTCCAAAGAGCGGCGGCGCTTTTGACAGTTATTTTGTCAATGACCTCATTGTAACAGCGCTCATTGATCCAAGCAACTATGTAAGAGATAGCTTCATCGTTGGCTTTGAGGTAATTCTCCTTGACTTCAACGGGGGCGTTGGCGTCCATCTCCTCAACACAAGCAAAGTAAACTTTCTTCCCTCGCAGGAATATCTTCATCCTGGAGCTCCAAACGGTGTAGTTATTGCCATCCAGCATTGGAATGTTTTGGCAAGAGAGTTTGTTGATGTTCTTGGTCATGTCAGAATGCCTCTATGATAGTTTGTGATTGTGGTTTGTGCTATGAGTGTCAGCTTGCAACTATGTAAGAGACAAGCCAACATAGTAACAAAAGTAACACAAGATATATAACAAAATAATTCATAGTAACAAAAGTAACAAAACATATAACAAAATAATTAATAACTACTAAACTAATAACAATATTGTAAAAAGGAGTTCAGAAATGGATTCTACACTAAAATTAACCTAGGGTCACTCACCAAAATGACCCCTCAATTATAACTCCTTATAGTACTTATACAATATAGCAAAAATACTTACAACAAAATTAATAGAATTAACTAACAAAGACCTGTTACACATGTACAAGACCTTTCACACATATAACAGGCTCCAGAGACGAAAATAATAATGACTTCATATGATCTACTAGCTCTGGGAAAGAGCCATACAAATATGATCATCAATTAAGATCCACTACTCACACGGATCCTATACTGATCTGGCCCAGGGAAGATCTACCAAATGATCCATTCAATGGACTTGTTGATCCAAGATCTGCTCCCTGCTATATTCAAGCTCTCAGATTTCGTCCCCAAGGGTCTCTTAAGAATATTTAAAGACCCTTGAATCCCCCTTTTGAGGATTCCCCAGCTTTATCATTACCACTGAAACTTATCACTCAGCATTGTCCACTAGCTTATAGCCTTGTGTCCAACCTTGTGAACATTCAGTATATTATTTAGCCCTCTTCCAGCGTCAACAGAACACTCACCATCATCACCAGCCACTTCTGTTAACCTGTCACCCACCTTGGAGGATTTCTGTAACAAGAAATAGTGAGTATCTTTCTTGTTACCAATTCCTCCCCACCATATATCCTGGGCACAATAAACACCCCTGCTTGCAGGCCCCAGAAGATCAGGTTACAAGTCAAAACCACCCTGTTTACAGGTCCTGATTATTAGAGGGCACCCCAAAACACCCCTGCTTGCAGGCCCCTCTGGAATATTACATATTCCGCAAAATCCTCATTTTTATTATTATTTCCACGTCCCAAAAAGGACTCTAAAATTCCCAAAACTCATAAAAAATATTATTTTATATTTTTGATAACCTTATCTATTTATTTTGCCGGCCGTGAAGCTAGAAGGTTCAGTCCTTGGCATCACGTAGCCTGACAATGAGACTGTAAATCTTTAAGGATCAAAGAAACTAAGAGTATATTTCAATCAGACAATGAATCAACAAAGAAAGAAAGAAAAAGAAAAACAAAGATAAAATTACCTAAGAGGCAAACACGGTCTGGCTATGAGAACAAGAGACAGGAGCTTAGAGAAGAAGGAAGAAAGAACAAAACGGGACTAAAAGGAAGGTGACATTAATACAAGAGACAAAGAAAAAGAGAGGAACGGTCTTCAACATACAATCAAGGAGACGACTGAGTTTGATGAGATCGAGTGAGATGTGTGCGATGTCTTGAGGACTGAGTAGGTTAGAATTTGGACTAGTTGAATGAGGAGCGCAAGCAAGTGATGCAAGAGAGACGCGCGAGTGGAGGAACTAAAGTCAGACCTTTCAAGATAGTGTCTTGAGGGTGGAGTGACAGATGATTGAGCAGAGACAATAATGAGCAGAGATGAGTGCAGAAATTTTCCCCAGGAGAAAGTCGTCCTTGAGCAATAGAGCCATCTTAAATAGGCAAGACAGTGGTTGAGGAGGAGTTTTGACAGGAGGGATGTTTAATCGGTTGTTGGAGTTAATCGTGAGGATGCGCGGAATTGAGATGATTGTGGAAGGGAATTCTGAGCAAGAAGAGAAGGCAAGTCTGAGCAAGAAGAGGAATGGGAAGGAAGTGAGGCAAAAGAGAAATGAACGAGGGAGGAAAACCGAGAGAGTGGGAAATTTAGCCGAGAGCTTGGACGTCCAGGAGCGCGGGTTTGCTTGACGTGGGATTTACTTGACTAGAGGAAGCATCAATCTGGTTTATTCCAACAAATTGCTGCTTCAGATGTGGAAAAGCCGATCACTACATCCGAGACTGCCCGACTTGAGCACAGGGACTACCCTTCAACCGGAAATCTCAGGAACCTAGTGCTCTCTATTTACGACTGGCACAACCACACACATCAGCCCCTGCGCCAGCCCCTTTCTTCCCTTTTTTTGGCGCTATGTATCCCACTCCTCCGTTTTTGCACCATCCCCCTACCTTCCCAACATACCAACAACAATCATATGCCACGGATCCTCATTTCCAGAATTTGCCATATGCCCCCCCAATACCTCCCCAGCAGCCAGCCCTCAGACCAGCGGACAACTGGCGACGTGGTGGGCAGATAAGTTACTTTACGTTACAGCAGGTTAATTGGAGAACATAGCTTTTTTTTAGTTATCCATTCACAGTGCTTTTGTAACGTAACTAAATATTGCTGCAAATGTAACGTAACGTAACATTTTTATTTTTTGTACATAATATCATTGGGTAACGTAACCTTCTGGGGCAATGTTTTATTGTGAACAGGATGTGACATGTTGTTGAAAAATCGCTCAATTGCATAATGAATTTGGCATAATGGTTAGTGACTTCCTCTTCCTGCAAGGCTGGATTGAGGTTGTGGGTTCAAGCCCCACTATGGGCAATGCTTTTGAGCCAGCCCAAACAGCAAACACTACCTAGAAAACAGTTGTTTGGCCAACATGAGCACATTATCTTGCTCACATTGGGAAACATTGACTGATTGAAGGGTCACCTGCTAAGTTACTCAAACGTTACCCATGTAACTTGTCACATTACCCCAAAGTTATCCATATTTGGTCAAAAAGATAACGTAAAAAATATCTGGGAACATAACTAGCAGAAAACTAGATCCCTCTTGAAAAAAGATATTGTAACTTGAACAAAGTTATTAGTAAAAAGTCTGTAACGTAACTAAAACATTTACGTTACAGGTACGTTACCAGTTACGGGTAACGTAACTGCCCACCGCTGCTATCAGTCAGGAAATCAACGCCCAACACCCTCATCTTTGAGATCAACTACGTTGGGGGGGGCATTGGCAAGGATGGCAGACGCAGATGTAGAGAACATTGGCGATTTGATTTTGGGCATGGATTTCCATACCATGAGTGCCGGACTTGACGACGTGAGTACCTCAGCCATTATAGACTTGGGGGCTTCCCACAGCCTTTCTCTTCTCCATAAATTTTGTAAACTCAAGGTGCCCATTCCTTTGAATGTAGCCATCAAGGGATCTGGAGCCAGCATATCAGGCGCAGGAGAGCTACGCTCCCGCACAGCATGCGGGGACACAATAGCCCTCAAAGAGGTTCTATTCTGTGATCAGGCTTGTTCCACTCCTGTGTTTCTTGCTGCCTTGCGGAAAGCTGATGGATTTTTTCATTATGATTTATCCAAAGACTCTTTCAAAATCTATGACAAGAACCGTTGCCATCTTTTCAGCTGTGTATTAGAGTGGGACAAGAACAGATGGTGTATCCCCTATCCCATGATCAAATCCACGCCTTCCACCCCAATTGTTATTCCTTCCTCCTTGACTGCTGTTTGCAATTTATCCGTTTCTTCACCTAATTACCCTTTCATAACCCCTTTCAAGAGGGTATACCCATCTAATTGGAATCCCAAAGCCATGACCGCGTCCAAGAAGCAACTTCTTTTCTGGCACAGGATTTTTGGGCATGCTAGCCTCAGGCTTATTTGCTCCCTTGTAAAAAGGCAGATCGGCATTGGGCTTCCAAAGGAACTACCCGCAGGCCACATTCACTGCCCTGTCTGTGCTATAAGCAAATTGACCAGTCTGAACCACGTGACCAGTTCAATGAGAAAACTGGACAAAATTGATATCTTATGCACTGATCTTATGGGTCCTTTTCCAGAGACCACGCCAGATGGGGCCCTTTATCTGCTAAAACTTAGGGACGCTGCCACAGGATACTCCTATGCGCGCCTTCTGAAAACCAAAAACAAAGCTAACAATGTTCTCATTGAAGTGATCACAGAACTCAAAACCCAGATGAGGAAAAAAGTAAAGATTCTTTGTAGCAACAACGGCGGTGAGTTTGCTAACAAGATTCTAACCAACTTCCTGTGCGGAAAAGGGATTATAGCTAAGAGGTCTCTGCCGTATCAACATTACCAAAACGGTGTCATTGAGCGTTTCAACAGGACAATCGCTGAAATGGGTTGCACGATATTGAGCGAAAGCAAAGTACCTAGGAGTTTTTGGGGATATGCCTTTCAGTGGGCTAATCATGTGCTGAAAAGGATTCCCAACAAGAGTAGTGGAGAGGTAACACCTTTTGAACGGATGTTTGGGCAACCACCACGGTATGATGGTTTCCGAGTTTTCGGATCCAAGGCTTACGTTCATATTCCTCCCAAAAAATGGAAGAAGTTGGATGACCGTGCTCATGAGGCTTTCGTTGTCAGTCACTGCAGAGCCAGCAAGGGTTGGGTGTTCTACCTTCTGGTAGAACAGATGTTTGTATTGTCTTTGATGGCATGTTTTGTCAACAGCCTATTACCGTCAAACTCAATGGTTTATAAACCTCCACCTTTCTATGATCCAGTTACAACACAGCGGACTCTGAAAACGCAGCATGTCATGAGGGACGGCAAGCGTGTGATGACACAGATACCAGCAGAAACTGAACTCCTTGTTGCTCCGTTGGCCACATTTGAACGCAAAGTGTCATCTGATTGACCTGTCAAGAAAATGAGCCTGGATTTCATTGCCAACCAACTTGAGCTTGGGAATTTCTGTCATGAAGAGGAGTTTGGCAACCAGGAGTTGATCATTGACTGCGTACTCAAAAGCTGTCAATTTTTTGGTGTCAGCTGACCCAACACCTACAAACAAGTGATGAAATCAACCAATGCACCCGTGTGGAAGACAGCTATCACCAAGGAGCTGACCAACCTGTCTCAAATGGACGTTTGGACGCCTGCTAAACTCCCGCCATCCACTAATGCTCTCAACGGTAGATGGGTCTTTGCCAAAAAGACCAATGCCAATGGGACTCCTAATTGTTACAAAGCGCGTTTTTTGGCAAAGGGATTCAAACAGATAGCGGGTCTACATTTTGCAGAAACTTTTGCCCCTACAGCTATTTTTGTCTCTCTCCAACTCCTCCTTGCAACGGCAGCCGCGCATCAATGGCCTGTGCACAGCTTTGATTTTGTTGCCGCCTACCTGAACTTGCCTATCGACAAGGAAATCTGGGTAAAGCCCCCTGATGGCGTCAAATTGCCCAAAGGCCATGCCTACAAACTGAAGAAGGCGCTCTATGGGACCCGTCAGGGGGCCAGGTGTTGGTGGCTGCATCTACGCGCAGTACTGGACAATTTGGGCTATTCACCTTCTCAGTACAACACCAGTCTATATGTGCTGCGCAAGAAGGACACCCACGGTGTGATCTGGGTCCATGTAGATGATGGTGTTGTCACGGCATCAAGTGTAGGACTACTCAAGAAACTCAAGCAAGACCTCAAGGATGTTCTGAAGATAAAGTGGTCACACAGACTCAAATCAATTGTTGGGTTGACCATTGTGCACAACAATTGGGGTTTCAGTCTCAGCCAAACAAAACTGATCAGTGGGCTTCTGAAGAATGAGTGGAACGGTGTACTTACGGCTAAGACGCCATTACCACCGGGATTCAACACAACCACTGAAGATGGCAAAGCGTCAACTTCCACCAAATTCTTATCCATCATAGGAACCCTCAGCTACTTGGCTGTTGGTACCCGACCCAACATTTCTTTTGCAGTTAACTACTTGGCGCGTTTCTCAGCAAAACCATCTGTACCACACTGGAAGGGGTTAAGGCATCTGATCAACTATATTGCCGGGTCAAATGACCTATCACTATGCCTGTACCCTCAGAAAGAGCAACCTACGCCCCTACTGACATATTGCAACGCGTCGTGGGGCGGTGAATTCTCCCACTCAACATACGGCGTCCTCATCAAGTTCATGGAGTGTCCAATTCCGTGGTTTTCACGACGACAAGCCACAGTTGCGGCATCAACGTGCCATGCAGAATACATGGCACTTGGATCAGCCACGCGGTACACGCTCTGGGTTCATCACTTGCTCGAAGACATTTTGGGTAAAGATTTTGTGGGTATGCTACTGTGTGAAAATCAAGCAGCAGTCAAGGTCAGCTCTGAAAACCCGTCCAATTAAAAGACACGCCACACTGACCGTGATTTCTTCATTACTAACAAAGCTCTTTTCAAAAAAATGATTCAGCTGAAATGGATCCCCACTGGCAAGCAGTTGGCGGATATTTTCACCAAGAGCCTAGGGCCGGAGCTTTTCGGTTGGATTTGAGCAACATTAGTTCATTTACGTCACTTGTTTTCTCTTTCCACAATCTTCCCTATTTCTACTTATCCTTTTTTTAACCATTTTTTTCTCTCAAATTCTTATATTTGTTCCTTTTCTCTTCCCTACATTCTCTCTTGGTTTTCCTATGTTTTGTTTCCTTACGCCACTTGTAGATAGAGTCTTGCGTCTTGGCAAGGGGTGGAGTGTTGTAACCTAAACCAAGGTCAGGTTACATAGTATGATACTTGTCACCCGCTGAGACAGAGATACATATATCTTGAGGTCGAGGGACCCCGAGATATGGACTCATGCAATATATGTGCTTTCTTCCTTCTCACTCAGGTGCTCTACATAATTGACTCACAATTTTTTTTGTATTGACGTATTTTTTCTTCCGGGCACTGTACACATCAAGACAAGTAAGTGACAACCATTGTGGGATTAGCTATGTACAGTGCCCGGACAAAAGAAATCATTATTACAAAAAAAAAAAAAGATAGCAAAGCAGAGGCCCTGAAAAAATAAAAATAGCATGGAATTGTAGAGAACGAGGTTAGGAATCTGATCCTGAAAACAAAATCAAACATTTTTGAATACTGTAATTTTGGTTAATTTTTTTGATCAATCCACGACACAATTTTTTTTTAATAATCAGAAAAAAAAAATGAAAAAAATATGGGGGGGAAGCTTACAACACTACAAGAAAATCTGCTTCAACTGCCACCAGTTGACATGTAGGTTAATCCCATCTTCCTACCCCTTTTACTTCCAAGTTAATTCAAAAAAACTTTTCTTGCACAGTCACTGTGCACAGTGACTGTGCATTGAAGTTGTTTTGAAGTGTTATTTGAGTAAGATTCAAGTAACAGCAGAAGTAAAATCAAATTAACTGCATGGCAACTGGTGGCAGTTGAAGCAGATTTTCTTGTAGTGCAAGGTGGGAAAAATGATAAGAAGAGAAAAAATTGAAAATAACATATGCTTTTTTTTAAAGCTTTTTTAAGGATTTTTTTTGGGGGGGGTAGAAGAATGAAATCACCACCTTGTTGGACCTCCTCCCTTCTTGATAACCTCCTCCATTCTTTCTGGCATTGAAGTGATGATGTTTCTGAGTGTTGACTGTGGAAAATTGTCCCAAGCAAGTTTGAGGACTTCTTGCATTTTTTTCACAAACTTTGGATTGTAGAGTGTTTGAACGTTGGTCTTCAGGACCTTCCAGACATTCTCAATGGGGTTGAGGTTGGGAGACTGGGGAGGCCAATTGCTGATTTTGTTGATTTTTCCATTATTTCAAAAATCACTGCAGATTTTGGCGGTGTGGATGGGTGCATTGTCTTCCATGAGAATGAGGTTCTTCTTTCTTTTGGGGTTTTCCTGCTTCAGGAAAGGGATAAGGGTAGGTTTGTAGACATTTTTGATAAAGTCTGTTTCTTTTTTTTCTTTGGGAGGGAGGAAGACCAGCAGCAATTTGGTCGTTGAGAAGAACGCTCCCCAAACCATTGTTGAAGTTCTACCACTCTTGAAGGTGGCTTGGAGGCAATCAGGGTTGTATTTTTGACTCCTGGTTTGCCAAACAAGGTCGGGCTTAGACAATTTCCCGATTTCAAAAGATGACTTGTCGGACCAGATCACTTTGCCCCAATGGGCAACGGTCCAGTTGAGGTGCTTGCAAGCAAAAGCAAGCCGTTTTTTTGCTTGAATTTTGTTCACAAAAGGCTTCTTCACAGCCACATGGTTCCCATAACCCATATCACAAATTTTCTTTAAAGCAGTTTGGGCCGATATCTTTGTTGTCATCATGTCGGTGATATTGCTGAGCTTTGTCTTTCTGTTTGTCTCAAGCAGCTGCTTGAGTTCTTGGTGATTGCGGTTGGTAGTTTTCATCGGACGGCCACTTCCTTTTGCTCGCTCAACGGTATTTTGGGATTTGTTTTGCTTTAGAACGGATTGGACTGTTGATCTTGGGATGTTGTAAGTATGAGCAATCTGGGAGGTTGTTATCCCACCATTGGCCATTCCAACAATCTTTGTCTTTTGCTGGACAGTCAAGTGCTTCTTTTTTTAACTTTCATTTTTTCTAATCTTTTCTTCAACAAAATGAGATCAGATCATCTCAAAGAAAAAAAAAAGAAGAAGAAATCAATACAGACTGTAGAAAGCAAGATCAATTGCCAATTCCCAAGGCTGTTTACTGCCACCAACTCGTTTTATTCCAAAAAAACTGATGAAAAATAAAAAAAAAACTGTCAGTTTTTATATGGTGAGCTGAGAATAAGATAGAAACAATGTCAAGAGAAAAAAAAACTTACTTGGAAAGAGAGGAATGTGACAGCTATTTCTATGAGATGTTGGTCCAAAATGGCCCAAATCACTATGAATGTGCTGATAGAACAATTTAAAGGACTATTACTAGTCCTACCCCAATAGAATAATGGGTTAGTTCTGCACTCCTGTTACGCCAAAAGTTGATATACAACAGTTTGGGTAGGAGAACAACTATAAATAGTTGTTATTTTGAAGCTATAAAGCAACAAAAAGGATAATAGTAGGAAAGCACGTGACAGAATGGCTGCAGGCAGAGGTGGTGGTCTTTCAGCTACTATTTTTAAGGAGGATTTAGGCGCAGTAATTGGGGATAATAATGCAAGCTAAAAGCTCCAGTGGGAAAGGATTTAGATAGAGGAACACTACTCTAAAAGTAGGAGGAGAATACTCACTTATACTGAGTTTATAACTAAGTATGTGGGTGAATTGGCTGAGGAATCCATCTGTGGGCGTCAGAGGCCTTCCTTTTAAGGCCTAGAGGTCCCTTTGGGCGCCATGAGGAGCCTCTGGGAGTTTAAACAAGCCAGGGAATGAGCACAAACTTCTACGTGAAGATTTGTGGCCAATTCTATGGATGTGAAAATTTATTATCCTGTCCCCATGACATCATGAGTATATTTATGAACCATTTACTCATGAAGCCACACTAATAAGGATAATGAATTGAAGAATTTACCCACACTTTCATGGGAAAGGGTAATTCTATTTCTACAATAAGGGAATATCTAATAAGTAGTATATTTCCCATAGAAATAAATTCTCAGCCAAGGAAGACAAGTTTTGTATTGTTTCACAACCTTGTTTATGTTCTTTCTCTGCGCCAAAAATATGCTTATACTATGTATTAGCATGTTAAATATTTTACATTTTAATGTTTTGTAGTAGTTTCTCCGTGGTACTTTGAGAATGGCCAAAGTACCATAAGGAGTAATAATTCAGGGGTACTCTCAGTGGGTAACCCTACATAAATTTACATCAGAAATCCATTTCTGCAATAATATTCAAGGATTTATTAATATTACAGAAGATATAAGTGAGTTGAATATAAAATAGCAGTCCTTTGGATACTTTGAAGTATCTCTAGGGCTGACAGAATGCGTGAGTTGTCGATGTTCAATGTGCTTTAAAATTGACATGTGCATTGGGCCTGCGCGCGGGCTAAAACAGGGAGATCACCTGTCACAGCCTGTCACGATTTTTTTTGTCCGGCCACTGTACATTGTTAGGACATAGACATATGCGTATATGTCCATATCCCATACTAGTCAACTGCGGCGCAGTATTCATCTATCTAGACTATATAAGCTTGTGTTTCACTCTGCAATGTACATTCATCATTGCCCTCCAGATTCTATCTCCCAATAGGTCATGAGCCCTTAAAGATTCTCGATCATCAAACAAAAAACCTTTTTAAAAACATTCCACCATCTTTCCCTTGTTCTATATCCGTTTCTGTCATATTCAGTGTAGCAACGTGAAGGTTGTGAGGTACCAAACAAGATTCATAACCCTGTTTGCAAGTTTCGAAAGGTTCCGTAAGACTGTTGTGTCTGAGACTTTCTGCTTTTTCCTGGCCAGTTTAGGCATATCTTGCGTACGGACAGTCATACGGTCCCGAGTACATCCAAGCTTTCATAACTTTGTTCTTGTAAGGTACAAGGCTTCCAAGACCCGCACCTGAGATATTCAGTCACGCGCTTCATCCAACAACATTACAGCAACAGTGGGAAGATACGTTACTTTACGTTACAGCAGGGTTATTGGATAACATAACTTGTTTTTAGTTATCCACTTGTGGTGTTTTTGTAACGTAATCAAATTTGGCTGTAATTTAAAGTAACGTAACTTTTCTATTTTTTTTTTTTTTTTTTTCTTGGGTAACGTAACCTTCTGGGGTTATGTTTTCTGTGTGATGTGTTGTTGAAAGTTTTGTTGAATGCAAAGTGAAGCTAGATTAATGGTTAAAGACTCCCTTACCTGTGCAGTGCAAGGTTGAGGTTGTGGGTTCAACCCCCACTCTGGTCAACTTTTGAACTGGCTATATGGGGAAACAAAACTTGGCAAACAGTTGATTGGACAAAGTGAGCACATTATCTTGCTCATATTGTCAAAACAGTGACTGGTCAAAGTTTCACCTGCTAAGGTACATGTCAAGTTACACAAAAGTTATCCAAATTTGGTAAAAAAGTAACATAACCTGGTTTTGCATAAAATACTTGGAAATGTAACTAGAATTGAAGTTGCCCCCTTGGTGAAAAAGGTATCGTAACTAAAATAAAGATATCTGTAACTAGCAGATAACGTAATGTAAAAAGTTACGTTACAGGCATAGTTCTCCATTTGGAGAACATATCTGCCCACTGTTGATTACAGCCACACACATACTCTGTAACTTCTTCCTCCATATCCTTTGCATTACCATCTATACCCCATGTCCAACAAAGACCAACCTAAAACTACCAATCCCAACCCCTCCACGTCTGGAACCCCTACCCAATCAAACTTGTCATCTCCCTCCGTGCCCAACCAAACAGGCAAAAGCACCAAAGAGTGTATCAACGAGCAAATCAGAGCTCTAAAGGACGCCCTCTCTATTCCTTTTCTTGCTTCACCACCCCAGTCTTCTCATGATGGGACCAGAATCCCCGCTCCTCCCATTCCTCCCACAACCCAATGAACCCAAATTCCCCCACATTTACATTACACTCCTACTCCCTACGCAGCATCAGTTGCCAACACCACCCAATACGAGATAAAACATCCCTCTTCCCAACCACACCCCACTTCCGCACCATATCGCATCCCCACCACTATGGCTTTGGCCATCCCCCCGCACCTCCAACCTTCCCATTTCCACCCACCAATGCCTGACTTCCAACATCAAGCACACGCCCATCAACCCTATTCATCTCACCACCACTCTTCCTCACTGTTCTCCCATGAAACAGCTACCCCTAGACCCCCACCCCACCAACACAACCCATATGCACAGAAAGAACAACTGGATTGCACGATCGAAGAAGCTCGTCAACGCCGAGCAGCGGACGATGACTGCCAAAACACAGCCTCAACTATTGCATCTTTCATGAAAATCGTTTGGTCCAGAGACGCTCTTCTTGCCGACGGGAGCAACTACCGCAAGTGGGCCCGTCGCTTGAGGGAACTCGCCTCCCAATTCATCTACAACCCCGACTTCTTCAACAAGCCCACCACAAACATCCATAACAAGAAGATCGGACGTGCAATCATCCTACACTCCGTCAACCCTTTGCTTGAGGATGCAGTCTCCAACTTCCAAACCTGCTATGAGGCAATGAAGAACCTCCGGACACAATTTTGCTCAGTCTGTCAAGCGGCACAGATCTCCACGTTCCTCAAGCTTCTATGCGTTGAACCTGATTCCTTTGAAACAACCGCCGCTTACGCCGTTGAGATGAGGGACATACTCTCAGACTGGACGGCTCTCAACATCCAAATCACAGAGGATCACCCACTCAGTTTCTTACTCCAAATCAATCTCAAGGACGGTCCGATTAAGCACGCCCTAGCAGAACGGGTGGAGTCGCTGATGTACACCAGACCCCTACTTTTGAACAATTCTTGCAGATTCTTGATGGATGCAAAAGAAAAGTACAATTCTCTGTTCCTTCTCAACCCACCTCCTTCAACGTCCCATCTCCTGCTCTGTTCAAAATGTCCTCCAAGGAGCCTAATACCGCTGTCCCCAACAATGTTGTCTCTGACGAGTTAGAAGACCCATTGGAGGTCACCGCCAACGCAGCCCGCAACAACAACTGCCATATATGCAGGCAACCGGGCCACTGGGACGCTGACTGCCCCATTTGCAAGAAGCCACCCCCCAATAAATCACACCCATGGCAATCGCGCCCTTCCCCCCTCCATCCGCCTAATGGTTATAACCCGTATTGCCCCATATTCGTTGCTCCCAATTTTATTCCCTACAGAAACCATCCCCCTTTTCCTAATCCACATCAACAACAATATCAACCTCCTCCCCAACCTAGAATGATTCCCCCGAGCAACACCAACCCGCCTCCCAAAAAACCCTATGACTTGTATAAACCTAACTATGCCAAACAACCACACGGAGTCTACGCCAAACACGCTGATGTGGGTGATATCAAAGATGAGATTGCCAAGTTGCAACTCTCCGGGGAAATGAAAGTGGATGCTCTGTCTGCTAGGCCTGAAATTATCTCCGATACTGGAGAGACCAGTCACCTCACCGGAGACAAGTTAGCACTTTCTGAATTTAAAACCCTCCCCTCCCCCATTCCGTTAAGAGTGGCAACTGAAGGTTGCTCTAATTTTATTACAGGAGTGGGGACACTAACTTTTCCTGGCAAGAATGGACCAACCTTCTTGGTTAGGGGTGTGATGTACTGTGAGCAAGCCAGCTCCACCCTCATATCCCCAGCAGCTCTGCGTCGTGCTAACATGTTGATATCATACAACACCAATAGAGACTGTTTTATATACAAATCTACCAATTGGCGGATCCTTCTCGAGAGTCACCTCGATAAACGCCATAGGACTTGGACTCTACCCAATCCTATCATTCCCAACGTTTCTTTTTCTCAACCTGCTTCTGTTTTCTCTGTTTCTGTGCCTAACAATTCCAATTCTCAAAATGTTCCTCCAACCAAAATCATGTCACATATGACAACTTGTGATGCTATGCCTGCTGTTCTGCCAAAATCAAATGAAGTTTCTGAACCTATCTTTACGTCCCCCATTGAGCAATACACTTTCAAGTGGAACGTTTCTGACCTTACTAAGGATGAGTTACAGCTCCTTTTTTGGCACCGTTTGTTTGGCCATGCAGGACTCCGCACAATTTGGAAAATGGCCCAGTTAAAACTTGGCGTGGGGATCCCAGATTCTCTCCCAAAAGGGGACATCAAATGCCCCGTCTGTATGATTGCCAAGGGAACCAGGACCAACAAGTTACTTCTGACCTACCAACCGGTGGAAAAGCTAGGCGTCATAGCTTGTGATCTCATAGGTCCTTTTGAGATTCCTACGTTTGACAATGGCAAATACGTACTGACAATTTGAGACCTCTCTACCTCATACAGTGAAATCAAGATATTGAAGAACAAAGGAGAAACCACTAAATTGCTGATTGAACAGGTTCTAAAGTTTGAAAATGCAACAGGTAAAAAGGTCAAATGCATCCAATCCAATAATGGCGGGGAATTTGAAAGCAATGTTCTCACAGCGTTCATCAAAGAAAAAGGCATCCGGGCAGAACGATTGCTTCCGTACCACCACTATCAGAATGGGGCAATCAAGCGTTTTAATTGAACCATTCAAGATATGGGGCGGGCGGCACTTACCAATAGCCGTCTACCAAATTCATTCTGGGGTTTTGCGTTCTTATGGGCAAACTACAGGCTAAATCATCTGCCAAATAAAGTCAGCGGGAACAAGACTCCGTTTGAGGCCTTTTATGGATATCAACCGGTCCTGGACAAGCTTAGTCTTTTCGGCGCCAAGGCTTTTGTACTGACCCCTCCGGAAAAAAGAAAGAAACTCAATGATAGAGCTCACGAGGCCAGGGTTGTCGGCTATGTTGATGGTGGCAAAGGTTAAATGTTATGGGATCAAAAGGAGAATAAAATTGTCTATTCAGCCTGGGTTTGGTTTGCTGACGACCCCCTCCAACCGACTACCGGCAAACGGCAAATCCCAGGCAACCTGGATCCTAAACTACTCCATAATGAAGAGATAGAAGACAAGATTGGAGACGTTTTGGATCCGGCTCTCTGCCAGCGGGCGACCGCAATGCGCTTTGTCATGGCATGCAAACTGGGCGATTTTACTGCTGAAAACCTCATCAAATCCCAAGAACAAATCATTGATAAGATCTCGAACCAGACTGCTTCACCTCCGCCTGCACCACCAAAGAAATACAAAGATATTCTGAAACACCCACACCGAGAAGAATGGCTGAAAGCAATTCAGGAGGAATTGCAGAACCTATTCCGTCACGACATCTGGACCATAGAGCTAGTTCCAGAAGGCAAATGGGTGATGGGAGCACAATGGGTTTTTGTGGAGAAGCGGACGCAGGATGGGAAGCTGATCAAGTTCAAAGCTCGTTACGTCGCCAAAGGCTATGCTCAGATAGCCGGAGTGGAATTCCTAGACACTTTCGCCCCAACTGCAACTTTTGTGTCACTCCGCCTGCTCCTGAAGGTCGCAGCAAGATGCTCCTGGCTGGTGTATTCCTTCAATTTTGTTGCCGCCTACCTGCATTCTCCAATAGACGAAGAGGTTTGGGTCAAACCGCCAGAAGGACTAGACGTTCCTGCCGGCCATGCGTGCAAACTCAAGAAAGCACTGTATGGTACTCGTCAGGCTGCAAGGTGTTGGTGGAAACATCTCCAAGATAAATTAGGAGACCTTGGATACACCCCCAGCCAATACAACAACTCACTCTACATCCTGAAGCATGCAACGGAACGAGGGGCAATCTGGGTCCACGTCGACAATGGAGTAGTCACCGGCTCCAACAATTCTATCCTAAAGAAGCTTGAAGACCATTTGAAGGACTGTCTTGAGATAAAATGGCAATCTGGCGTAGACACCATCGTTGGAGTTGAGGTAATCCGTACTGACAAAGGTTTCACGCTGAGACAAAAGAAACTGATTGACAAGATATTATTAGAGAACTGGGACAATAAGTCCCTGGCCCGCAACCCTTTGCCAACAGGCTACTCGGCTGACTCCAATGACAAAGAAGGTAACAGCAGCACCTCGACCAAGTACCTTTCTCTCATAGGAGGACTCAGCTACCTCGCGGTGGGAACTAGACCCGATGTGGCTTTCGCGGTCAATTACATGGCTCGTTTCAGCGCTAAACCTTCTCCGGGTAATTGGAAAGCTCTCCGGCATGTTGTCAACTATATTGCTCGTACTAGAGATAAGTGCCTTTATATACATCCGACTGACAGTGATAAGCCTCTCCAATTTTTAGTGATGCGGGCTGGGGTGGAGAATTTCAGTGTTCATCCTATGGAATTTACCTTTCTTTCTTTGGAGCACCGATCCTATGGATCGCCAGACGCCTGCACACGGTCGCAGTGTCAACTTGCCAAGCTGAATACATGGCACTCGGCATGGCAACAAGACAGCTATTGTGGGTACAACAACTAATCCAGGATGTAATGGGGAACAGGTTCAAAGGCCATCTCATATGTGATAATGAATCAGCGATAAAGGTAAGTAAGGATGATAGCTCAAACAAAAGAACAAGACATACAGAAAGAGAATTTTTCATTACAAACCAAGCACTATATGAAGATAAGGTCACTCTATCATGGACTCCTACTGACAAACAACTTGCAGACATACTAACCAAGCCTCTTAGTCCAGAGAAACATGAACAACTTGCGGAGCAAGTCCTGGGCACTTCGCCTAGTCGACGGGGGGGGGGGTGTTAGGACATAGACATATACGTATATGTCCATATCCCATACTAGTCGACTGCGGCGCAGTATTCATGTATCTAGACTAGATAAGCTTGTGTTTCACTCTGCAATGTACATTCATCATTGCCCTCCAGATTCTATCTCCCAATATACATAGCTGTATGGGGGAAGATATCCCAAGTAGATTTTTGACAAAACCCTCCAAACCTCTTCAAACATCTCAACAATGAGTATGTATGAAGTGCAAAATACCTTTTACTGAAAATCAGGCCAAATTTAGAAATGAGAATGAGATCTGTAAGCTCTGTAAATGGCGACAGGAAGTCATCCACTTTCCCTTGGGTGTTTGTAGGGAGCAGCTACAGAGCCAACTCTGTAGACTTCCCAATTCTAAAATTTTTCTTGACTCAAATGTGGAGGGGAATATGTATACATAATGTCCAGTTCTGGAATCTGTCCACATCTGACTCAGTATGTACATAAACCCCGCCAGATCCCAAGGAAACTGCTCCACTGTGCAAGACCGTGCAACCAACCAAGCGCCCTTATTTCTCCTCCCCAGAAGATACATGATTTATACGTATATAAATAAATATTTGTGTGTGTGTGTGTGCGCAGAGACGTACGTCAGATCGGATGAAGGTCCCGATAAAGAAAGGGTAGAACAACAGCAGCGTGAAACACCATGGCCGTGCACTACAACCACCCTCCTCCTCCTTAACCCACCCAAAAAAAAAAAGAAGAAAACCCCGCGCGGACACGGGCGGGTGCGCGCGTCAAGAGAAACAGAGAACGAGGAAACACACAACAACAACAACAAAAAAAAAGGAAGAAAGATAGGGACTGGAAGGAAACTGACGCCTTGAAACCATGGTGGAAAGACGTGGAAACTACACAAACAAAAGAGAGAGAGAGAGAGAGAGCAGAAACACACACCGTCACACACACACCGGACTCGAGAGAACACAGACGGGAAAAAAAGCCGCCCACGCTTCGTCCGCCCGGTCCACCGCGTGTCCACCACCCACCCACCCACACACACACAAAAAAAAGGAGAATATCCAGGGAAGGAGGATGACGAGGAGGAAACACATGCACATTGCAGCATCCCACACACAACCAAGATAAGAAGAAGAAAAAAAAACGAGGATCCGGGAAAGAGAAGAAGAAAGAAAGCGTCCAAGAAAGAAGGGGAGTGTATCGGGCGAGAGGAATGGCGGGGGAGGAGGAGGAGGGAGGGAGAGGAAGAGGGAAGAACAAGTACATATGGAGAGGAAGGGGGAAGAAGCTAGCTAGCAGCAGAAGCCGGCGTGAGGGGCGGCGGGGGCGGAGGAGCCGGGGGCGAGCGGGGGGATGTAGTCCGGATGGTCCGGAGGCAGGTGGGCATGGTCGACGCGGACCGAGTCGCGGGAGCGCTGCATCCTGAGGGCGTCGATCTGGGCCTTGCGCAGCACCAGTCTGCGGGACAGGATCAGGAACAGCTCTTCGATCCCTGCGCGACACCCCCCGCAACCCAAACCCAACAAAAAAAAAAAAAATAGACATCCCGTTTCCTTTCGTTTGGTTAGATATAGATAGACTCTCAAAGAAAAGAAGGCCAGAGCCGGGCGGGAAATATCGGCTTACCAAAGTCGTCCTTCGCGCTCACCTCGCTGATCCCCACGTGAGTCCAGCCAACGCCCGTGCCCGATGACGAGCTGTCGTCGACGACGGCGGCGGTGGCGACGGTGGCGGCGGCCGTGGTGGTCAGCACCAGCTGGCCGTCCTCGGGGCGGACGGCGCCGGCGGTCCAAGCGGCGAGGCGGCCCTGGGCGTCGTCCAGGTCGACGGCGCGACGGTCGGCGGCCAGGTCGGCCTTGCTCCCCACCACCTGGATGATCAAGTCCCCGCTCATGTTCTGGCGCAGCTCTATCCGTCCAGACCCCGACATCCCAACGAATCAGCTCCTCTCTCTGCTTTCGCATCCATACTTGCCCATAACATCATATCACAAACCGTCTAGCCAGTTCTGAATGTCCAGGAAACTCTCCATGTTGGTGATGTCATACACCAGAATCGCCGCGTTTGCGCCCCGGTAGTACATGGGTGCCATGCTGCGGAAGCCTGGAACAGACGCGCGCGCCGACAGAAGAAGAAGAAGACCAACAACAACACCCCACTAGGCCGCGAGATCAGCCACTCGTCATGATTTGGGTAAAGAAAGAGAGAGAGAGAGAGAGAGGAGAGAGGGCACCGACGCTCTTGGCCCGCCGTGTCCCAGATCTGTAGCCGCACCTTGCACCCATCGACCGACAGCTTCTTGGTGCAGAACGAGGCGCCGATGGTGGATGTGAGCGAGTAGGAGAAGGAGCCCGTAGTGTACCGGTGGACGATGGAGGTCTTGCCAACGCCTGGATTTCCCGCTCAGTCAATGTGTGTGTGTGTGCGGCTAGCATGAAAAATATAAACATATATGATAAGACGGACCTTGCATGCCCAGGATCACGACCTTGGCTTCCAGCTGGCTTGCGGGGGTGGAGGCGGGATTATTGGGCCTGTCCTGGGCGGACGAAGCGGGGCCCTGTTTGGAGCGATTATCGAGGGTGGTACGGGGGGAGGGGAGGAGGGGCGTTGTCCGGAGGGAGGGTTGTTGGGAGATGTTGTTATTATTATTATTGTTGTTGTTGTTGGGAGGGGGAGCGAAGCGAAGG
This sequence comes from Puccinia coronata f. sp. avenae, assembly GCA_002873125.1. Lineage (NCBI taxonomy): Eukaryota > Fungi > Basidiomycota > Pucciniomycetes > Pucciniales > Pucciniaceae > Puccinia > Puccinia coronata. The sequence continues at coordinate 193,320 of PGCI01000110.1, read as the reverse complement.
GAGCTGTGGGAGGAGTTGAGGGCGGCTACGGCGGAGGCGGAGGCGAGTGATTCCGGTGCGAGGGTGTAAGAGCGGGCGAGGGCGCGCTGGGAGGGTTGAGAGGAGGAGGAGGCGGCGGCGACGGGGGAGATTGTGGTGGTAGAGGCGGATGCGCAGGAGGGGTGGTAGTCGTCTCGACGGGCGGATGGGCCGGGTACGGGGCTGTACTGATGCGAGTTGGCTGTGGTACTCGTGTTGGTCGAGGGGGATAGGTACCGCGCAAGAAACCCCGCGGGCATGGCGGTCGTGAGCGACTGGTGCCGTGCCGCTCTGCTCGTAGCTCCGGCCTCGTGTCCGGCCGTCGGACTCTGCGCCGCCGCGCTCAGCGAGGCGTATCCTGGGCTGCTCGGCTGACCACTGAGTAGGGTGGGGGTACTGGTGTTTGCGCTTGGGATGGAGAATGGCGAGCAGTTCATACTGTTGTTGTTGTTCTTGTTTTGTTGTTGTTGAGAGAAGAGGGATAGACTGTAGCGTCCCTTGTGATGGTTCTGGTGTGAGTTCTTCTTCTTCTTCCTGTGTGTGTTTTGTTGTTGTTGTTGTTGTTGTTGTTGTTGTTGTTCTGTTGTAGTTCTTGTGTTGTTTTCCAATGGGTGTTGTTGTTCTGCTGTCCTTTGGTGTGTGGTCATGATCTGGTTGAGTGCTGCTGTTGCGGGTGAGTGCATGATGAATGAAGACTTTGTAAAATTAAAATTTAAAATTTAAAAATTTAAAAAAAAAAAAGAAGAAGAAGAAGAAGAAGAAGAACGTCGCAGTGAGATCCTACGGGGGAACCCGACTCACTCCCCCGGGAACTATAACAACTTCATAGAGGAGTTGAGAGCACTTTCACTTCTCATCAAAGTCAAAACTACAAAAAGTGAAAAAAAAAAAAAAAAAAAACAATGAAACAAATGGTATCCCCATCCAGTCATCAGTCGAGCAAGCAGAAGAACTACGACATCCCAGATATCCTACCAGGAGGATACACGATCGGAAACGAGATAGGAAGGGGATCATTTGCGGTAGTCTATCTAGGGCAGCAAAAGCAAACCATTCCGAGCAACAGTAGCAGCCAACAACAACAACAACAACAACAACCGGTCGCGATCAAGGTAGTCATCAAATCCAAACTCACCAATAAGCTATTCCAGAACTTGCAGGACGAAATCAAAATCCTTAAAAGGATAAGACATCCGAACGTCGTAGCACTCGTTGACTACATCAGCAATAACGATCACATCTTCCTCATCATGCAGTACTGCTCAATTGGCGACTTATCCGTTTATATCAAGTCTCAGTCTAAACTCATCAAACAACCACTCCATCCGAACCATGCCTCATCATTCCCTCACCCTCAAGACGGAGGGCTCAACGAATGGATCATCAGAAGCTTCCTAGGCCAACTGGGTCAGTAGTAAACCCCCTAACAACATAAACATCATGAGAGAAAGCTCAACTGACCCCGCTTGTGTATGTACATTAGCCGACGCACTGCGCTTCCTACGCTCTCACTCCATCATCCACCGGGACATCAAGCCTCAAAACCTTCTACTCCATCCCTCATCATCATCCACCTCACAGCCTCATACTCACCGTCAACCATCCAATCCAGAACTACACTCCAGCTCCTCAACATCCTCCTCTCCTCCTCCTCCTCCTCCTCCTCTTCCTCCTCCTCCTCGTTATGTTCCCGAAGGTATTCCCATCCTCCGTGTCGCCGATTTCGGATTTGCCAGGGTGCTGGCTCCTAACACGGGGCTGGCGGAAACACTGTGTGGATCCCCGTGAGTAATTTTCTACGTCAGAAGTATTTACTCCTAGTCCATCTCATGATCTGTCGTATTGGGACACACACATGCAACAGATTATACATGGCACCTGAGATACTACGGTACGAGAAGTACGACGCCAAAGCCGATCTGTGGTCCGTGGGGGCGGTACTGTACGAGATGGCGGTAGGGAAGCCCCCGTTCCGGGCGCAGAACCATGTGGAGCTACTACGCAAGATCGAGAAGAGCGACGACCAGATCACCTTCCCGGAGGAGAAGCGGGTCCCCCAGGATCTCATGCGTCTCATCCAATCCCTCCTCAAGCGCAACCCCACCGAGCGCGTCAGCTTTGACCACTTTTTCCTCTTGGCCGACCAGGTCTCCAGCATCGGCCCTTTGCGAGCACCCACCCAACAGCACCAACAGCATCAGCATCCTTCTCCTCTTCTTCCTCCATCATCATCTCTCCCACTCCGGCCCCAACTGACTACCCTGCATAACCCCTCCCAGCAGCAGCACTCACTCTCACCACGGCCACCCTCCACCTCCACTCTGCCTAGCCCGACGGCTCTCAAGGGTAAATCCCAGCACCAGCCCATCATACCCTCCAACCCATTCGACGGCGAGCCGGGCGCCTTTATCGTTCACAAGCACCACGAGTCGTCGCAGTCCAAGCCTCTACTACAGCCTTATGCGGGTCCTCAACAACTGAGCCAAGCAGCTAGTCGGACCAGTCACCAACAAGCCAACCGCCAGATATCCTTGCCTGGCTCGCTGCCCTCTCATGCAGCAGCAGCTGGTGGTGGTGGTGGTGGCCATCCAGGCCTGCAGGCGCCGTCGCCAAGCAACCTGCCGATCCCGCAGCAGCCGAGTAACAGCAACAGCAGCAGCGGGGGCGGGGGCACGCAGCGGCAAACGAGCTGGCTGCCGAGCTTCCCCGCGAAATACATTGTGTCACCGTCCTCGCAGCCCCAAGCGGTCAGGAGCAAAGATTTTGCGCTCCTCAAGCCCGCCAGCTTGGCCTCCACCAGCCTCACCAAGCAGCAGTCCTGCTCTACCTCCCCCGACCCCCTTCCCCTCCCCTCCAAATCGCACGACGACGACGACGACGACGACGACGACGACGACGACGACGACCGCGAACTCGGCACAGAATACGTCGTCGTCGAGAAGGGCTCCGTCGAGATCAATGCCATGGTCGATGGTCAGTCCCTCCCTCCCCTCCCGCCTTCCATGCTCCAAAGATATACTTTAAAAAGAATGTGGCAACTGTGGGTATTGATTTGAGCATGCGTTCGTGTTTGATAGGCCTATCATCATCGCCACAGAAACCGATGAGCTTAGGCCGGCGGGTGTCAGGCTTCATAGCGGCGAAGCCTGCGCTAGTGGGGCTGAGTTCGTCGCCGCACCGGGTGCAGCACCAGCAGCAGCACGCAAGCGGGACGTCGCCGCCGTCGCACGGCTCGCAGGGCGTGGTGTCCCCGGTGTCGTCGTTCCCGCCGCGGGCGCACGCGGCAGTGACTGGGTCGCCGATGGCGCCGGGGACCCATCCGATGAACATCGCCAACGTTGGGCGCTCGTCGCCGTCCAGCCAAGGCGGCTACGGCTATGGCTACGGCGCCTACCCCTCGTCGCCGCGCAGCTTCGACAGCAATGGCGGCGGCGGCGGCGGAGGCATTGGCAGCCTGCCGCTCGTCGGCAAGTACTTCCCTCAAAGCCTGCTCCACCACTCCCATTCCCCAGCGCCCCCGCCCCCGCCCCCTGCCGCCACAGCATCCTCGTCAACTGGCCCGGCCCGCAGCGCCGCCTCGTTCAGCTTCCCGTCCAGCGCCATCTGCCGCGCGATCCTGTCTGCCGGTCCGCAGCCGGCGATCGCGTCGCGAAGCAACGGCTACGACCAACGACCAACACCACCACAGCCTCCGCAAGAGGGACACTCGGCGGCGGCGGGGCGTGGTGCGCCGCCTCTGGACGCCGTGGAGACCCAGCTGCTCGCCGAGCTGGAGGAGTTCGCGTGCAAGGCGCTGGTGGTGGTGCAGTTTGCGAACGAGAAGCTGCAGGTCCTGTTGCCTCCGCCGCCGTCGGCCGTGGGCGGCATGCCGGCGGCGCATGCGAGCAGCAGCAGCAGCATCACGAGCGTATTCGCGGGGCCCGTGGGCGCGTTCGTTCCGAGTGCGCCACCCCCGCAACAGCAGCAGCAACAACAACAACAACAACAAAACCCGGCCTCCGACAGCCTCCCCCCCTCCGACTCGTCCCTCTCCCCCGCGGCTAAGGCTCTCGTCGCTACAGAGGCCTTGGTGCTCTACATCAAGGCACTCGCCTTCCTCAACAAGGCCATTCGCCACGCCGTCGCCGTCGTCGACTGGAAAAAACAAGCTCGCGCTTCCCTGCCCAGCCATCACGCCCTCGGGTTCAGCCACGAAACCGGCTGCGGTAATTTCTCCTTGCCTTTTTATTTTTATTTTTTTATTTTTTTGGATATCCTGCTGTTGTTGAGTCTCTTTTCTTTGGTGGTGGTGGGGGGATAGCTATCGAGTGGCTTAGGAGTATGTTCAACGACGTCTTCGATAAGGCCGAGCTGGTCAAGTCCAAGGTGAACGGCAAGAGCCTGGTGCAGGCGGGGCGGGTGTCAGCGGACAAGCTGATCTACGACCGGGCGCTGGAGAAAGTAGGTCCCCCTTTTTCCGGAATCCTTTTCTGTTTGAAAGAGATATGTTTTTTTTGAGGGAGGGGGTATTTTGTTGGGTAGTCGAGGGCCGCGGCCGTGCATGAGCTCGTCGGCGACCGTCTCGCAGACTGCGAGGCCCAGTACGAGGCCTCCCTGTGGATGCTATACGGGCTTTTGGACTCGCGGATCATGAAGACGGACGGGATGTTTGATGTGGGCGGTTACGGCGGCGGGGGCGGGGGGATAAGCCGACGGGCGCGGGGCGAGCAGCCGGACGCCGGCGAGGACGAGACGGACCCGGCGGACCCCGCGGACTCCCCCCCGCTCGCGCAGGACACTTTCATCCGCAACAGCTGCCCCAAGATCTGCGACTCCATCCGCTCCCGCCTCCGCTCCCTCCGCGCCAAGCTGCCCCCCGCCGCCCTCCCGACCCCGACCCCACTCCCCTTCCCTCCCTCCACCACTACCATTACCACCACCACCACTGCCACCGGGACTAGCTCCTCCTCCTTCTCTGACTCCGGCTCTTCCGGGTTCAAGTAGCCATCATTTCCTCCCCCCCCCCTCCTTTCCTCTTTTCTTGCTGCCGCCCCGCTTCATGCCTGCCCGCCCTTGTCACACAAAAAAAACTACCCGCCCCAACACTCCCCCGACGGTTGTTTTCCTTCCGCCGAGAGCTCGTCGCGCACTTCCTTACTCTGTCTTCTTATATCTCTCTATCTATATCGAGGCTGCATATCTCGCCATCTATATATCGTCCTTGTACTCCCTCTCCCTCCCTGGTTCTCTTTATGCACCGGTCTTGCAGAGAGTCTGATTCGTGGACGCTTGTAGGATCCCACTTCTTTCTCTCTCTCTTGTCTCGTCTCATCTCGTCTCGTCGTATTATTATTGTCCAGTATCACCACCACCAAAAATTATAAACTTATCCAACTTATCTCTCTCTCTCTCTCTCTCTCAACCCTTGTTCCCTATTTCTCCTTGACTTAATCCTTTGTAATTTTTGTTTGTTCGTGTCTCTGTTTGTGTTTTGTTTGGGAGGTGTTGTATATGTACGCTGGTTGGGTGGGCTGTTGTACTTGTTCACGCTTTGGGTCTCTCTATCTCTCTATCTCTCTTTTCTTTTTGTTGTTGGGTTTTTCGTTCCCTTGGCTCGTCCGGGGTGTATGTAATAATGTGTATTTATGTATGTTCAGAATCTCAAATGGGGAAAAGAAGAGGATGTGTCCCCTTTTATGTAGAAGCACTAGAAAATGGACGGAGGGCTGGGGGGAGGCGAGGCCAGCTGGAGCTTCGGCTCTACTTTTTTTTACACGCTGATACATCAACACTCGCCCCCATCCCCCCGCCACCGCGTCCCGGTGTCCTAGTGGCCTCAGGCTCATTTGTATCTCACCCCTACAACCGGGAGAGGGGCAGCAAACTTGGCCAGGTTCTGTGTACTGGCTTTGGCGGGGGGGGGGGGGGGGGTTTGAATATCTGCATTGATCCACCACTTTCTCGAGTGGATTTGAGCGGTTGTTAGGGAGCCCATTTTTGTCTGGTTGGAGGAATGGTTAGATGGACCTGGACATACATATGGGTCAATCGATCGAACCACTAGTGCGTGCTATAATTTTGTCCCGATTTCTTCAACTTGTTGTGGTTGCAAAGGTCATATAAATGTGGACTTATGTAGAAAATCTAAGGATCACAAAGGATGGAACACGCACGGGCTAATATTGTAAATCAAGACTTCATCATTCATTCCAAATGACCCTGTCACCCAAATACTTTACACTTACAAAGAGATTTCCATCAAAAAAAAAAAAAAAAAAAAAACGGGAGACCAAACCAAAACAAAAACAAAAAGAATGTGTTGATTCAATCAACATGAAACAGAACAACTCTTGTTGGGTGATGATGATCCCATCCCGTCTTTGAAATGCAAAAAAATATGTGCTACATAAACCACTTATTTCTATTTTGCAGTGGAAGGCGTGAAAACGTTCTGAAGTTGTTCTGGGCAACCTGTGTATGATAAAATAAAAATACATATAAAATGATCTGTCCAAACAAACAAACAAACAAATTCTCCCTCCATCAATCTCGATAGTACTGATGAGGCTCTGAACAACCCCTGCCTCGAGTGACAAAAACGTGTTTTGAGGGGAATGATTTTGGTGTCGGAGACAGGATCGTAGCATTTATGTATAACTTTTGTGCTTGATAATGATGATTTGTTCATGGGGATCATCTAGTGCGTATATGTGAGGTGATGTGAGCTTTCACAAGAGAAAGTCTAGGAAGAGTACTGCATTCGATCAACTCGCTTCACGTTGATCGTGGCAGAAAAATAAAAAAAAAGGAACAAAGGGTGAGCAGACGGATTATCGAGAAATGAGCGGTACATATACTGGCCATAGTTCGCTTGTGTTTAGAAACGTGAGAGGAAGCTAGGCATCCTTACCCGATTGATTCCGCCGAGAAGACACTTCATAATGAACGTTTCATCCATCGCCCCAGAGAATTGGGTGGTGTCCTGAAAGTCACAAATGGTTCGAGATAAAACAAGATCCAGTCAAGAATTGGTTTCTTTGTCTGAAGAGAAAAAGCGTGTTCATGTGGGTGGGGATAACGCACAATCATATCCCTAGAGATCCTGTATCGTTTTTGCAGATGGTTATCCAGAATATTCAGAACCCGGCTGACGCGTCTGAAGTCATATATAGGGTCAGCTTGGACATAGAGATTGATAAACGAAGGAAAGCGTAGAGATAGACCAAAGGACTAACCTATCAGAACCGATCTGAACGAATTGGATCCCGATCTGATTGAGTGGGAAATGTCCAGCGTCCAGTGTTGAAGACACATGGCTAATGATGGAGATAAAGGTATCAATATCATCCGGAATACCATCGGTGATGATGACCAGATTCAGCGGTTTCGGAAGTGGATGTTGCTTGGACTTTTGCATCTCTAGTGTCTCGATGCTTTGTTGAACGGAATTGTCGCTTGACACATTAGCAGCATGCAACGCAAGATAAAAAAAATATACACACAAAGCTCTTTATATGAGCTACATCACTTACTACGGTCGTAAAATTTCTTCTAACTTGGTCTCCGTCGGAGTACTATCCCCCGTCGGCTGAATTGTTTTGAACTTTCGAAGGAGCGGTGATGCGCCTTTGCTACTTTTGAAATGATACTTCGAACTGAGCCCAAATGATCAAGATTTCAGATTTTAGAGGAAGAGCTTTTACGTGACACGGTAAATTAAAAGAAAGGAGCTGAAAACTCACTTCAAAAGTTGCACGTCGATCCCCTCTTTGACATCCCCCAAAAAAAGAATTTTTTATATGTCAGATGAGAATCTCAGTTTTTCTATTCTGGTGAGACAGATGATGGATAATCACCAGTATCATAATTGGAAGCTACTTTCACTAGCTCTCCCAATACTTTTATGGCCTCCTCCCAATGCCCGTTGCTCGCCATTGAGGCACTATCATCCAGCAAGAAGATCGTTTTGAATCGCTTGAGCGTAGATAGTAAATTTTCATCATCGTCAATCTTAAAATCCTTGTTGGCTGAGGGAGTAGATTTCCCCCTGATCGGATTTGGAGCTTGGACTTTGGGCCTATTTCCAGTGGGTGGATGATAAGTAGAGTTCTCTTCCGTTTTACCAGTTCTCTCTGCCTTTCTCCTCATACCCTTAGGCATGTTCGAGGAACTAGGTTTGTGAGCTCCGGTTTGGGTGGATTGGTTCTTCTTGACATCTTCCTTACGCCTCATGCGACTTACTTCGAGCGCTCCTCTCCTTCCCGTCCTTTCGTGGCGCTCTTCAACCGGTACCTCATCCAAGCCTTGGTAGTACTGGGGTGGAAGACCCGAGTGGCTTTGATCAAGTCCTTGTTGCGTTTCCGCTTCGTGATTCCCACCTCTCCCCGAACGTTTTTCTGGAAGAGCTTTAATACGCTGGTTGATATTGGGGACTTTGTTGTCAAGGCCAATAATATCGCCATTCATGTTGCTCAGCTTGTCAATTCGTGCTGTCCTGCTTTCTTTGGTTTTATTCGTCTGGACAGGGTCGGAAGATAGGCCTGGAGATGCCTGAATTGGATCAGCTACGTTCGGTCTAGCGTCGTAGTTGAATGAAGCGGCTTTTTCTTCCAAGTCGATAATTTTTTGCTTCATGAAACCGGTGACGCATTTGAGTGACTTTTTCAAAGTACTCTTTTGTTCTTGACTTGGGTCGCCGGAAGTAAGGTTGATAGGAGTTTCTCGATAGTTGTGCAATCGGGGAACCGGTTCCAAGGGAGTCCCATTTTCAAACGGCTTCCCGTACAAGCCAGAATCTAGTGGGAATGGGTGCTGCACGTCATGACTATTTTTCTTCATTTGTCGACTGGCCTTCCGGTCCGATACCAAGTGATTGATGTCGTCTAGGCTCCAGGGAAATTTGAAGTCCTCATGATTGCTAGTTCCTGGTAATTCAACAAAAGCACTGATCATTCCAGCCATCTTGGTGCCGCCTGGGGAGTGGAAGAGAGTGGAGGATGTCTGGTTGATAAAGCAAACTGCCAAGAAACAAGGAGACTTTGCTAAAGTCCGAGTTCAATCTTTCCAAGGAGTGCCAAGTTGATAATATTGCGGAGAAACAGTTCCAAGGGAAAGGAGTTTAATGCTGAATGGCCGCCAAGATATTTCTTTCCCCACCCCCCTTCAGCCTATGAGCTGAGGCGACAAGTCAATTCAAGTCTCCTCGTGGAGCAGTTTCATCAAATACCATTAATGCCGCCAAAACAAGAATCAATCATTGTAATTTTCTCATAATATGTATCACGGGCACCGGTTTGCTCGCAGTACATGCGATCATGGCCGTGCTCCAATCATTCAAATAAATATAAATATATACATAATGATTTCTCGCAAAAGACTGCGCCTGAGGGGGACTTGTTTTGTCTTCAGTACACCAGACGTACCATCAGTTTTACCTATCCATCGACGATGCTCAGGAGCTACGTATTCCGCTTCCGAGCGATGATTCAGATCGAAATCACTCCTCAAATTTCGCTCGCTGCGACACTTGAGACGACGCCCACGTGACGCATGAGCAATGGACGTCTAGACCTGAAATATTATACCAGCTTCAATAGAATCTTCTGTACCCCACCGCTCATGAGCAATGGTCAAGTAGACTAATACATATCAGATGTCACAAAACGTAAAGCTTGTCTAGGCAGTCACTGGGCTGGCCCCACTCGATACAGCTAGGTAAACCGAACGGGAGAGACTACGGTTGATGGCGCCATAGGTAGGGCAGCATCTGGTGCCCGCTGATTTTCAAAGATAGGGAGGCGCGCACCTAACAAAAAAGAGAGAAAGAGAAAAGGAAACTGCCTTTTCATCAAAAAAAAAAAAAAACCTTAAGCCAACACTTTCCCATACAGGCAAAGCGGGGAATACTCGCGGGAAACCCCCCTGTCCTTAGTACCCCGGAATATGTAACACATTTTTTTTTTTGACCTCAATTTTTACAAAATGTTGTTTTCATAAAACAACAACATTTACAAGACAAAATTGGAGGCGCCCGGGGCCCTGGGGCGCCGCCGGCCAAAGGCACTAGGTTTTGGGACAACAGGCTGTCGCCCGCGGGCGCGCCCTTTTCTCAAACACGGCGTCGTCAACCCTAGAGACCCAGGCTAATGGATTTCTACCCAATCTTGGGAAGTGATGACAATGGTGGTCGTAATTTTAGCACTGTCAGATTCCTATCCCTTCATCCACAGACAAGCTTCAATATTATACCATCCTTGCAAAAAATACCTTGTGGCATATTTGGTGAGGCAATTGGGACTTGATGGTGAAAGAAAGATAAGTTGCGTAAAGATGAGTTTTTGAACTTATTAGAGCTTCACCCTTGGTAGCCGGATCTCAAACTGGATGAATCGTCCTAGGGATTTGGGCTGCATTGATGTATATGGGGCAAGATGGGTACTTTGAAAGATGCCGCACAATGGTGGGGAATGTCAGAAAACTGGAAAGGCTATTTGTGAGGATATCCTAGAGTTGGAAGTGCTTAGTGAAACATTGCAGCACAAACAAGATCCACTCCAGCTCATCTTCCTACTTTTACTTGTACTGGTTCCACTTCATTTACAGATGTTAGGGACAAAGATCTATAATTGATGAGCAACAGAAGGGCCCCTCCACCGATTGGAGTGCCAAGGAGAATGACTCTAATGACTGTACGTTCAGAAGAGTCAAGAAGATTCCTTCTTGCACGGCAGCTTTCTGAGGCAGAATGGAAAAATTTAGGGACCTGCGTGATTGGAGAGGGTGTAGATGGGGACTGATTTGGTTCTTCTGGATCCGCACGGCGCCCCAGATAGTGTCAATTTTGGGAAATTGGTGCAAGCAGAGTAATGAAAACTCTCAAGGCTGGTAGTGACAGCGACGAAGCTGAATGATCTGGGAGGCAAAACTGGCTGTGGATCAGACTGGTAGATAATAGAAAGTGTAGGCAGAAATGGAGCTGGTACAACTCATGTGGCTGTGTCAGATGAAGCAAAGGACCTTGAGAGCTGGAGAATTCTCAAAGTAATTGACTATAATTTCTCTTCATCATTTTTTCTACTAATCTTCATCATTTTTTTTTTCCAACCTCAAGTCTATCCTTTGTAATTATTTTTCTATCGATCTATCCTCAGCTCAGCTGTTCCCATTTTTTTCACTTTCCCCATAAGTCTATTGTTTTTTTTTCTCTTCATCTACTGCAATCTTGTCTTTATCTCACCTTCTATCTTCCGCACATCCCCATTCCATTTGAATTTCTCTACATAAAAGATGAAAATTCTCCTATTCTCCCTTGTTGAACAGTAAGCACCTCAATTCACACAGCAATTCTGCAGCCAACTGGGATCCATAAGAGCATCAGTGCTCAAAATCGGCAGATACCAGTCAGGAAGAATCAATCTGATTTGCCCGATTGTGGCGAGTTTTGGTGTTTACGTTGTGGTGCAGTTATCATGATGTAGAGGATTTCGAGTAATTTGTAGCACCCGGTCGGGAAGTGTCTGGGGGAAGGAGTGCGTGGAAAGTTTGTTGGAAGGTAATTCAAATTGTGTAGAACTTTAGCCCTCCCCGAGTCACTCAGACACACAGCAGACACACAGTGCCGACGAGTGCTGTGTCTTGTACCTAAATACGTAGCGTTTGAAGATGACCGCTTGCTCAACTGTGCAATTATTATTGATACTCTTCTGAAAAAAACCTGGCAAGTTATGATGGGACACGTTGTGCATCTATATTCCTTGACTTGAGCGTGTGTTGAATCCGCAGGACGTTGAGCCCAAGCTCTTTACACAACATCAAAACCTGATCTTTCCGTTCTCACAGCGCCGTCGAGATAACAACAACAAATAGATTGGCTGCTCTTCAATTTTTCTGTGTTCTGCCCCCACGAACGCCGAATTCATCTGTTCAGGTGGAATTTTCGCGCTTCTATTTCCGTCCACCCAGTTCTCTAAAGTGAAGAGAGTTCAAGATGATGTGTCCAAGACGGCAGTTGAGTGCAGCACATAAACCCTTTGGGGCAGCAAATACCATCAGATTTCTTGGTTTCTTTCTTCTAGCTTTTCCTACACTTGTCGCTTCATCCACCGTTCCGAAAGGGGCATCAGATTCATTAGAAGCCAACAATATGCATGTCCTTGATTCAGAGAACTCTCCAGCCATAAGCATTGAAGAAGTGAATCAGGAGAACTGTCCAACTACTATTTCCAGCCACATCATCCATTCCCAGGGTTCGGAGGAGACTTCGACGGAAGAAGCGTTTTCATCACTTCATGAAACAAGCAGCCGCCCCAGAACCGCGGATCGAAGTTTAAAGTGCAACAGAACATGGAAAATACCCCGGAAACAGCGGGTGAAAGAGTTTCGACAACATTTGACCCTTGATGCAACTTTTGGGAGGGTTGGAGAATCAGTAGTCAAAAGGACACAGACTGGTGAAGAGGAAGTACCATCTCTTCCAACAACCACACAGGATGTTGTCAAAGAGTCACGGAGTGAAAAAGAGGAAATTACTTTGAAGAGCCACGATTGGGAACTCTTGGATGGTCACATAGATCGAAGAAAGTTGAATCAATATAGATCAGACTTTGGTGACTCAGCACATGTTCCCTTAATTCTGCACGAGGGAAATCGAGCGGAATGGAGAGCGAGGATAAGATTTCTGGCCACAGGAGAGGAATTTCACGCATTCTTTGAGCATCTGAAGCCGGATTTTAATCTTGGGGCTTCATTTAAACTTTATAATTTTCTCATCGAGAGATCACTATCAGATCAAATAATCTGGTGGTCTGATACAGAATACGTAGATTTAGAAAGAAGCTGCGACTTCGATTATGATGCTGTCCATCTTACCATCCAAATTGGCGATTTGGTAGAACCATACATCTCTTTGAAAAGAGAAATACTAACCCCGAAGGAAATTCGTCGCATGAGAAATAAGTTTTTCGACCTCTTCAAAAGTTTTAAGCAGACTGACAAGTCGTACAACAAGAAATGGAGCACCGGCCCGGGGAAGATTTGGTTACGCAAGCATTTCGCAGGAATCACTGAGGGCGGACGTCGGTATGTTAACTTGATCAGGACTCTTGGCTCCGAGTCCACCAAGTCACAGGGGGAGAAAGAAGTTTTATCAATTATGTCAAAAAATTTGGAAGAAAAAAAGTGGTCCCCATCGTCTTGGAAATTTATCTGGCTTTATCGTGGTTGGGATGTAGATGAAATGGAAGAGCTCATTTGCATTCTGGAGGCTTTTAAAACCTGTAATGCCAAACCAGCCTACCACAAGGCAGCTCAAGCTTTGAAACATACAGAAGATGAAAGTTCATCATTACCTGCACTTCCTTATTCTGCCGTCAATATGCTTGACAGGTTTGTCAGATTGCATCGGTCATTGTCTAGTCCTTCAACAAAACGGTCGCCGATGCTGGCATGGATTTGTGATTATGTGTGGGACTACGATGTGATATATGAATCAATTTTAAACATAGGAAAATACAACGCCAATACGACTTCGGACCGATTTCGTTTTAGCGTTCTTCTCATCACACACCAATTCTCTCAAAAAATAAAAAACTTCACTCAATCAATTTTCAGCTGGATCCAAGAAATGTTTGGAACCCAAAAAATTGGTTCCATCTTTCAATATGTCACTCCAAAAATATAAAAAAAAACGGATGAAGAAGAGTACTCGTCATCAATGAGTTTTATTTATCAGATAGGTATAATATAATAGTTTCCATAGAAAAACATGAAAAAAGTAGGAGAGCTTCCTCACACAAAGAAAAAGACTTAATTTGAAAGCATTAAAACTTGAGGATTAAATAATGACTGCAACAAAAACTAGTGTGATTTGGTTGTTGGTTTTTTTTATTCTTCTTTATTGAAAACTTCTAATCTATTAGCCTTTTTACTTGAGTAGAGAATCAGAAGCTCCATTCTTATTCAAGGGTTTCTGTAACCTCCAGTTGTAGGAATTATTGGTTCCTTTTGATGATTAATCATCACAAGGATACCAGCTTCCAGGGGATATGCCTGCTAGGCTTTTTTTTTTTTAATTATAAGCTTCCTAAATCTTCAAATCAGCCATTGAATCATTTATCAGAAATCTATCTTGCTCAGAGCATCTTGATTTTCCAGTAGAGTTGCTAATGTGGGTTGCTATCCACCAACCTTTAGCAACCCAACACAAAAATCAGCCCTTATCAAGGGTTTCAAACACTACCAGCAAAGCTGGCTCGGATGGCCACATCCAAGTTAATATTGGATGTGGCCATCCAATTTAAACTCGGTTGCCCGCCACCAAGTGAACCGTTGTCCAATTCAAACTTGGTGGCCAAACACCCGGGCCACTGAGTTTGAATCGGACAACAATTCACTCGGTGGCGGGCACCCGAGTTTAAATTAGATGGCCACATCTACTATTAAATTGGATGCGGCCATCCGAGCCAGGTTTTCTGGCTGTGAAAAGGGATATAATATAATTTTCCTCCGGAGCTACCAAAACACAAACAAGTTGTCACATTTGGAAACAGTCTAGCCCCTGACAGTGCAAGCAACACATGTTATCCCATTTCACAACCACCTCTCAACCAACTGAGGCTGCTACCTTAACGCATGCCCCAAAGCAATGCCCCAAGGCAGCCACCCCGGGGTTCAGGCCTTTAGGACAGCAATGTTTCACGCCTTTAACCCCGGGGAATGCACAAAATGTAATAAAAAGCTCTCCAACATGAAGAAGAATTTAAGTATTGTAGGGGCGCTATCATCTTCTGTTAGTATTTTATTATTATGTGGAGAGCTTTTTTGTAGTGAGAATTGAGCTGGAGAGCCAGGATGTGGCTCTGATAAGCCAATCAAGTCATTTGAGTAGTGTCCGAAAAGTTTTTGACCACTGGACGCGGCCAAATCTGGATGAGCCCTTAGGACCCCGTGGTTCAGGGCATGGATCGGGAATCAGGGTATGGGGTTCCAACTGGGAACCAATCGGACACGGATGGTCAAGCACTTTTTGACCGTTCAATGCCGGCAGTGCTATGTAGCTCCGTAGATAACACTAGTAGCTACTGCTGCTTGCCAAACCCTTGCGGATTGCTGAACCTTGGAGTCAGGGAGCTGGATCTTGGGTTTTGCACCCAACATATAGGCGCGGTCTTCCCGGGTTTTCTATCAATTCCCCTCTTATTTCATGGCGGTTTATATTGAAGGGGTCAATTTAACGAGTGACCCACCCCAAGTTACTTTAAAGAGCATCTTCAGCGGAGTTGTTCCACGCGGTTTTACCGGGGGGCGACGTCGTTGCGCCGGCTGGTACAAGCGTGTACCAGCTCGCCGAGGCCGGAGGCATTATTTCTCGGCGAGCAGGTACCGGCTTGCACCTGCTCGCCAAGGAATAGCTCCTCGGCGGGCTGGTACAAGCTTGTATCTGCTCGGCAAGGAGTTGTTCCTCGCCGAGCAGGTACAAGCCTGTACCGGCTCGCCGAGGAGTTATTCTGCGGCGAGCAGGTACTGGCTTGCACCTTCTCGCCGAGGGATAGCTCCTTGGCGTGCTGGTACAAACTTGTACCAGCTCGGCGAGGAGTTATTCCTCGGTGAGCCGGTACAAGCCGCTCGCCGGGAGCAACGACGTCGCCCCCCGGTAAAACCGCGTGTAGGCGCGGTTTTACCGGATTTTTTTACTAACGCCCAATAAAAGAGGGAATTTATCAAAAGTGAGAAATGTTGGCTAATTGATTTTTACTTATTAGATCTCACTCTTCACCTTCCACTATTCTGTCACTAAGTCTTTGCTAGAGGCTTGTTATTTATTGATTATCCATCAATCAAAGCTCAAAACTACAACTCTATCCTATGTAGTCAGACTATAAATTGGTGCCAATGTTGGATAATGAAAAGTCATTGATTCTAGCTATTACTCGTTTCGATGATGGAAAAATCAAGCCCCCACCTTTTTCCATCTCAGAGAAGTTACGAAAATCCAGATGAGATTCTTCTAACTTTTTCAGATATGTATATGTAGTCCCCTTGGCAATTGTTACTCACTTCACCGATGTCCTTCAATACCTTAGTCCAAATGGCCAGAAACTTGATGTTATCTTTCAATACACGTAGAGAATCATTCCGGAGCACCGACAGAGTTATCTTTTTTTCCTTTGAAAATTTGGGAAATTCAAGATGTTTGAAGCCACTTTTGATTCTTCGGCGTCCGCAAAGTTTCAGCCCCTCATTGACCGACCCCCAGCCCCATGCAGCTTCAGCCTTCAGCTTGGGACCGCGGAGGACCGCGGTACCATGCGACCACATGGTGCTTCGTGCAGGACGTAAAACCAAAATGCAACCTCGGTTTTACCTCCCCCGGCGGAGATCACCTGAAATTGTAAGTTAATACCAGTGTGGGCACCCCTAGTTTTCTCTCACTGGAGATGTCTTGTTCAGCTCGCTGAAACTATAGAAGTCATCCGAAATCCTCGCCGAGGCAAGTTTGGTCACAAGACGTGCAAAATTCACCGCCAGCGAAATATCATAACCCAGGATGCGTGTACTACTTTTCTACAGTGTCTCTGCCATGTAGCAGAGCAGCAGCTGCAGAGTATCACGGGTGCCTAGTGAAACCTTCAGGCAGCTCCCGGCGTGAAGTGGGGCTTGTATCTGAATTCTGGAGACTGGAGTCCTGCGTGCTAGAGTCCTGCATATCTGTAATAGAGTGTATACAGCGTGATTATGCCTGGATAACTATTCTCCGACCGAGTGGCTGTCTGGCATAAAAAAGGCGTGATCCCAGCCAATCAGCGGGGCCACCACGGATCCATTCCTTCCCTGAGAGCCAAACACAATAGCACAATGATAGTCCCCAAACTTCTCTCCTTTATCACTATTGCCGCATGCCTCTGCCAATCAATCGGTGCCATGCAGACTTATCATATTACGAAAGGCGGCGTACCAAGCGTGCGTACCCAGCTCAACACCATCGCCGACTTTAAACACCCTTTCCCCAATTACGCAGGTCGGCAATTTTCAGGACCAGAAGGGATACCAAGCGCAAATCATCTGAAGACATCTCCTCATGAGGCTTTTCCTGAAAACGAAGACCTCCAGAAACTGGCTGCTCAGCAAGCGTTGTGGATCAACTACGACAGCCTCAAACCGCTGTCCACCCGCCCCACATCAGGCTGGTCAGAATATGCAGAGATATATAAGAAGCTTAAACCATCTGATAAAGACAACTTGGAAGATTGGCTTGAAACCAATGTCATTAAAGGAAATCGCTCTAAGGCAATGTTTTCTGAACGCATCAACTGGTACTTGCTATCCAGCGACGAGACAATCAGGTGGGCAGAAACTCATTTGAAGGACGCGAATCTGATAACGAATGAAGATATCGACCTGAGTCGAATCAGCGAGATCCTTCAGTTACCTATTCGTCAACAGCGCGGTCTCAAGTTTGCCTATCGAGACCCAAAGACCACCGCAGACCAGTTGCACGAGGTGTTCTTCAAACCCAATCAACCTCCTTCTCAAACATTGAGACTTGGCTTGTTGGAACAAATCCATGATAACAAAGGGACTTCCTTGTATAAAGAAAGTATGACCACACTCGCAAACCAGTTATGGAGAATGATACCCAATACCTCGGGTGGCCAACCAACGAAAAGAACATCCATGGAAGTGCTCTTCTCGGCCTATGGCGAGGCCCCCGTCAACGCCAGAACATATGCTCGCACGGCTCTAGAGAATATGCGAGAGAACCCAGCTTTGTGGACTCAACTTCCCCACGGAACTTGGGATGAAGTCAAAGCATCCCTTCAATTGTTGAAATGACCATTGAAGGCTGTATAATTTCTTCCCACTTTCTTTATTTCGGCTACCTCATCTGAACATCGGCTCGTTTCTACGCCCTTTCTGTTCTGAGTATCACCTGTATATATGTAGTTTCCCGTTCTCTATCTACATGCATACAGTCCATCATCGGCTTTGATTCTGAATCAAGTGTACAAACCTTGCTCCATACTTTCATGAATTTAGTGAAAAAAGAAAAAAAGTCTGATTGCCTCCATGCTGTTTCCTCTTCTATAACCATTATATTAGTCCTCAATGTGATCTTTCTTCATTCGTTACCCAGAATCTATACATGCTTTGATCCTTCTGGTACTTTTTTGAGCTCTTTGATCTTTTTGGTTTTCAATGGGGAGGGTCCCAAGCTGCTAATTATCTGCATTTTTGGGTCGAACAAGGGGGCAAGATCATACCTCTGGTGTCTAAGGATCTTTTGGATGGAAAGGGTTTCTCTGAAATTGAAATCAGTAGCTTAAAGGAGCATAAGTCAAAATGGAAAGGAGAAGAAAATTGTTTCAACACATTATCTTAGGTTGAAATAATGTAAAATTTTGTAATGACATGATCAGCCCATTTTTTGTTGGTGATCAATCCCAGATAAATTAAAAATCATGAGCAAGGCCCCTGAAATGGATTCACCTAAAACTATCATGTAAATCCAAAACTTTTTATGATAGAAATGAATTCATGAGCAGTGTGAATTGATCTTAACATCCATAAAAATCCTCTGGATGGATTTTGCTAATCTATCTTGGGATATTGAGATAACACTCCAATTAAGGGAATCACCTAGCTGAGTTGAATTTCATGTTAACAAAAATTAGGCAACAGGCAAAAAAAAGCATTTCTTCACTATTTTGTGTGTGGGTAATTCAGTGTCATGTTACCCATCTGTCTCCATATTGTGTACTAATTCAGTAGCAAGTTTCCTAGCTGTCTCTAGATCCAACTGAATTTTTGATTATGTTTGATTGTTTTGTATTGTCTCAACTTGTAAATTTTCATTTCCTCAAATTCTCAAGAATTTCATCATTTGTATTTTTCTGTGATTTTGGTCCTTTGAAGATTAGTTTTTCTTTATTATCCTCTCATTATCTCTTTATTCCCAGCTTCATGTCTGGTGGCTTTTTAATTCTCATTTCCCTTTTTACTTTCATTCTCTTTCTTTTCAATATTTTACTCCTACTGGAAGTCAATAAACATTACAATAAAGAGAAACTATTGACTTTTCATAATCCTGTTGAAACTGTTTTATTTTTTTTAACTAGAATTCTTTCAACAGAGAAAGGAAATTATCACTTGATGACAGGTGGTATCAAATAGCTTCAATTTCATTTTGAAAGATACACCAATCCTACTCTTCCTATTCTTGCATTATTTTGGGTTTTTACTGTGACAGTAATCAGAAATCAATGTGGTGCAAATCAGTGCTCACTGTGATACAGCTCAAGACCACACACACCTCTGTTCAGCTCAGAATTAGGTTGTTTTTCTCAGAGCATTCTTTAGCACATTTCAAAGATCACCAATTCAGAGATTATCTCATTGAGACAAAAGGAAATGAATTTGCTGTTTTTTCCCCCTAGATATTCAACCTCTCTTCATTTCCTATTATTCATGTTTTTATATGCTCTTTGTGATTAATTTTTCTCTCTCTCAACTTGTATGTGATAATAAGATGCCTGAAAGGTGTCTTGGAACTGTACCAAGTGGAATTTGCACCTTAAACACCAAAAAATAGATACTCCATGGACAGAGGGCTGTCCTTCATCTTGATGCCACCTTCCTTCAGTGATGATTTATTTTTCCTGGTGTTGCCAGACTGGAAACCTATTCCATTTTGTTTGTGCACTTTCAGTTTTGTCTCAGCTCAAGTAACACAAGCCTTGCACAACATACTAAATAAATAATAAATAAATATTTATGTAGTCAAATGTGATCAATTGGTGGAAACTTGGAAAGTGGTGAAACTTGGTGAAATGTCTGATGAGCTCCGTCAGATTTGCGTGACAGCTGGCTGACATCACACCTGTCGGGAAATGGATTCCTGGACAACTTCCAACTTGTCCAAGAGCACCACGATTCCCTTGCCAACGCGACATCGCTCCGGTTCAGTGGTCGATCAAAGAAACTAACCACCAGGAACCATTCCGCTTGTACCATGCCAACATACGGTGGAGGTGAATAATCAACCCGCTTTTTCACTGGTTCACCCACTTCCACTCCGATCACTAACAAGACGCGTCTATTTACATCAAAAAAAAAAAAAAATAACGATAACGGCGGAGGATAGACGAAGTGAGTGCGGTTGTATTGGACATCGGGTCGAGTACTACTAGAGGAGGGTACGTACGCGCTCACACGCAAACAGAAATCATAAAACGCAGCTCTCTGTGATGTCTACAAGTGAGGGACTGAACGATTGAAATCGGTATTATCTGACTATTGTGTAGTTATGCGGGGGAGGATACACCGAAAGTGGTCATCCCGACATCCTACGGCTACATCCCCGCGTCCAAGCAACCCGAAGGTGCCGAGACTCAAGCCAGCTACTACTTTGGCGACCATGGCCCCACGCTTTGGAGAGCGAACATGGAGGTCGTCAATCCGCTGAAGGAGTCCATGGTCGAAGACTGGTCCGCCATCGGAAAGCTGATGAAGGTCGTCTTCGATCGCGAGATGCGGCTGGGTTTGCCTGGTAAATCAACCCACCATCACCCTCCAGCAGCCACAAGCATCAAATCCAAATTTGCCTCAGGAAGATCCTTACAATTGACGTGCTTTTTTCATCGACACAGGTGCTGACCTTGAGCCGGATGAGAGACGTGGAATCCTTACCGAGCATCCTCTCCTAGTCACCGAGCCCTCGTGGAACTCCAAAGAAAATCGGGAACGGATGATCGAGATTGCGTTTGAAGAGTTCGACACCCCAGCATACTACTCAGTTGACCGATCGGTCATGGCTGCGTAAGAGGTCCTTTTTTTTTTTTTTTGGAAACACATATTCTCTTGCATGTGTTGGTTGATTCTTCCGCCAAAAAAAAAAAAAAAAAAACTGTAGGTTTGCGGCTGGAAAAGGTACAGCGGTCGTGGTTGACATTGGGGATGATCTGACGACAGTGACACCCATTTCCGATGGTTTTGTACTGCGAAAAGGTAGAAAAAGTTTCACAGTTTAGAAGAACGAACTGAGAAATAGATGGAAAACTCACCCATAATGTGACCCAAAATAAATTAATTGTGAAAAACACAGGGATACGAAAGTCGCCGATCGCAGGCAACGTGCTCTCTTCGCTGTTACTCTCCACGACTGAACACCTTCTGCCCACGCCGATATATCCGCACTACTTGATCGCCTCGAAAGACCCCCAGCTGATTTCTCAACAAGCTGCGGGGAACCCGAGTGGTGGTGGTGATGCTGATGCCGATACCGCTATGTCCTCCGCCGCAGATGAAGTCCCGCCTGGCGTGGTCTTGCGCGACGATCGTCTGCCGGGAAAAGAAGGCTCGAAAACCACGGAGAGTTTTATGCGATACCAAAAGATGAGGATCATGCATGAACTCAAAGAGTCGATCTGCGAAGTGTTTCCCAGGACTTGGGAGGAAGAGTCAGGCCCTCCCTCTACCGTGTTTGAGATGCTCTGGGGGTTGTCAACGATGGATGATCTTTTTTTGATAAGATTGTTGTTTTCTTGCTCGTAGGACTTTGTCGGCCATGCCAGTCCGGACATTTGAGTTTCCGAGTGGACAGACACAGCAATACGGGCGGGAGCGATATGCGATACCGGAGGTATTATTCAACCCTGCGATCTCGCCGTGGCCGTTGAGCAAGCACGTTGGGGCGCGGCATGGGGGGTCGACGATCGGGATACCGGAGACGCCACTGCCGCTGTCACACCTGCTACTGGAGTCCATCGCGGCCTCCGACATCGATATCCAGCCCACGCTCAACTGCAACATCATCCTCACCGGCGCCTCCAGCCTCATCCCCGGCCTCATCGACCGCCTCGACTCCGACCTCCGCGCCATCTCCCCCGCTACCAAATTCAAACTCTCCGCTCCCGGTAATCTCGCCGAGCGCAAATTCGCTAGCTGGCTCGGAGGTAGCATCCTCGCTAGCTTGGGCTCCTTTCACCAGCTGTGGATCGGGAAAGATGAGGTACATACTTGTTCCCTCTCCACTTTTTTTTTTCCCACCCTCAAGAACATTCTTGAACTGGTTGATCTGATCCTTTCTTTGCTTCGCTTCACCTGTTTTGATCATTTTCTCTTCAACCTCCCGCACCACTGTATTAGTACAAAGAGCAAGGCCGATCGGTTGTCCATCGGAGATGTAAATGAACAATTGGCTCGACATCCAAGGTTGTTTTATTTTCGTGTGGAATGAAGTTATGGAATATGTGTCTGCTTGCTCACCATCTTGTCTTTCCCAGAAGCACCCATCTATCTATCTATCTATATATATATATATATATCCACTCATCACAAAACACATATACCCCACTGGCCCTGGTGTCAGGTGAGGATACCAGGAGGATGCACGTATCGGGTAGTCCTGATCTTGGAATCATAAGTTGATGATGATGTGAATTTCCCGTGGATGCATGGGATGAGCGCCGAAAAACAGTTGTAGAACATAAAGGGATGTTGTGTCATCGTGGTGCCCCGCAAGATTTGTAGAGAATTCAAGGCCAACACGGCGTGATTGTGACGCATGTGCACCCCCAAACCATGTCTGGAATACGTATACCAACAGGCTTGCTTCCCCAATATATTTAATTTATCTATTCATAAGACCCTCACACCGCAACAAATAACAATTTCCTCCCCCCCCCCCCAGTTGTGAGTTGTGAAGTATATTTATAAATGAATGTAAGATACATATTTATCTAGCTCCTCGATCTACATACATATGTTTCTGCATCTACCATGCTGGAGGTGCTCTCAAACTGGGGCCCATTTTTTTGTTCTTTATTTTGTGGTACATACATATACATACACAATGAAATATAACTCCCACTGGGACAGCAGGAAAAATCTTCCAAGTTTAGAATAGGGCGTTGATAAAAAACCCCGGGTAATCCGCGCTGACACCCGGGCTTACGTCCAGCCGACGTTGGGGGGACGGTTGGCCGACGACGGCGCGCACCCGGTTTTAATTCCGCGCACACACCGGCCAGTTTTTCTGAAGAATTTGTTTGAGGTCATTACTCAACCTTTTTTCGTGATTTCCAATTTTTTTCCAATACTTTCATATTTATAAAAATTTATAAAAATACTTTTGGAGCATGAAAATGTCATCTTGGCATGTAAAATTGAATTTCAACGGAATTTTGGCGTAAATTCTATTGGCCCGCAGCATTAACCCTTTTCCAAGATTTTAAGTTTGTTTCCCACACTTTCAAGGGTTTAGAATCTAATAGTCACCACCAATTTTGATGAAAAAAATTGCTTCCCAGTTTTTGGGGGGGAAACCCGTTTTTTTTTTCAACTATTTCCTGTACCCCTCATATTCAAAGATTCTTCAAGGTTTCAAATCTTTTTCCTACACTTTGATGGGTGGGGAAAGCCATGAAAATATTCGTTTTCCATCAAAATGCCCCCTTGAAATGTTTCTGATCTGGGCAAACCAGGCAAAATTGGACAAATCTTTAAACGGCTGCTGTGCGTGAACTGTTCATGGGCTATGTAAAATTTTGAAACGGTGAAGAACTATATCCATTAATCAATTTCTAATCCACTTTTGAGCACATTTGGACATGCCAAACAGAAGTTACAACATTTGAGTAGGAGGAGATTTTGGCCAAATCTTCAAACGGCTGCTGCACGTAAGCCATTCATGGGCTATGACATATTTATATACGGTAAAAAATTGTATCCATTACTTAATTCCTGATTCACCTTTGAGCCCATTTGGACCTGCCAAACAGAAGTTACAACATTCTGGTTCAAGCCAATTTTGGCCAAATCTTCAAATCACTACCACATGTAAACCACTCATGGGCTATGGAAATAAATCATACAGTAATTAACTATAACCATTATTCAATTTCTGGTCCCTTTTTGAGCACATTTGGAGATGCCAAACAGAAGTTACAACATTGGAGTAGAAGCAGAATTTGGCCAAATCTTCAAATCACTGCTACATGCAAATCACTCATGGGCTATGGAAATAAATAATAAAGTAAAAAAAATATATCCATTAATTAATTTCTGATACACTTTTTAGACCATTTGGACATGTCAAACGGAAGTCACAACATTTGAGTAGAAACCACTTGTAAAAAGAAAAAAAAAAAAACAATAGAAGGATTTTTTTTTTTTTGAGAATTTCGACTTCACCATAAAATTCTACACCTTTTTTTTAACATAGGCAACAATTTTAAAAAAAAAATAACTAAAATTAAATACCCAGGTGTGTGCGCGGAAAACCGGGTTTTTGGTGCAGCGCGCGCTGCGTAGAAAACCGGGTGTCAGTGCGGATTACCTGGGTTTTTTTTTATCAACGCCCTTAAGAATATTGTCTAAAGCTAAAGTTCTTAACATGGTTTTATTTTGAGTTGAGTTGAAAGAATGTGGGTCTCTTTTGACATGCATGTTTAATGTAGCTGATCAGAGCGCCACGGTTCCTTTAAAAGGTGCTACATAATGATAGATACATACATACTGTAACAAATGGGATTCCCCGGACCGTACCCAAAAATTATTTTCTCAAGATTGTCAAGATCAATCATTGTGCAGGGAAAATTTGAGAAGAAGTAGACAACCTCTTCCAACTTTTTCTTTTCCTTTTGAAAACTGTTTTGATTGATTTTACACTTCATGTTTCTAGAAACTTCTGCATCAGGTTGTGAGTTATAAATAGAGAGCTTGCACCATGAAAAAAACAATTGTCACTTGATATCAAGTGACATCCTGCCAACTCCAGCCAGCTATCCAAAATCTATCCAGACCTTTTCTTTTGCTAAAACTATATAGAATGAATTCTGCTCAGTTTCAATGATAACTGATCTATTTCATGGGGATCCCTGAACATTAGTACAATGGGAGCTGAGCAATGCCACAGTAAATGTCAAGCTCCTGGCCACCCTGAGCCCTGAACTTCACCAAAGTTGGCTATGAGCTGAACTGCTGAGCAGGCTGAGCTTAACTGCAGTGAGAGCTGAGCTGATGCTAATTTTTTGCTGAACTATTTCAAAATGGACATCAAGAAGACCAAACTTAAATCAAGAGTAGGAATGGAGTAGCTTTGAAGCTGTAAGCAAAGTTGAGTAATGTCACTTGATATCAAGTGACAATTGTTTTTTCATGGTGTTGTAGCCAATAGGGAACTTTTTCCCTCGTGGCAAAATCTTTGTTACTTTGCCGTTCTACTCTTTGTAAAGTCCTAAAACATTTATACAACACCAAACTAGTAAAAAGGAAGAAAAGCGCACTTTAAAGCTTTGAACAAAGAAGAAAATAAAAAGTTAGTTGTGGAAGACAGGAAATTCTGCTAGCACGTCTATAGTTTTCCTTTGTCCCGGGAATTCCCCGAAAACCCCTATAGTTCGGCCTCACACATACCCACTGGCAACGCTAGTGGAGTACATATAAAATATATAAATAGGTTGGAGTGTTTTTTTGTTTTTTTGTTTTGTTTTTGGTGGGTGGAAGATCAGCTGTAATGAAGTTGTAACGTGCGGATGATTGAATTGATTGAATTGATGAATTGTTGATGGGTGAGGAGAGGGAGTGATGTGCGATAGCGGGTGTGAGAAGTGTGTTGTATGTACACACACACATAATACGTGAGAAGGAGGGTGTAATATGAAATGGCTTTTAAATCCATCTTGGATTCGTGAATCGTGATTGGCAGGTTTACATCCAAGTGCGACTGACTGGAGGAAGAGGGTTAAGCAAGCAAACCAGTGTCTCCCTGTCCCATATTGTAAGACTCTTTTTTTTTTTTTTTTTAATTTTTTTTTAATCCTTTATTTCCAATTATCTGGCAATCCCATTGATCAAGTGTCCAGCGTTGCAAGACGCAGACAGAGGGAGAGTTGGAGTGATCCTAATTAAGCAAGTTCCCTTTTCTTTTCTTTTCTTTTTTTTTTTTGAGGGTGTGTGTTTGTGTGACTGACAGTCTGACCCTGATGTGCATTCGGCTGCATTCAGTCCAGCGTGCTGTTGTTGTTTCTGTTGTTGTTGTTTCTGTTGTTGTTGTTGTTGTTTCTGTTGTTGTTGTTTCTGTTGTTGTTGTTGTTGTTTCTGTTGTTGTTGTTGTTGCTCATGTTGCAGATGGGATGGTCGTCCTCTACTGACTGACTGACTGACTGACTGACTGACACTGACTTTTGTGCTGTTGACCACACTCCCAAGCGCATCTTCTACTTCTTCTTCCTTAAAAACATGTCCAACTGCATAAGAGAACAACAACAATCAATCATAGTCAGTCTCAATTTTATTAAAATAACTGAATTCATACTACACAACACACTCACACTCACACTCACTAATCTCCTTATATTCTAGTATCAGGATGCCCCCCGCTCCCACTCCCGAAACAGTCATCTAGCCCATTCGGAATCAGTTGAGTACTACATACATCAATCTAACTCTCGCTGAAGCTAAAGCTAAAGCTAAAGTTAAAGCTGAAGCTGATGCTGATGTGGATGCTGATGCACTGCCCGATCACACACATTATCTAACAGGACCATCTCTCCTCATCGCTTCAGTCTGACCATCTAGATAATAACCCCACTCGGCTATCCCTCATCACCTCCAGCTCTACCCCCACCAACACCACCTCATCCTCATCATCCTCATCCTCATTTACCAAAACCCACGACCACTACATCCTTCACCAAGCTTACCACCTCCCCGACCCCTCATGCCCGTCTGAAGAACTAGCCCAGCCCCATCTTGACTCTCCTCGTACCAAACTGACCCTGGCCGAACAGAAGTCCCTGTTCAACTCGATCCATCCTCATCTCACAACTGATGAAGCTCCTCCTCAAGACCAATCTAGTAACAGTGACAACATACGCAAGCCTCACCACATCCCTCTGCCCATCAAAATCTATCCCAACTCCTACCGCCGCTCCATCTCAGCACCCTACACCAGCGCTGGCATCGTCTCTCTCGATTTCCCCCCTGCTCGTCTGGACTCTATTAACGAAGACGGTGCTATCCCTGCATCTTCATCTGACCGACTAGTCTCACCAGCAGCCATGAACTATATCCACCCCCTCCAAACCCCTATGCCCTACGGAGGTCCGAATGACTCGCGCGACTTCCCCACTATGAAATCCTCAGGAGAAATCAGCCCCATCCGTCAATTCCTCGATCAACTCAGCCCCACTTACTCCAACCCTCCTGAGCTATTATCCACTCATCCAAGCTCAGCCTCAAGCCACTCCGATCACATGTACCGCAAGTGGTCGGGCAACTTTTACGTCTGGGTCTACGACTCTCCTTCTACCCCTCCTACTACTACTACTGACGCGCACGCACAATCCAGCTCTCCCATGACCAACACCACATCTTCCTCCTCCTCCACCACCACTACCACTACCACTACCACCCCCACCACTACCACCACCTTAAACCTATCCAACAATCTGATCGGAGGCCTCTCCAAGCACTTTTTTCAACACTCCAAGTCACCCAACCCTAATAACCCTAGCTCCTCCGAGTCGTCGTCAAAATCTTCCAAGCTGTTGGCTGGAGGAAAAAAAGATCGTCGAGGGAAACTGAGTCTGATCACGGGCCTCACGAGGCAGAAGGAAACGGCCTCATTCTCTCAGCTGGAGACCGTCGGGGCGACGAACCTGTACACACAAAAACCGCACCTGGACCCGCACAGTCTCTCTGAACAACTGGATGCACTGGCGGATCGGAGTGCGATTGACACGGTGGAGATCTCTAAGCTGAACCAAGCGCGCTTCCAAAAAGTGGCCGATCATCATCATCATCAGCAGCTACTACAACCAACCAAATCCAAGAAACTCGCCTTCAACGCCGATTCCAAGATGAACAGGAAGAAACTCTCCTCCGATTCTGCAAATGCCACTGCTACCGCTACCGCCAACCAGGCCTCCGTCACTAGTCAGCTTTCTCTCGGCCCCGGCGCCGCTATGAACTCGCAAGGCGCTGGATCGGGCCAATGGAAATTGGTCCAAGGTGTGATTACGGAAGATGGTCATTTCACCCTTTACACTTCCGTAAGTCCAATATCATCAGGCAGCAACCTTAAAAAACCACATCTAACCAGTCCATTTATCGGCGTATATAATTTCTACAGAATGATGCAGTGTTATACCGGATATATTTGCCTTCCTACCGACGCACGGATATCCACATGGTCCACCAGTCCATCTTTGGCCGTCCCCATTGCGGCGTGATCACTCGTCGCACCGGAAGCGCCGCACCTCCAGCCGCCCAATCCTCGCACCTCGCGCCATCGATGCTCACCTCGTCCAGCTCGCTGCCCTTACATGCGCCCTCTAGCCCCTTGCCACCTCCCACGGGCTCTCTCCCATCTCTGGCACCCAGCAGCTTCGCTCCGCACCACCCGGGTCTGCCCTCGTTGCCGCCGCCCAATCTACCCAACCACACTCACAAAGATCTGAGCAGTCAGCAACAGATGGACTCGCCGCTCGGGGGGTCTCCAGAACTGTCGGTGTACATCTGCATGCCGAATTCCGTGCTGCTGGAGTCGTGGCTTGTGATCTGCAAATGTTTCTGCCGGCCGGACGATTTCCGGCATTTATATCCACGCTCCGCGAAGAAGACGCAAGTGAAGTTTACGCGAATTCGAGTGCAGAGCCTGACGGAGAACACGTCGGAGCTGCTGCCCTCGCCTGCTCTTCACCACGGCGCGTCCAGCGATAGAGCGTCGGTCAAGAGCGCCTCCCACTCGCTCAAGCAGCAGCAGGCACCCCCTGAACGTGTCCGGCTCTGGAGAGGCGTCGAAATCCAACTGGTCGAGGGTAAGAAACTGGGCGAGGTTCGCCAGATGGCCGTTCACACTGCCGCCACCGATATCTCGGCTGCAGCAGGAGCGGGTGTAGCAAGCAACGGATCCAACAAACCTTCCCTCCGAAAGGATGATCGGCGTAACTCCACCGGCGGGTTCTTGCCCACGGGGAGCCAGATCTCTCTGCTGTCGATGAACAAGGATGCACTGTTTAACAAGCCGTCCAGCTTTGTTGGGAAACTCGATGACCCCGACCATCCACCCGTCGGCTTCCAGTTCAATCGCCAAAGCATCCCGGCGCCCCCCGCGACGAACGGGGACGACAAGCCTCTCTCCACTCCCACCACTGCAACCACCACCACCACCACCACCACCACCACCACCACTAACGGGGGCGACATATCGACACACAGCTCCAAACATAATTCCTTGGCGCTCAACCCACTCAATGATCACTTCTACTTCGTCGAGTTTGATTGGGACACGGAAATTATAGGAAGGTCTACTATCAAAAGAAACTCGAATCCCTTCTGGAGTGAATCGTTTAAGTTCTCGTGAGTCTCAATTCCTTGCTTTCATGCCATCACTGCAAGTCCAGCCAGAGAGAGAGATAGCTGATATCAACCCCCCTTTTTTTTCTTGCAGGGAAATTGGCTCGTTCAAAATTCCGCTGATATTGAATGTATATCAAATCAAGAAAGTGTTGAATCCAACAAGTTCAAAATCATCACACTCGAATTCGAACCACTCGCATTCCAACTCAGCCAACTCGTCATCCACCACCCCCTCCCAAATCACGTTGATCGGCCAGATCCATTTAGATTTTAAAGCGTTTGAGAAGAACGGGCCCGTCCAGCTCTGGCTCCCCATCCACTCCAAATTACATCACTCTTCTAACGACACGACTGGCGCAGACGAAAATGTTAACCATTACGACACTCGCGACATGAATGGTCAAAGAAAAGTGGACATCATTGGCGAACTCAACTTGTCGATTAACGTCTTTGAGCAGGTCGTATTGGCTGAACCGGAGTATGCTAAGATGTCACATGTTGGTCTTTTTCTATTAATATCTTGAGATTTGTGGTGGTGGAACTGATGTTTGGGGAATCGACGTCGCCAAAAAAAAAAAAAAAAAAAAAAACAGTTTCTGAACAATGATGATGATATTGAGCTGCCGCTGAATTTAGCGAATATGGCGGTGGGGGAACTGGATCGATTGTCGGAGCTGTTGATCCGGATATACGAAGCCAACAACCGGCTGTTCCTGCGATTCTCGCAGCTGGCCGCGATCGAAATCAGTGGGGACTTATCCACGGCCAGTATCCTGTTCCGCGCCAACACGCTTTTGACCAAGATGCTGGAGGCCTACATGCGGATCGTCGGAAGATCCTTCTTGGAGTCGAGCGTGGGGCCCGTCATCCGGCGGATATGCATGACCAAGGTAGAGCTCGAGATCGACCCCGCCAAGCTCAAGTCCTCCCTCTCGTCTCATCAGAAGGATAAAACTATCAACGAGAACGGGAAAGAACTGAAGAAAGTGGCGAATGAAATCTGGCAATCTATCTACATTAACCGCTCCAGATGCCCCACCCCACTGAGGAAAATCTTTGCCAAAATCCAAGGACTGGTCGGTGACGCTTATGATGATCAGGACATGCGACTCACCTCGATTTCCGCCTTCGTCTTTCTCAGGTTCTTTGTCCCCGCAATCCTCAACCCGAGACTCTTTAACGTGATCCAGTTCCAGCCCGATAGTAAATCTCAGCGGACCTTAACGTTGATTGCGAAAACTTTGCAGGGTTTGGGGAATCTGACTCTGTTTGGGATCAAGGAGCCCTGGATGAGCATGATGAATGAGTTTATCACCACTCAGCTGGACTCGTTCCGGGATTATATTTCTTATATTGCCAGCGAATCTGACTCGACGAAACCGGAATGGACGTCGAAGGAGTATGAGGGGTACGGATTGCCATACGCACTGCGAGCCTCGTTACCGGCGTCGTCACGCGATGGGATTCCGACGCTGCCGCATCTGCTGGATCCAGTGCGAGACTACTCGCTTCTGGCCAGTTTGATAGCGATCACGAAGCGCAAGAGCTCCGCCGCGGCCTCCTCCTCCTCCTCCTCCTCCAAACACCACTCCTCCGTGCTCCCGCCCAAGACCACCACCAAGTTCGCCGAGCAGCCGGGCGTCCGGTCTCGCCGGTACACGGAGACGGGCGAGCCCATGGAGAAGGTCTCCGAGCCCTCCCGCCCTAGCTCCACTACCGAGTTCTTGAAGGTCTGTGGCGACCTACATGCCAAGTCCGAACGCCGCTATCTCAAAATCATTCAGTCTGAATCCAAGGATCCCAGCAGCAGCGCCAACAATGTCAATAAAACCTCATCGTCATCAGCAGCCAGCAATACCACCACCACCACTACTACTACCGCCGCGACCAGGACCAACACAGCAAGCAGTTCTAGCTCTGCGCATAATCGAGACTCGTCGTCCACCTACTCACCTCCGATGCTCTCCTCGTCGTTAACCACGCCGACATCGCAACGGGTGTCCCCACAAACGAGCCAGATCAATTCTCGGAAATGGTTGCACGGGAACAGCAGCAGCAGCAACAGCAGCAACAACCACAACAACGATGTGGAGCAGCTCGAGCTCGCTAAGCCCCCGCTCACCGCGCGCTCTTCCTCCACCGGATCCTCCTCCTCCTCCACTCAGAACGCGCGCTGGAAGCGCTCCTACACGATCACCGCCGAGCAGAGCAGCTCCGGGGCTGGGCTGGCCAATCATCATCATCACCACCACCACCATCACCTCCATCTCCATGAGCAGCCCGGGGACGCTTCGTCGTCTTGCTCTTCTTCTTCGGCGGGCGCGACGACGACGACGACAACGACAACGACGGTGGCGACGACGACGACTCCGACGACCACGGCGGCGGCGTCGGCGGCGTCGATGGTCACAGGCCGGTTTTCGCCCGGCGGCACGTTCGGGATGGGGGCTGGGAGATCGGCGATGGTGCGGATGGACTCGGACACGTCGTCGTCGCCTAGCAGCAGCCCCACGGTCCCTCCGCGGCGCTACCATCACCACCCTCACCAGCAGCAGCACCTCCACCAGCTCCCGGCTCCCTCCTCCGAGTCGTTCGAGTCCGACTTACAGTCGCCCAAGCGAGCCCCCGTCTCCCCCACCCGCACCCGCCTCAATACCCTCATCGCCCGCGCCTCCCCCCAAGCCCATCTCCCTCCCGACCCCCCTACAATCCCCACCGCCCCACTCTTCGCCGCCGGGTACTCCCACCCACATTCCTACCAACAGCAACAGCAGCAGCAGCAGTCCGGGCTCCGCGACTCCCCGCGCTCACCGCGCCCCGCCCCCTCCGCCACCGCCCTTGCGCAGAACCAGACACACATGCTCCACCACCACCTGCACATGCTCCATCGCCACCACTCGCTCCGGACCCACCACCCGGACCCGCGCGACGACCCCCGCTCATCTCCCTCCTCGTCCCCCGCTCACGTTAACTAGTCCTTCCCCTCTCCTCTTCTCTCCTCGTGTCGCTTTTTTTTTTTTTTTTTTTTTTCGATGTTTTTTTTTTTTTTGGATCGCGTCGCCCGCTACTCTCTCGTCTTCCGACAACCTTTCCTCCCCATTCCTGCGCTACATACATCTCGCCCCTTTCTTGTCGTTGTTCGCCCCCTCCTTCTGGTCCTGTTGGCATACATACATATATATTATCATCCCTTCTTTTCTCTCTCAATCTT
Organism: Puccinia coronata f. sp. avenae; assembly: GCA_002873125.1. Lineage (NCBI taxonomy): Eukaryota > Fungi > Basidiomycota > Pucciniomycetes > Pucciniales > Pucciniaceae > Puccinia > Puccinia coronata. The sequence goes on along the minus strand of PGCI01000110.1, from coordinate 160,754 downwards.
GCTCTTCATCGCCGGTTTTGTCGGGTTCGTTCTTTCCCTTTCTTTCGCGTTCGGTTCTTTCTTTGCTTCGCTGTGCGTGTGTGTGTGTGTGTGTGGGTGTGGGTGTGTGTGTGTGGGGGGGGGGTGGGGGGGTGGATTCGTTGCGGGCGGTTGCAGGGTCTCTGCATTTATATAAAGATAATCATAGACATATCCATGGCTGGTTTTGTCAAACAGCGGAGAGAACATGCAGTATAGGGATGCGATGAGAGCAAACTTGACACAAGTCTTGACTGCGGCGTGTGGCCTTGGCAGGCCAGGCGGTTTGCATGTCGACAAACCCGCGTGATGAGTTTCCACAGTTTTGGTGGGAGCAACATCCATCCTTAGATTACCGGGATTCCTCAAAACTCTGACGTTGTTTGGTCTCCGCTACTTGCAGGCCAACATAACCCTGCTTATCTAACAAAAGCTCAGAGCTAATACACCACTCGGTGATTTTATAATAATATTTTAACAGTGCAGGGATCTAGATCCACCTGAGCTAGGCTAACCCATATGATGTCATCTTGTATGTCCAAAACCCTATGGACATAATCTGATGGTAGCAAATTTAAAAACCTGACTTGCTGACAAATGAAAGAGCTGGAAAAGCGGGGCAATCTAGCTTAGCTTTGGGAGCTCAGGCTGAAAAATAATGCTTTTCAAAAATCGTTTTCAAGATAGTCATGAGTGATAAAAAGAAAAGAAAGACATCAAAAAAAAAAAGGCATATGCCCTAGGAAGGGAATTCTGTAGATGTGATTGGGGAAGCGGCTACAGAAGGATGAAGACAAAAAGTGCGGTTTTCAGCCCAACTTTGAAAACTCATCCCGCGGGAATTCCAACTTGGGGTATAGGCCTCCATGTGCGTGGGGGGCAGCACGCTCGTGGAGGACTAGTTAAGCTCGCAACGAGAGAGCACCAAAAAAAAAAATATGCAAAAAGAGGTACAGCCAATCCCACAAACGTTGCGGCCTCGGGGGGCACCCCCAGACCAAGTTTTTCAAACAATAATTGTGCCACACAGCCTGTACGGCAGGATGTACAGGCTGAGGGAGTTGACCGTCTCCCCACACAACCTCTGCAATTGCCTGCAGGTGCATGCAACAACGCCCGGGATGACATGGACTAGCAGTAACTTTGTAAGAGGATTGCAATGGTGCCGGTCCCATCCTTCCAGTCCCAAAATCAAAAAAGATAGCTTTTTGGGACTGGGGTGCTGTGTTTCATACAGACCTGTATGGTCCAGTAAAAATGCGGTACAAAAAGAAAAAAAAAAGGAAAATTGCTGGGCCGGGGGTGCCCCCCGACTTTGCAAAGTTTTTGGGATTGGCTGTAGCCATAGGCATTTAGGTAAAGAATGTGTTGTAGATAGTGGTTGCCAGCTTTGCTTGAAAGTCTGCCACAACTTGGATTTTAGTTCTACAGTGGCACAACCCATGTTACTGTACATGGTTTTTGGGCATCCGAAATGTGAGATTAAAAAAAATCCCATAATTCCCCTGTCAGGGGGCGGGAGCGGGAGTTTGAGGGGAGCTGGGATCCATTTTTTTCATCTTTGAGTTGATTCAGGTCAACACAATCAAAATGGTTGTTGATAGGGTCTGCACTGCCCAACAGAAAAGACAAAAATGTGAAGCCCTGGAAAAAGGGCACAAATCAATCTCCAGGAAAAGGAAGAACAATTCAAAAACAAACAGCCGGCTAACTCAAAAACAAGCCAATATAAATATATAATTGTGGAGATGACCAAGACAAGCTCACCTTTGTGCCCACTGAGAAGATGGTGGCTTGCTTTGTGAGCAGGCCATGACCTGCCCACCAAGCAGGAAGCTTAGTGAGCAGTTGTGACTTGCTCAGCAAGCAGGCCATGACTTGCATGGTGAGCAGGTGAAGGCCTGCCAGCCAAGCAGGTAGCTGGCCATGACCTGCTTGGCAAGCAGGTACCAAGCAGACCAGGGCCCACCAAGAAGGTTGCAGGAAACCTGGTGAGCGGTTGTGACCTGTCCACCATGCAGGTCATGCGCTGCTCACCAAGAAAGGCCATGACCTGGTCACCAAGCAGGCCACAACCTGCCATCGCCTGCTCACCATGCAAGTCATTAATGCCTGCTTGGTGAGCTGATCAAAACCTGTCTGCAAAGATGGCACTGACCTGCTCACCAAGCTGGCCATCACCTTCTTGGAAGGAAGGTCATTGTTGAATTCTCGTCGTGAAAGGTGGCTCATCGTGCGCCTAGCTCTAGCCGTGAAAGGCAACTCTCCGCAGCAGTCACTAGCATGAGACTCGCAAATACCCCATTTCCACAACCGGTTAGGTCTAATGCACTCGTCTAGAAATCACCAACACACATCCTCCTGCCTATCCTTAGCAGCTCCGATCTATTCGCCTCGCTCCTCAGTCCAAGGACCTCCGCTCCTCAAGACGATCATACTTCAAGCTGCTCAGACAACTTCTAGCCAAACAAACCTGTAAATTCTACCAGCTAGCTAGCCCTGAAGATTGAAACCCTCACACTCACTTTCAATCTCCTTTTTTTCTTTCCTTTTTTTCTTTAGTTTCTTTGAATAGGATCCGTTCGCTCTTGTCTAGGCTCTATCATTATACCTGCTTGTGCTTTCTTGCTCTGTTTGTCTCTTTCTCTTCTCTCTCTCTTTTTCCTTTCACTCCTTCTTTTTGGTTGATGTCAGTCTTGCTAATCTTTTTTCTTCCTTTCTTTCTTTCGTGTCCTCATTTCTAGTCTGCTCGCTTGCCTACTCTGCTTGCTCGTACTTCTCTTCAAATTCCTCATCTTCTACATTCTCCCATCTGATTAGCAGTATGCATCAAAGCCTCTCTCATCATTTTCCTCCCTTCCACACCAATCCCGCCGGTTACCTCTATTTTCTTGCTGCTCTCCTCAATCTTATCATCTTTCTTTGTACTGATTCTTTCATCCTCTCAGTCTGGTTTTGGTTGTTTAGAAATTAAAACTTAAATTCAATAGTCATGGCCTGCTCACTGAGTAGGCCATGACCTGATTGGTGAGCAGGTCACTACCAGACCGCCAAGCAGACCAAGTCCTACTTGGTGAGAAGGTTACAACCCTGCCCACCAAGCAGGTAGCTTGCCATGACCTGCTCGGCAGCGCATCTGGCTAATACGTGTTTAAATATCCACCTAGATACATATATTTGTGCACTTAGAGCAGCATATATGTACTTATGAGCTCCGGGAGGCCCTGGGGGAAGTCATAACCATGGCTTATGCAAGCTAAGTACATACATATGGGGTTATGTATGTGTGTGTCCAAAATCTTGACTTGCAAAAAAAAAAAAAACTTTTTTGTTATTCAGCTGGGGGCTTATTCCCTTTAACTGTGGAAACTACAACCCCCAAGAATGCAAAAAAAAAAAAAAAACTTTTTTGTTATTCACCTGGGGGATTATTCCCTTTAACTGTGGAAACTACAACCCCCAAGAAGCCCAAATCTATCATAAAAGTGGGTGATAGACCCCCAGTGCCCGTGCATTACATTAGGCCCGCGTCCAAAACCAACTTTTGGTTGCAGTTGTGTACAGTATCATGGGTTGCACCACTGTAGTAGAACCGCACAGGAGTACTTGATGGGGTGCCAACTGAGACATTATGTAGTTGCTGTCTGCCCACAAGGCTTTTTGGAGCTGCCACGCAGGCGGGTCTTTCAAGAACCGGGCTGATTTTAGCAGCTGCCCAAAGGAGTGGATGACACTGTGCTCTAAGGAGGCAATCCATACCTTCTGGAATGTCCGGAGGTATCCAATCGGATACCAGGTTGGGTTGGGTGTCAGACTCTGCCTTTGCAGATCTGGTATCCGTTGGTTACACCACGGCTGTCAACTATCTGTACTCTATTCCACGAAAGTGACGTGTACAGATAGGAATAATGTAGAAAAGTGGATCTTTAAATATTATAAGTATAATATTTAAAGACAATTCAAAAACAGCACAGGTACTTGTTATTCAGAATATGAATAAAACAGGTTACTACCCTGCTGCCAAAACCTCTTATGATGCTTAAACTAAGCAATAAGAAGGGCCAACTAGATTTAAACACAGTTCTTCCAACCAAATAATACTTTAAAAGTGTTATTTTGGCTAGGGAGGAGTTTTTAAGTAGATTATAGATATGATAAAGAAATAAGGCCAGTCCTCTAATAATTACTAGAGAAGGTGGACACCTTTGTATCTTATAATAATTTATCTATGTATGTTAAAAGCTGGGGGGAAGGTGTTTCTCAAAATGAATGAGAAACACCTCCTTAAATACCTTTTTTCCTACTACAAGTGTACAAGTAGTGGGAATAGAGGTACCAGGCACTAAGTGGCATTTCCTTACGCCAGAAATGTCTCTTTGGGCGTGAGAAAACAAGTTATGACATCATATTTGTGAAAGATGATGCCATTTAATCTATTATTGCCAAATTGGGCCATAAGTGTGAAATAAACATAGAATTTATTCTAAGTATTTCACTACAGACTTGAAATGGGGGTGTTTTTGCACCAAGCTCACCAAGTTAAGAGGGAGAATTTCGTGGTCAAAGCCTCAAAACATTATCACAAGTATTTTAATCCTAGGGTATAAGGCAAATACAGAGAAAATGTGAATATAGAGAGTGATTTAACTCTAAAAAGAGTTTAGTGAATCACAAACTATCTTCCTCAGGTTTATTCAGCACATGAGGGCGCCTAAAAGTGGAGGTTTTCATAATGAAGCTGAAAAACTCTATAATTATTGTATAGCTTTATTGTTCTTTATAGAATATCAAGTATGTAATAGAACAGTAAAGTTATACTAGTAAATCTTGGAACTTCCAGGATTTTCCAATGAAAAACTATCAAAATAAAGACTTCTTAATCCATAAAACATATTTATGAAAATGGATTTTCCAAAGATTTGCCATAATTAAATATGAGGTTATAAAAATAGACAGAAAAGGGTATCTTACATTTATAACTATGGTAAGGCTTGAACCCAAGGTCTCTTGCTCCAGATTTTGGGTGAGACTGGTTCTTAACCATTAGGTTAAAGACAAGTTGTAGAATCAGTGTAAGAATACAAAATATAAGGTTAACATTATTCAAACTTGCAGACCCAAGTATCACATCTTATTAGGTAATATCTTGGGGGCTGACACTCACCCACACTAAAAAAAGAGAAAAAAGGCTAATGTCTTTTTTCTACTCTAAAGTTCCTGAGCAAGGTATCATTGCCTATTTCTTTAGCTTCTAGCCATTTGTCACTATCAGCTAGTTTGTTTTTGAATCTGACTAGATACTGTTTAACACTTTGGTTATTTCTCATGATTCTTCTTTCATTAAGAATCTTCTGAGGAACAAGATCTTTACAATCATTTACCATAGGAGGAGGAACAGATTGGGTTCTAGTGGAAACAACATTATCAGGTTCATCAGGTGTAATATATTTTTTAATTAAACTGATAGGGAAAGTTGGATGTTTCCTTTGATATGGTTCAGTTAATATAACTTCCACTGCATTGGGACCATGGAAGGCTTTAACAATAAAAGGACCAATAAAAGAGTCTCTGAGTTTCTTAGGGCCATCCATGTTAGCAAAATTAACAGTAGAGATTAAAACTTGATCACCAACTTTAATATCAGCTTCTTTATGGGTTTTATCCCACCTACTTTTGTTATAATCAACAGCCTGTTTCAGACAATCTTGAGCATGTTTCTCAGCTTTATTCATCATCTCAAAGAAAGATTCAGAAGTAGGGTGGATGTGAACAGTTTTACTAAGTATTGCAGTGACAGGCATCATAGGAATCCAACCTCTTTCCAATTCAAAAGGGGTTTTACCTGTCACTGAATGCTTGCTGGAATTGTAAGCATATTCCAGGGCTGGCAATAAAGATATCCAATCATGGGTGAAACCATCTTGGTCTTTATAGCTAAGTCCAAAAGCACAGTATCTTCTGATCATATCTTCCAGAGTTTGGATCATTCTTTCAGCTAAACCATCTGTTTGTGGATGATAAGCTGTAGAAAAAGCTAGCTTGGTGCCCATGAGATTAAACAAGTTTTCCCAAAATTCAGAGGTAAATTTTGGATCTCTGTCACTAATGATGACTGAGGGGCAACCAACATCTGCTATGATATGATTCCAAAATAACAAGCAATATCCATAGCATTATTTTCTTTGAAGCAAGGAATAAATCTTGCTCTTTTAGAAAACCTGTCAACTATAACTAGTACACAATTGTAATTTTCTTTGCCACCAGGAGGAAGACCAGTGACAAAATCCATATTGATAACTTCCCATCTGGATTTTGGCTCATTGATTTCTTGTAACATCCCATGTCTTTTCCCAGTAGCTTTATTAGCTTTTTGACACCTGTCACAAGAAGAACAATAATTAATAACATCCTTTCTCCAGTCTGACCACCATGCAACAGCTTTAACTCTTTCAAGAGTCCTATCAGCTGACATGTGCCCAGAGAACATGTTATCATGACATTCAAACAGGATATCATTAATGTGAGTCTTTTCAACTATGACAAGACCACATGCATTGTTGCTTTTGTAATAAAGAAGACCATCTAACAAAACAAATCTTCCTTCATCAAACTTCCTTTTCCAAGAAGTTTCCAGACCATTAAGAAGACCAAGGTCTTTGAAGTCAGATTTGAGGGCTTCCATTATGATAGTAGTGTTTTTATTTTTAGAATAACTTGAAGTTATGCTTTCAAAAAACTCATCTTTCAAACTACTAACAGTAATACCCATAACAGGTAGGTCTCTTTCAAGGTTCTCTTCATCATAAGCTGGATTATCTGGAGTATTTGGTAAGGACCATCTACTCAGAGCATCAGCATTCTTATGAATAAGACCTTCTCTGTGAGTAATAGTCATACTACTCCTCCATTCTTGAATGGAGATTTGCCATCTCAACATATGTCTGTTAGGAGACTTTAAATTGATCAAGATTTTCAGTGCAGTACAATCAGTAATTACTTCAAAGAAACAGCCATCTAAGTAATAATATAGTTTTTCCAAAGCCCATACTAAACAAAGACATTCAAGTTGAGAGGCACCATATCTTCTTTCAGAATCTTTCAATTGTCTAGAAATAAAGACAACAGGTCCTTCAACTGGTAAGTCATCTTTGATTTGTACTTGATGAAGGGCGGCACCTAAACCTTCCATACTAGCATCCACATAAAGCTTGTATGGTTGGGTAGGGTCAGGATGAAATAACACAGGAGCTGTAGTGAGCATTTCCTTCAGGTTATTATAAGCATCAATCCTTTCCTTAGTCATTTCAAAAACTACACTAGGACTCACAAGTTTTGTTAGACAAGAAGATATGGCAGCATAATTCTTCAAATGTTGTCTATAATAACTCATAAAACCTAGAAAGCTTTGGAGCTCTTTAACATTAGTAGGTACTGGTTTCAAAAGAACAGCAGCTACTCTGTTCTGATCTATTCCTAAGGTAAGACCAGAAACTACATGTCCCAGAGCTTTAAGTTCATTAAAACCAAAATGACACTTAGGTAAAGATATTTCATGTTCATTTGAATAGCTCTTTTCAAGACAAGGTCTAATCTTGTGAGATGTTCATCCCAATCTTGAGAAAAGAGAATTATATCATCTATGTAGATGATCAACCATCCTTCCCTAAGTTCATTATAGAATTCAATGTCCATCATCCTCTGGAAATGAGAAGGGGCATTCTTAATTCCAAAGGGCATTCTGAGGTACTCATAAATACCCAAGTAGCAGATAATTCTTAAGTATTTCCTACTATCTTTGCTCACAATATTTTGATGGAAGCCTTTAAGAACATCCATTGTAGAAATATATTTAGCTTTGGCTAAATTAGTCAGGGATTCACTAATTTTTGGGCATGGGATATCTGTCAGGGACAGTTACACTGTTCAAAGCTCTAAAATCTCCACAAAGTCTAGATTTATTATTATGCCAAGCTATTATAACTGGAGTGGTGATATCAACTTCTTCTCCAGGTGAAACTTTTCTAATCACTTTCAACTTAAGTAAAGCATCTATATGTTCTTTGATAGCTTCTCTGCTTCTAGGACTAGCAGGATAAGGTGATCTTCTTAAGATAGGAGGAAAAGGTTTCTGAATGGTTAGTTCAATGTTGACCTCATGGCCTTTAATAGCTCCAAAGTCTTCACCTGGGGAACTAAAGGCTGCTTTGTTCATAACAAGAGTATTATACAACTGTTCAGTTTGATCAGTTGTGAGCTTATTATAAACTTGAGCTTCCTCTTTGATTTGATTTCTGAATACTTGAATATTGCTGACAAAAGTTGTTTTTTCTCTTTCAAAGTGATATTTCATATTATTTTTTCCAATAGTAACATAGCTAATGTCATCATTAATCAAATTGATTTTATAGGCATGAAGGTAATTGTTACCAATAATAAAATATTGGGCTTTAATATCTTCCATAACCATAAAAACCATATTCATTTTTATTGAACCAAGAGTGAGCTCATAACTAATTTTACCTATGTAATGTAACTTCTGGTTGCAACTCTTATAAGTCTTATTATCAGGCTCAATTAGTTTTGACTTATATTCTTTGTCTATCTGGGACAAATATCTTGTTCCAACACAGGAAATGTAAGCTCCTGAATCAAGTAAAGTGTTAACTGTAATGTCATTCCATTTCATTTTCATAACACTACTTTTACCTTTACTTTCTTCAATGTGAAAGACATTGCCAACAACATTGTCTGAGTCATCTTCATCTAAAACAGATTCTTCTTCCATTTCTGGATCTTCTGATTCTTCAGTAGACTTATCCTCAGCTATAGTGTTCACAACTTTCTTTCTTCTGCAGTCTTTAGCTAGATGTCCTTTAAGTCCACAGTTATTAAATTTAATATCAGAGTAATTCTTAGGTTTTTCAGTCAAAACAGCAGAAGAAGAAACCAGAGGCTTATTCTGATATTTAGATCTTTTACCCAAATTAGTCTGATCAACTATTTCTTGAAGTACATTGATGAAAGTACTAATATCAGCATGAGTAGTATCTAAAGCACACTTAACTGCATAAGCAACTTCACCATCACACAAATCAAGAAGCTTGATGTTGATCTGTTCAGTATTCAGGTAAGGTTCAATGGACTTAATTCTTCTGTATTGCTTTGTGACCCAAGCAGAAACAGAAGAATTATTGGCATCAAATCTAGAATTATAAAAGGCTTTTTGCACTCTTCTCCTCCAAGTAGCATTGCCAAATTTATTTTCAATTTGATGCTTCCACCAATCCCAAGTTTGGAGGCCAAACTGGTTTTTGACACCTTTATACCATTCACTAGCAGAGCTTTTGAATAAAAGATTCAATCTGGAAATGATAATTCTATCATGTAAATCCATATCAGATTTCAAAGTGTCAATCCATTCTATAAACTCAGTATGGTCATACTCTCCTTCACCAGAGAAAGTAGGCCAATCAGAAGTTTTAGGAATAGCTGCCATCATTTGCTTTCTAACTTCTTTGTCAACTTCATTTAAGTCAAAAGCAGGGGTGTTATTAAATTTAAATTGATTGTTAACAGGAATCTTAGAATCTATATTAGGAACATTAGAAGTCTTCTGAAATGAAGAATTATCAATAGAAGGAGCATTAACAAAAGGATTTTTATGAGAATCAATAGGGTGTACCACAGGAGTATCATTATTATTGGAATCAATTCTTTTGTTAATACATGGGCAAGAGACAGAGGTAAAGTGATCAAGTTTATTTTTCAAAACATCTTGATTAGCTTTAATGTCCTTAAGATCATTAACAAGAGAATTCAATTTTGCTTCAATGCTCTTGACTTCTTTACCTTTGTCTTTAATATTCTCCAATTCAGATTCAAGCTTATTTGTCACATTTTTAAGGTGATCACTCAAAGGTTCTATATGTTGAATAAAATGACTTTGAATTTCTGATGCTATATCACCACACATATCTATGACATTATTCTGATTGGAAACAACATGACTAATTAATTCAGATTGAGAGGAAATTTTTTCTTCAGTTTTTATAGTATTCTTATCAATAACAGACTCTATTTCATTAAACATATCAGAGAGAGTAGATAACAGAAATTGTCTAGTAACTAAAATGGTTAACTGATCAGAAGAATTATTTAATTTGGAGGAGGCGACTGCGCTGGGGCGTTTTGGGTCGCCTGAAACACATGTTGGTCGTGGCGAGACTGGTCTATGTACTGGTAAGTGCCCTGGAGTTGTCTCGCCATGCGGAACATCTCTCCGTAGATTGAGTTGCAATACGCGCGTCGGTTCAAGCGGCGTTGAGTGTTGGGTCTGGCCGCGCCCGACCAGTTCTGGTGGGAGGATTCTGGCGGCTGGAACGGCACTTGCTCCAGGCTTGGAGCTGGTCTTGGGTTCGGGTTTGAAATCTCGACAATTGATGGAGCCGGCGTGAGATCCGGCTGACTGATAGAGGCTTCTTGCGCCTGGGTCTGACGCTGGGCCCTCCTTATGGCGACGGGATCCCAACCCTCGGTCAGAAGTAAGGTCTTGCGCTGACCTAACTTCTTCACTAGGCTCTTGTGCGTGGCCAAGGCTTGAGTGAAGAAGAGATCATTCATCTCCTGGTCCTCCAACGAGGTGTCCTGGTAGCCGCAAAAGTTGGCTTGGTGCTGCTTGAGGATTAACCTTAGCGGCCCGGACAAGCTTTCGTGTACTAGGAGCAAGAGGAGGGATTTCAGCGAACTTGCCAGCTAAACGGTTACTAACTCGCGATGAAAAAGGGACGAACTCTCGTTTTTTTCAGCAATTTGTTCCGGTGTTTCTTTTATCGGCCATTGTAAAAAAAAATGAAGTAACAAGTGAGCAGGAAGATCAGAAGAAAACAAACGAAAAGACACTAACGGGTGGAGACACGAGTCCACACAGAACTGTTAATCAACGGATTACGCTCCGTTATAGCAGGTTCAGGTACTTCTTGGTTGGCGAGAGGTTCAGCGTCGGGGATAGGAGTATCCTCGGCGTTGGTGACTCTGTCTTGGACAGTGGAGGAGCGAGCTCGACGGTTGGAAGAAGTACGACCACGCGGGACGAACGTCTTGGACACTAATGACAACTCAAATTTTCTCGTGTTAACGAGATCTAAGCGAAGAGAATGATCAAAAAATTACTAACTTTTGACGGATGGATCGGAAGTTATGAATTTTTGAAGTGGGGGCTTGAAAATTTGAAAAAATCGAATTTGCAGGAGTAGGAAAATCTGTTTTGGGCTATAACAAACCCAATTTTACGAAATAAAAAGAACCAAACTTATCAGATTCTGCGCCTTAATCAGGAGAATAAGGATAGAAGATAATATGGAAAGGCTTTGGCGGGAAAAAATGAGTAAAATCTGGATTTTACTATTTTTCACAACACAAAGCAGAAAAAGGTCTTTAAATTCTTTAAAAAAAATTTACGGCCACTGTTGGGACACCAAATGTCAACTATCTGTACTCTATTCCACGAAAGTGGCGTGTAAAGATAGGAATAATGTAGAAAAGTGGATCTTTAAATATTATAAGTATAATATTTAAAGACAATTCAAAAACAGCACAGGTACTTGTTATTCAGAATATGAATAAACAGGTTACTACCCTGCTGCCAAAACCTCTTATGATGCTTAAACTAAGCAATAAGAAGGGCCAACTAGATTTAAACACAGTTCTTCCAACCAAATAATACTTTAAAAGTGTTATTTTGGCTAGGGAGGAGTTTTTAAGTAGATTATAGATATGATAAAGAAATAAGGCCAGTCCTCTAATACTTACTAGAGAAGGTGGACGCCTTTGTATCTTATAATAATTTATCTATGTATGTTAAAAGATGGGGGGAAGGTGTTTCTCAAAATGAATGAGAAACACCTCCTTAAATACCTTTTTTCCTACTACAAGTGTACAAGTAGTGGGAATAGAGGTACCAGGCACTAAGTGGCATTTCCTTACGCCAGAAATGTCTCTTTGGGCGTGAGAAAACAAGTTATGACATCATATTTGTGAAAGATGATGCCATTTTAATCTATTATTGCCAAATTGGGCCATAAGTGTGAAATAAACATAGAATTTATTCTAAGTATTTCACTACAGACTTGAAATGGGGGTGTTTTGCACCAAGCTCACCAAGTTAAGAGGGAGCATTTCGTGGTCAAAGCCTCAAAACATTATCACAAGTATTTTAATCCTAGGGTATAAGGCAAATACAGAGAAAATGTGAATATAGAGAGTGATTTAACTCTAAAAAGAGTTTAGTGAATCACAAACTATCTTCCTCAGGTTTATTCAGCACATGAGGGCGCCTAAAAGTGGAGGTTTTCATAATGAAGCTGAAAAACTCTATAATTATTGTATAGCTTTATTGTTCTTTATAGAATATCAAGTATGTAATAGAACAGTAAAGTTATACTAGTAAATCTTGGAACTTCCAGGATTTTCCAATGAAAAACTATCAAAATAAAGACTTCTTAATCCATAAAACATATTTATGAAAATGGATTTTCCAAAGATTTGCCATAATTAAATATGAGGTTATAAAACTAGACAGAAAAGGGTATCTTACAGTTAGAACTATGGTAAGGATTGAACCCAAGGTCTCTTGCTCCAGATTTTGGGTGAGACTGGTTCTTAACCATTAGACTAAAGACAAGTTGTAGAATGAGTGTAAGAATACAAAATCTAACCTTAACTTTATTCAAACTTGCAGACCCAAGTATCACATCTTATTAGGTAATATCTTGGGGGCTGACAACGGCAGCAAATGAACATCTTTGATTGGGATTTGAAACCAATGCCAAACGTTTCCTATTGAATCCGCAGGGCATGTTGGGTTGATGCCCCTGCAGAAACCATGCTTGGAATGTTTGTTCCAACATTCCAATCCCATTGGAGATCCGTTATAGAAGCCAATCTCCAACGGGATTGGTTGGAAGTTGGTTGCAAAAACTGATACAAAATGTTTAAAATTTTATGCTTCAATTGAGTTGAAGCCACTCTATCACACTCAAAAATCCACTCCCACAACTGGGTTTGCACTGCAGCACGCGTGCATCACTGATCTGCGCAGGCAAAAGAGGGGATCAAACCCATGGCTGGCAAGACTCAAGCGCAACAGTCCCAATGCCTTATACAGCTGGCCAACTGTCCATTCTATGCAACGCAGATGCACTGTGTGCAATTTGTACTTGTTTTTTTGGGCAGGTCATTTTGTTCTAGGAAACCTTGATTTCTCAAAGTTTTGAGAGAAAAAAATGCCAGTGGCATGATTGCATTTTTTTTTTCCAAAGAAATCATCTTCAGACCAGCAACTTAGCACTACTGAAGGTTGCGTCTGTTTTTTCCCTTGGAGATCAGTGGGTTTTTTTGTGATACTCCCACAGTCCAATCAGGGGATTGAATCCATTGTCCCACCAGAAAAAAAATCTATACTATGGGAAAATGGATTTATGACCCTCAGAACCTAAAAATATTTTCAATCAAGTCCCATAAAATTTTGCTGCTTCTGTGGTGTATGTAGACAGGACTGTGTACATACATAGAGAAATCAGGCTCAAAGTGGGGCAAAAATAGCCTTAAGAGTTGAGATGAGACCCCCTTTGAAGTATCACTTGGTTAAATTGATTCTTTTGGTATGTATGTAATGATGCCCAACAAGACAAAAGCAAGAAAGATCAACAGAAACTGGGCAGTACACTTTCACCATTTAAGCAATGTGAAAAAATCCAATGAGCAAAGCAAACAACTTGAGATCAATCAAAACAACTGCAGCAATTGGTGTTCTGTAGCACCAACAGTCCGCAAGATAGCTTTATACACCTGCTCATCACAAGCCTCTGGTCCTGCGCTTCGGCGGGTTCTGCGGGGCGCGGGGCCTCTCTGCAGGAGAGAGGCTTGCACATAAAGTTGATATGCTGGCGGTATCAGTTTACACATTTTGCAGTAGCACTTTTTCAACTTCTCATTAGCCCATCTTAAGCCCATTTCATCAGCACAAGTCACAGGTATGTTAAGCGCCTGCATCTGCACTTCATGGTGGTCAACTCCACTTTTCTCCACACCTCATGGGGGAATTTTAATTATTTTTTTGAAATCTTACACCTTTCAAATATTTTTGTCAAAGCCAACCAGGTGGATTAATGCAATACATGCATTGTTAATCCAACAATATTCAATTTTGGCAAATAAATATGCTTCGTCCTGCGTCCCCCTCCAAAAACATGATAAGGTTTGAAAATTGACTGGCAAAGTTCATGCAGATGGCAAATGATTCCATCAAGTTTTGATAAAATCAAAAAACTTGTAAATTTTTTTTTAAAATATTCCTGTTGTGATGGTGACTCATGACCATGATATGTACAGAATGCACAAGAATCTCAGCTACATCCACCTCTGCTGGGGTAGGTGTGGCTCCAGCCATCTTTCTCAAATTGGTGGATAAGTCTTTTTTACCCTAAAAAAAAAATAACCCACTACAGCCAGGCTGTTGAATTAAATTGCATAAGCCTCTTCTATGGAGAGCGTCCTGGGGGGATGCAGATTCCTTTGGCACCCTGCATTCAAGAGGCTTAGTTAAGCTAGTTTATACAGCCAATTCTACTGAGTTGCTGGGGCAGGAAATAATGGAGGCAAAATCTGTTGGATACCTGGCGTTGGGGCCGGATATACTGGATCGGAATGTTGGATGAGCACTACCCAACCCCAACCCGCCGGATCTTATTCTTATTACACACCCACCATACATAGCTGTGAGCTTAGAGCATCCACATCAGTGCAGTTTTTTCTAGGCTTTATTAGTCAATGCTAGAATGGAAAAGAGCTGAGGCAGGCCAATGACCACATTGGTTGAGTGGTGTTGTATGTAGATCATGGACTTAAACACATATATGCATATAACTAGTTATTTATTTAAGCCATGCTATAGCAGGGATGTCAGGATTTGAATATTCAATATTGGTTTAGCGCTGTTGTTAAGCGGTGCCAAAGTTGACAACACTTAAAAACAACTACAGTTTTTTAAGCAATAGCATCAGGTTCAACCTCTCCAGTGTGGTGTGTTATCTTGGTTTCAAGTATCAACTGTGGTAATTAAAAGGACCAATTATTAGACATATCCATACTACTTATATACATAGATCATAAGTAGACATATACATAGCTTTTACATTATATTTTATTGTAGTTACATCAACAGTGGGCAGGTATGTTACCCATATGGGTAACATTTTACCCAGAGGATACTGATGACGGTCCAGCCGTTACAATACCCAATTTCTAAAAAATGGGTATTGCGGTTTGGGTTACAATACTTGGTATTGTAACCCATCTGGAGTTACGTTATCTGTCAGCCCTTACAGTTGTTTTAGAAGAGTTGACAGGGGGTCAGTTTGGTGCCCGGAGCTCAACTAGAGGGCACAAGTTCAATTCCCGGGCTACAGCATGGGCACCAGGTATTGTGCCGCCATCAGGGTGGCTGATGAACCTGCCCACAGCCATTACCTTGCAGCACCATTCCTGTACACCTAATTAGTTATGGTAACAGTAAACAAAATAAGCTCTAGGTACGTTATTGGGGCATCAAAAAAATAAAAATAAAAGAAGTTACTTTATGTTACTTTACTGAGGCAACTCATTACATTATCCAGAAGCCACATTCTGGGTATCTAGTATAGGTTACGTTATCTGAAAAGCCCCCTGTGACGTATAGTAACGTACCTGCCCACCGTTGGTTACATAATCATCTTCAGCCGGCCAACTTGTGGTCCTCAGACCTCAACTGGCCAACTTGTGGGATTCAACAGACCTCAAACCGGCCAACTTGTGGTACTCAGACTCCAACTGGACAACTTGTGGGATTCTGTCATCAAGTTCTGACCAATCACAAGTCACAGTTCAGCTCACTCAATTTCACTCAGATTTGACCATCAGTTCCTGACCAATCAGAACTCAGGATTCAGCTCTCATGACCAATCAGGACACATGGTTCAGATATCAAGTTCTGAACAATTACAGAGCATGGTTCAGTTCACCACCAGCAAAAATGCCTCCTCCAAGCTCACCACCAGCAAAAATGCCTCATATTTTTAATATGAAAGGAGGGCTTCTCACCCCCTTCCATCCTCATCCACTCAGGCAAAATCCTGACAGGAGCCACCACCTCACTCATTCCACATCCACATCCACAGATACCAACATTTCCACCTTATCTCTTTCACTTGCTGAGTCATAGTTGATCTAGGTCTGATAAGAGACTGCTACATATATAAGTTATCTCTATCATTAGTTTGCCACAACAATAACTTTTGTTGTGATAAATCTTAACATAGTATTATAGAGGGGCAGGTCCTTCAAACCAACTGTGACAGTTTTAATATTTCATATACACTTGAAGTATTATCTTCTGTTATTTCCCCCTCACAGAATTGCCAATCCATCCCAAAAGGAGTTCCCACACCGGTGTAGGAGTTTTGTTGCTAAAAAGGCTTAAACCACTATGGGGTTTTAACTCACCCAATGCAGATGCTCCTACAGAGGTATGTATACATACATACATTCAGCAAAAGCTTGCAGATGTCCGTTGGCAGAAAAGGACAGAGCTGGTTTTCTTTTTTTTTTGGTTTGTGGGGAGATTAAAAGACATATTCTCTCACTCTCAATAAGTCCAAACTTCAATGACATGAGAAGAAACACCTCTGAGTGAGTGTGTCTTGTTCTCTCACCACCATCCTCATGAAAAAAAGAAAAAAAGGGTGTGTTGCTTTTGGATAACAAGGCAGCAACACACCAGGGCATATACAAAGATCAAGCCCCCCCCCCTGGTAACTTTGTGGTGGTGCTTGCTATAATAAACACCAGCAATTGCGGGTGTGATGGCTCTGAATCCATGGCCGGCTTTGTCTGCACAACCACTGCAGCCAATGTAGTGGTGATATTGGTAACACCATTTATACCACCACCCATATGTGTCACACAACACCTTCCTCCTCTGGGCACGGGGGCATGTCCTGACCTGTGGGGAGCTTGGGGGAGGTACTAATGCTGACATGTCAGGTTACGTTTTGGGCCTGAGAGCATCCACTAAATTAGCCATCCTCACTTTTCACAAAATCTGTGAAAGCTACCACTCATCATCTGTCAACTTTGTGCATTGACCATCAAAATACCACAGACTTTGTCAGCTTGCTACTGAGTCAGAGACAACCTGACAAAGCAACACTAGTAATATAGAAATTAATGAAAATACATGAAAAATAAAAAAAAACATTATTACCATATGTACAAACCCTGAAAATAGTACATATGCTAATAATTGATAACAAATAGACATGAAATAACTATAATAATAAGGAATAATCATAAGGTAACCATAGTGACACATAAAAGTAAGAATAATAACTAGTAACCTTATCTTTATCCAAAAATCTTAACAAAGTTCTGGACCCTTAAAAATAAGTTAGAACTAAAATAAATAACCACTTTTTACAGAAAGTGTGAATAACTTCTAAACCTTGAGGATAACTTGGATTATTATGTCATATTATGAATCCTCAGGTAAAATAATGTAGGGTCCTTCAATGGAAGTACCCCCAAATTCCTACTCCTTCACCTTGAACCAATTACTTGTAACAATTGGCCACACCCATGTGTCACAGATGCACATTACACACATATGTACTTGATGTATATGCATACTGTATGTGAAAGGACCAATTATGGACTTATAATTGAGGTGTTGTGTATAGTTTGAGAGTTAGGCCCAATTGGGGTTTAAACCTCCAACCCCGCGCGTGGATTATATAATCCAATTGGAAATTGGCCAAATGTGTGGAAATAGGCAATTACCTAGTTACCAGGTATGTACAAGCATAACCAGTGTACAGGTAGATTCTACATGACGGATTTGCAAGGTTTAAGTAATAAAAACCTTGAATACCTAAGATTAACACAGCCAGCGTGGCCTTTAAAGATTGGCCATAGCCATTTGTGGCCCATTTCAGATACAATCACACATCAGTGTTGCTATGTACCTTGGTTACAATGACTAAATAGGTTATTAAGGTCATGGAAAGCACTTGTGACACTGAAATAATGACCAGCAGTGTCATTGGGATGAGCCTTGTTAGTGCCAATCTCCCAAACTGGCCACATTGCGCTGAAAACCAGTTACTGCACGCACACAGGCAGAAAGGTCCTCTACTATGAGTGAAATTAGTATATATAGAGCCCTCTTTCCATGCCAAAAGTTGTTCATCATCATCATATAGTATTACAGTCAATCAGTTACGCCATGTCCTGTCCTATTTCAGTTACTCTGCTCTGCTTGCCTGTTTTATTCTTGGTGTTCAATCTTAAAATCAACCTTCAAAGTGTCCAGCTCCTGTGTAGAAACCTTCCAACTCTACCCAGCAGCTCTACTTCACACCCCTACGTGGCTTTTTGGCTTAAAAGAAGCAATAGTGAGTACTTCTTTTATCCTTCTGTCCCCATTCTGGTTCCTTAATTGGAAAGCACTTTGGTACCACCTTCTGTTACGCAGAAACCCATTGTTTGCTTAATCAGATACCACCCTGCTTTGCAGATCTCTGATTTAGAGGGCACCTACAAACACCCCTGCGCCAGCAGGCCCCTCTATAAAAGAATTATATTCTTTTATATCTTCTTTTTTACTACTTTTCTACGTGAAAATACCCCACTCTACCCATCATTTGCACTCTTATCACCTTGTGTAGCTAAAAGGTTCTAGTCCTTGACATCACAGAGGCTGACAGACTTAGATAAGAACACACAATTCTTCCATCAGCAAATTGCCTTGTGAATTATTCTTATGAGGAAATGTTGCCTCCAAGTCCAACAATGAAGCGCCAGAATTCCCCCCCTTTTTTTTGGGGGGGGGGGGTAATCAATAAATCAACTGGGAACGACCCCCCCCCCCCTAAAAAAACAGAAAGAAAAAAGAAGACAGGTGAGCCACATCTGGCAATGTTGGCCCAAAATCTGCACAACGGGAAATCCATAAATAGATATGTGCCAATTGTTGCCTAATGACCATGCAGCAACACTGCCTTGTAATTATGTGATGGCCCTTTATATGTATTTTTTTGGTGAAATTTGAAGAAAAGAAGAAGAGAGGCTTCTCCCTGATCCTGTTCAAGAAGATATAACACCATTAAATGACTCCCAGGTAGGGACCAAATTGAACCCAAATCCCTCCACATCCAATGGGAGGGCCTGGATGGGAGCAAAAGCAGCAACCTCTGAAGGAGGGACTTGTGAGTTAAGTCCGGATTTCTGGTGTGAGTACTTTCGGTGGTGAGTTTGTGCCATGTGTTTTTCCACCCACTTGCTCCCATTCTAGCTTCCTGCCTTATAGCCAAAAAACTCTGCTCTCAAGTACACAACCTTCCCCATCTTTCTAAGCTTACCATCAGCTCTATATACACCTCCCTGCCAAATTTTGAGATTTATGGTGTTACGGATTTATGCTATGCCAAGTTTTCTGTAACTTTGAACACTTTAAATAGCCCAGTTCACGTAGGGCCATTTTATGGACATGTCATAAAATTGTGACTGCTCATGATAAAATTTTCATCATAAAATTTTAACTGGAGACCCATACACGCCCTTGCTCATTGTTGCTAGGGTAACTGCTTGATCTTTTATACAGATTCACAAAACATCCCCCACAACCTGGCTCCACTCACACCAACACCTCCTCCACTCTTTCCGTGTCAAATATACTCTGCTTGACTCTCTCTAATCATGGAAAATCATCAAGATGTTGATCCTGTCTGTTATCAACTGCACTACCTCCCCTGCCAGCCTGATTTGGCTTACTGACTTGTTTTTCTTTTGTAGGCGCAAGTGCCGTCTGTCTCTGAATCATCTTTAATGCAGAATAATTCAACCGGCCATCAAAGTGATCTTTCTCAGCCACCAACAGCCAGCAATATGTCCTTGCCCACTTGTCCCACTAAATGTGGTTGCCGTACCAAGGCAGAAATGGAAGCCTTCCAAGCTGAGCAAGAGCAGCAGCGACTCCGAAAACAGCAAGAGCGCAAAATGACCAAGCTGCTGAAGTCCCAAAAGATGGCCCAAAAGGCTTCTACGGAATCCACTCGCCCTCCACAATTGTCTTGTGTTTCTTGATCTCAAGCTTGGGCTCAATCTCAAAGCCAACAAGAAGAGGAAGAAGATTGTGGTAAAATTTTTGTCCGCCAGGATTACAAAAACATACTCTCCTACCTTGAAGACAGTTGGAACTACACGGCCTTATTTGGTGATGGTTCAAGGACCTTGGTTGAAGTTAAACAAATGACCAAGCTACAGGCTTTTGAGTTGTTTGCCACTTTGATGAATGTCCAGAACCCTGAACTCTTACTCAGTGGCAGGCAATTACAGCAGAGGATAAAAAAAGTACATGGTAACCAAGAAGTTTGAAGAGAACCCCGGCGCCGGGATTGAAAATGAAGCCGGACCACAATTTTTGTACGACACCCTTGAGAACAAATGTCCGTGCTACCACCAAATTGATTCCCTCTTGCGCAACAAGGAAAATGTGACCGCAATTCACGGATTCAATCACTCAGCTGATTCCAATAACTTGGATGTTGGTGAAGGTGCCCCCGTTTTGGTTGGAAGTTTTGACAGAGAGCTGTCTTTGGAGTGGGAGACCACTCAACTATTTCTTTGGTCCGGCTTGGCTCCAGTCAACCAAGACAAGACAGATAGATTCTTGGCTCCAGTCAACCAAGACAAGACAGATAGATTTGAAGATCTTTTAACCTCTGCAGATGACACTCAGGCTCGTCCATCCGCAATTTGCACCCTGTCAAATCAATTGGCTTTGGTCAACAGCACGCCACACAATCCATCAACTTGCCCCAATTCAGCTTCAGTCAACGGCCCCGGGCTTGGTCAATCTACTGGCCCTCAACGTTCCACTCCAATTGGCACCAGGAAAACTTAGATGCCTGCACCTTGTACGTCTAGTTCTCATGCCTAGTCCACTTTTTGTTCTCAAGATTGGTCCACATCTAGTGCCAGGGGACATGCCGGTCCCTCATCCCAGTGAGCTCCCAAAGTGACTTTGGCAGGAGCCTTTGCAGAGGCTGTAGAAAGTTGTTGTGGCATTCTTGAAGCCCACTTCTTGGTTGAACAGAAACGATTGCAGCAAGAGGATGCCCAGGCCAAGCAACAAGAAGCATGTGAAGAGCAGAAGGAGAAAAGCAAGAAGGAGCGGTGGGCTGAGCAATTAGCATGGGAGCGTGAACGTTATGAAAAGGAGGAAAAGAAGGAGCTCCTTATTCAGCTCATGAAGGAAGGTAAAACAGCCGCCAAAGCCAAGAAATTCATGACCACAGCAGCAAAAGAAGCAAAGGAAGAGAAGATTTGCCAAGAAAAAAAGAGCTCCTTATTCAGCTTGCGAAGGAAGGTATAACAGTCGCCAAAGCCAAGGAATTCATGAATCTTGTATACAAATAGTTTTCTCATCTCATCTCTGTCTCATCTTGCAATGTCACATGTTCTCCCCTCCTTGCAAAGAATCAGTCTACATTTCTCATTTTCACTTCTGGCTTGTATAGTCAATCATTTTCCAGTCTTTTTTTATTCCAATGGTTTCAAATCCCACTTCTTGCTTGTTAGGTAAAGCAGATCAACCAAATTTGACTACAATATATACAAGTATATACACAATAAATAGGTCCAAGCAAGCCTGATGAGTAGAAATGAAAAGAAAATCCAATGAAATCTAGCACAAACACAAAAAATAGAATGAGCTTGAGTTGAGCAATTGAAATGCAGGAAAAACATCAGTCACACCTAAGCTGGGAGAACTCCTATTGCAAAGTTGTGGCTAACACATTTCTTGGTCAATCAATCACGAAATGTCTCGGCGGCCTCATTTTCCTTGGTCTCAAATACAGTCTTGTCTGATTGCATGGCTGAACTGTTGTGGTATTCATCTGCCCATTGGTCACCAAGTTGCGTGAGCATGTTGTGCAGTATTATACAGCTGTACAACCATGAAACAAATTCTTGCATGTCAGAGCAACAATACAGATGCAATCTCATTTCTCTCAAAGAACTCCATCAAGATTTGAGGGCCCCAATTGTGTGTTTGTTTTGCACCCTGGAATTTGCAAGGCAATAATTGAAGTCGGAGTTGACGCAGATGTTAGATGCTGGTGATTTGTATGCTGGAACAACATTTTTGGTTAACTCGCATGCCAAGTTGGACAAAAGATGTTGACCTACTCAAAAGATATATGTATCAGCATCTATGGCAAATACCCATCCAGCAAAGAACAGGGTACAAGCCACCTTCATCAAAGAACTTTGAAGGGTCTAAATGTAGTTGCATTTGCTTTTATACACGGCTGTCCCCACATGATTCAGGCCACCCAGTGATGAATGAAGTAATGTATTTGTTGCACTCACAAATAATCTGAGTGTTGTATAATAACACCATTTGCAATTGTAAAAAACCTTGCCATCATAACCGGGCCGCTGGAACAAAGGAATTGTTGTTCCATCAACAAAGCCTACACATCCTGGAAATCCCTCTTCTTTCATGACCATGGAGATTTTGGCTCGTCACTCCACATTGGGCCAAACAACATAGTGCCGTCCAAGTGAGAGAATTGCCTTGAGTACTCGCCAGGTGACCTTGACAACAGTTCCTTGTCCTACTTTCAGGTTCCTGGAGAATTGACCCACAGATGCAGCATTTCCATTAGAACCAAGGCGCTTGAGTGTGAGTGCAAGTTGGTGAGGAATGGGGAGCTGTGGTTGGATACCGCGGCAATGAAATACAGGATTCAAGCAGATCTCATCAAGAACTCACATGAAACCTGCCTTTGTGGTCCTTGCAGACTGTCGGAAATCAGCATCACAAAGGACAAATAGCTGATGGAGATTGAATTTGTGGCAAGTCATAGGAGTGGGCCGTGGTTGGAGGTATTGCTGGTTGAAGACAATACGCATAGTTTCCTTGAACAGAGCTCAATCACTGAAGAGGTTGTCATACAGAATCTGAAGGGTCTTGTTCCTTGGAAACAACATCTTGCCTTCCGTGGGGAGAGCCAATCCTTGGAACATGAGTTTGTTGAGCATATTGTCAAGTTCCTCATGCTCAAGCCAAACTGCAAGAATGAGGAAAATGTCTTGGATGAGACTCTGTTGTTTGGTATGGCTACACATTGCCCTACAGAACAAGGGAGGTGAGCGAGAGATTTGACAGAGAAAAAAAAATCACTCACCAAGAGAAAAGTATATGGGGCTCAGAGTTGTGTGGTGCAGGTGGAAGGCAACTGAGGGCTGAGGGACAGATGGGGTGGCACTTGGACTTGCAGGGGTGTTTCCATCTGCTCATCCTGAGGTGAGCTGTTGCTCGTCATGCTTATGGCTCGTGGGATCCTTAGGATTAAAAAAATTGAGGCCTATTGCTCATCGTGGAATTTTTATCTGCAGATGAGCACCTACGTGAACTGGGCTGATATATGCATGAAATCTGACTGATTGTCATTCAAATTTATCTCAACTTTTCCTCCTTGATGATGTTTATAAGGGGGCTTTCAAAGTTGAGGAAAGTCCATTTGCCTGCTAGCAAGTGTTTGCACAGCAACGTGCCAAGTGGTAGATGCAAGTCAACCTGCCTCGATTTTGAGTCCCACTATTTCTGTCCTTTTTTCTTCTTCTTTGATTGGCAAGGAATGTTTGTTGCATGATGTTTTTTTTTTTTGTATGGTGTTCAACAAGTTCATTATTGCCTGCAGTTGTGATGTATCTATCATCCAAGGTGGAACCGTTCCAACACTCATGACCTGTAGAATACAAAGACTGTGGTGTGCAGAGGTTCCTTCTTGTGGTTTTCCTCAAGGGACAACAACCGTGATCCTTGGAAGTGTCGCAGAGAAGCGCAGAGAGGAGACAGCCACGAATGAGGCATAACTGTCAGAGCGGAAAGTTGTACAAGCTGATGGTTTTGCATAGCAGAGACACGCAAGGTTACATGACACCATCATCAGCCGGAAACGAACCAGACCAAAAAAAACAAAACAAAACATAACCATCCAGGTCAGGACAGAAGACCAGGCCCCAGAGACGATACTTGCGGCAGGACACGAGGAGGAAGAAGAGGATGGCAAGGGCAGGGCAGGAGGGTTCGAAGACGGAGGGTTCTTGCAGCAGCCAAGAAGGAGCGAGGGGGACGCTGGAGCTGACACCGGAGGCGCAGATGAGGATCATCGAGCAGACGGGGATCCTGGAGCGGATCCCTATGCGACGACCGGCGTCCGGGGCGGCGGCGGCGGCGGCGGCGGCGGCGGCGGCGCAGGCTCCTCCTCCCCTGGTGCAGTTCTCCACACACGAGCTGCACGCGTTCGCCGAGTCCCTCAGCCAGGCCGCTCCTCCCGCAGAACCCAAACACCCTATCTCACACTCTACTGCTCCACACCATGACCACCATCCAACGAGCCCGAGTCCGCAGGATCCACTCGACACCTTGCCGATCTGGGTCGACCGTGCCTTCGACACCTTCCTCTGGTCCGTCCCCTTCACCACCGTGTTCGTCTGCTTGTAAGTGACCCCCGCGCTTCTCTGACACTACACCAAAAAAAAAAAAAAAAAAAAAAAGACAGGGCCCGAGAGAAACGCTGATGATGTGGTATGATGTGTTGGGTGGGGGATTAAAGGGACGTAGCGATCCACGCGCAGTACGGGCAGCCGATGACGGTACGGAGCGAGCTGGGGCGGGTAGCGAATGTGTACCCGAGTGCGGTGTTTGTGGTGCACTACACGTTACACTACGGGGAGCAGCTGCTAGCCAAGCTGCTGCTGTTCGGCCTCTCCGCGGTCGGCGGCTCCTACATGGTGTACATCATGAACCGGCTCTCCTACCTGCTCGTCATGCGCCGCGTCCCTCCCCTCGGCGCCCTCTGGATCTTCGCCGTCGTCCGCATGCAGCTCTCTCATGCCCTCTTCAGCCTCCTCTTGGTCGCCCTCTGGGCCTGGGTCATGGACCTCAGCATCTATGTCTAGTGCTCCTTTTGCTCTCTCTTCTCTTCTGTACTTCTACAACAAACTTGCTCCCGGGCCCTCCCCCTAATAAGATTTTTTCCTCAACATATCTGCATCTATAAATATATCAATAGACCCAAGGACTGTGAGAAAGGCTCGAGAAAGCAACAAGGGAAACCACCATGTCCTACGAACTACATACACAAACATCACAACACGAGTCGTTGGAGTCGCAATCCTTTTTATTGTGAAAAAAAGTATATATAAATATATGGAAGAAAAGAAATTCAAATTAAACGGAGGCAGGGGATGATGAAAGCGCCCCGACCTGCCATTCGGGAGATTCCAGCAGGACGAGGAACACTGCAGTATACGAATACAAAGTCCGCGAAGACCACACACACACACACGAGCGAGAGGAGTGGAGATGATAAGAGGGGGACTACCACGCGCCATCGAAGCGCTGGAGGACGGCGTATGAGTCCTCGACGTCCTTGCGGCTTTTAGTACGCATATAAAAGATGGGACAGTCGCTGGCGGTGCAGATAACTTCCTGGTGCAACGAGCCCTGGCAGCGCTGTCCCCCCCAAAAAATAAGCAGACCCTGCTCCCTCAGTCTCTTGGTTGTTGGTGTTGGTTGAGAGAGGACAAGGCGGGAAGTGACGTACCTGACACTGAGTCCACAGCCGTGCAAACGCGTTCTCGAACCCTTGAGTGAGCGCCATCTGTTTTGAATACAGCGCGGCGGTCTTGGGTCTGCAGTTCTTGCACACGGCCGTGTCTGTGCCGCAAGGGAGGCATGGTCAGTGCGTCCCAATGGTGTGTGATGAATAGCCAGAGCTACCCACTCGTGTCCTTGCCGCTCTTGCCCAGCGGCACCCGGCACCCGAGACACGTCTCCGTGCGCTGGATGAAGCCCATCAGCCCGCCCTGAGTAGGCGTCGCAATCGACACCACCCGGGTGTGGTCGCCCGACACTATATAAGTGGCAGAGAAGCATAAAAAGCTCTTGCGCATCAGTTGGGCCAAAAAAAGATCGAGAACCAGTTTGCAGATCCATCATGCGCTTACAAAGAGAGGACGACTTCTCGCCGAGAATCGGCTCAAAGATCCGCATGAGCGGCTTTGAGAGTTGGTTGTCGAGATAATACTTGGTGTCGATGGGGATGTTGTTTTCGAGCACGTACAAGGGGTCCTCGGATTTCTCGTACGCCCGGGCATCTGCATTCTTTCCCAGGACCATCAGCCAGCCGGTCCTCGAGAAGCGGCAGGCAGCAATGTCTGTGGGGGAAGGGTCTATATATCTAACCTTTGGCGCCCTTGATGATCACATATGCCACACGGTCGCCAAGCGCGGGAGCGCTCCCGGCGTCGCGCTTTTTCATCCGTTTGGCCAGCTCGACGTGCGCCTGTTTGGCGGCGTAGTCGGCCTTGGCCAGGGCCTTAGTGATCACTAGCTGCGAGAGGTCGATCCGGTTCTGGAGGAGGTCCGAGATGACCTGCTTGGTGTACGCCTCCGCCCCCTTCACGTCCCGCTCGATCAGCATCTTCTTCAGGCACGTCTCGATCACCGTCTGGACCAGCGGACAGTTGTCCCGCCGGACAGTCTAGATCAAAAAAAAAAAAAAACGCAGCATGAGCAACCCGGCGCTTCCCGGACACCACGATGAAATCAGAACCACCACTCACCTCGATCCCCTTCGCATCCATCTTATCGTGCTTCTCCAGCTTGGTCCAATGCAGCCCTGCGTACCGCTTCTTGCTGATCAAGAGGTATGGGAAATACACCTTCTCGAACTCGAGCTTGATGGGCTTCTGGAACCTACCGCTGACGAAATCGGCGGCTTCGGCACCTTTGTCCCCACACCCTTCACGTCACGTTAGCCCAAAGACTTCGTGTAACAAGGATCGACCGAGGAGAGGGAGGGGAAAAGATGCATGCCTAGCTTCATTGACGTGGCTAGGTCTGAACAGCCAAACTTGACCATCACTGAGTCGGTATCCCCATATATGACTTGCGCATCGTCATCATACCCGTTAGCCTTGGTGTACTTGAGCTCGACCTCCTAAGAGAGAGATAGAGAACAAAAAAAAAGAATGCAACCCCCCGGGCAAGCGAGAAAAGATGAATGAGCATCATC
Organism: Puccinia coronata f. sp. avenae; assembly: GCA_002873125.1. Taxonomy (NCBI): domain Eukaryota; kingdom Fungi; phylum Basidiomycota; class Pucciniomycetes; order Pucciniales; family Pucciniaceae; genus Puccinia; species Puccinia coronata. The sequence continues at coordinate 133,551 of PGCI01000110.1, read as the reverse complement.
ATCATGCGGGATGGGGGAGTGAATGGGCAACGGACGTCTTTAGTGATCTTGATCATCTCCCTTCCGAACGCAGTCACGCTCATCGAGATGGGCAGGCACGGCAGCTTGCCCACGGTGGCCCCGGTGAACCCGTAGACCGAGTTGGCACTGATCTTCAGAGCCAGCTGTCGCCCATCCAGCACGGCCCTCTTGAACGGGTCCGTCTCCAGCTTGAGCTCGGCCCTTGCGCGCTTCCGCGCCGACAGGAGGTCCTCGAGCACGATGGCAAGGAGGCCCTTGCGCTTGGACGTCTTGACGAAATAATCTAGTTACGTGTATGCAACGACGGGAGAAGCCAGCCCGAGGAGGAAGTCAGCCGACTGAGGGCACGACGCCCAGACAGAACGCGGGGCGGCGGGCAGCAAAGCTTACCTCCGTTGGGCGTGATGATGAAGTCCTCGTCCTGCCGCAGGCCCAACTGCTTGGCCGTCTTGGCGTCCGTCAACGTGGTGTAGCAGAGGTTGTGCGCCATCATGATGGAGGGATACAGCGAGGCGAAATCCAGCGTCGCGATCGGCACATCGTAGAACCCGCGCACAGGTTCCATCACCGTCGCCCCATCGTACGGCTCGTCCGAGCCTTCGTGCTTCAGCGCAGGCACCAGGTACGAATGCTCGGCCGCCCGCCGATACAGCTGTGATACCACTTTGATCTGCTGCCCCCGCGACAATAGGTAATTGAATGGCACCCCCGTCACCCTTGCCATTTCCGTATAGTTTACAAAGCACATCAACTTGTCCATCAGACGCTGAGGTAAATAGGCATCCTGGAAATCAAATATTCGACCTGGAAGTCTCAGTTCAAATGTGAGGTAACACACGATCGAAAAGGAAAATCAACCTTCAAGCAATACACAGCTAAACGCCGTCTGGTCTCGGCACTGCCGTTCTGTAAATCGGTGATGATGGAGTGGTGGACGTCTTCTTTTTGTTCGCCTGTGCGGTGCCAACACCTAGTGAGTCAGTAGATGGCTCTCCAACAACAGATGATACATTTGGGTGGGACAAGATACCTAGAAAGTGAGCGCACACGGCATTCAGCGTGTAGCTTCGCAGCTTGTAGTCCCGCTGCATGACCTGCAGTAAGTCTAGCTGCAGACGGCCATCCAGGTGCGTTTCTTTCGAGTCGCGAGTCCCGTAGGCCTTGGAGGAAAAGTGTGTTTCCTTGACGGCGGTTTGGGAATCTGATCACGTTCAAAGATGAAGAACACCCATTAAGCTGTACCCTCACTTGCTGCCAACAGTGAGAAAGAAAGAAGAGGATGGGGAGGGTGGCTGACTTTTCATTCTGCCCAGATAAGGAAACGAGGTGACTTTCAAAGCTTTGGCACGGTCGAGAAGATAGGGCATATCGAAGTTGCTAGTGTTGTATCCAATGACGAGGTCGGGGTCGCACTCGGCGACAAACGCTTGCCACTTGGCCAGAAGCTTCTCTTCCGACTGGAATTCGAGCACCTGACTGCCGGCGATATGGGAGCATGAGTTGAGCGTGAACACGTTGCGGACAAACGGGACCGAGGATCCTGCAAGGCGGATATACGTCAAAACAAAACAAAAAAAAAAACATGTCAACGGTAGGAAATGAGTGAGCTGGGGTGGCGGTATCCTGTGCGTGATGATGGGGATGGCCGAGACAGACCATGCGCCGTGACCATATTGGCGATCTGAATCACCGGGTCGAGCCGGGCATCTGGAAATACGCCCTTGCGGCCAGAACACTCAATATCGTAACTGAGCACCCTGAACGGGGCCATTTTGGACCACTCGCCCTCGGGCGCATGCGAGATGAGCGTCTCGGATCTGAGAAGAAGAAAAAAAAAAAACAGCACTGAGTATCGCACTAGTGGGGGGAAGATGGGTGGGCGTACGAGGTGTCCAGCTCGATTTGACAGTTGGATGCCTTCTCGCTTCCCGCTCGCAGTTTGTACGAGCCAGCGGGGATTTCCAACCAGTTCATACCGGTCACCTTGTGGGTGGGCACAAAAAGAATCGATCAGCGTGGGAGGGTGGACAAGTGTACAAGGCCATCATGGATCGCACACCTTCTTGTCAATCATGAAGCGCAGCGTGTAGGCGATGTTGCTTTCGAAAGTCGTGCATGCTGAGAACATGTCGCGGAAGTTGATCTCTCCTCGTTCGAAGGCATCTAGAAAACACACGAAAAAAAAAAACACACACACACGACGCGGCTCAGACGATCGAGACTTGTTGGGCCGATTCAGAGAGAGAGAGAGAGAGAGACGCGAAGAAATGGATGGATGCACTCGCTTTTCACCCGCCCAAGGTGCTTGAAATCCGTCAACACTATCTTCAGGAACGGCGACTGGCTGTCACCCGTGTATCCCCACAGCGACGTCTTGTTGGCCACCTTGACACTATGGACTGGCTTGATACCGAGCGAGAGGGCGGCCTATATGACAACGACAAAATAGGTTGCAACACAGTGAGATGAGATGCATGATGATGGGGAAAAAATGATGAAAGAGAGTGTGTCGATACGTTTAAAGCGGTGAGCAGGTCGCGGCAGTCCGAGTTCTGGAAGGACCTGGGGGCGGGGACCCAGAAGTAGGGGAGGAAGTCCTGGATGTGGACGAGGACGGAGTGGCCGGCCTGGGAGACGCCGAAGATGCGGAGACGGGGGATGTTGTTCTGGGACTGCTCGTCGATGTCGATCTGTTGGAAGACTAGCCACATACATACAAGAACAGCAGCAGCAGCAGCAGCAGAGTCAGCACCCGTCAGAGGAAGTGGCAGGAGGAGGAGAACCAATCCATGGCCGTACCGATCGCCGTGCTCTTGCTGTCGATCGTCGGTAACGCCGGGCGTGCCCAGTTGGCGCCGTATTCGAGCGCTGCGCGTGCAGACACGATTCAGCAACCCGAGTCTCTTCATCTCCAACGTGCTCTTCATCGAGGCAGAGAAAGGGACTCACATCCATGCGCGTCCAGCGGGATGCTGTGCTCCACGGGATCCGACTCCGACTCCTCGTCCATCCGCACCCGCGTCCGCGACCCCGTCTTCTCCGCCCCGTTCATCATCGACTTGCGCTTCCTCGACTGCTCCTGCCCCGGCGTGTCCATCGTGCTCATCCTGTGCGTATTTGTCTGGTTCGGTGCTCTCTCAAGACACACATCATCACGCGCCCAGCGATGGGCACTTTTGTGACAGGGGCTTTCTGTGATCCTCGTTCCACTCAACAACATTTAAACTTGTTCATGAACTCCTCCTTGCAACACTCCCCATTTCAATTTTCATGAAGCAATTAACAACTGAAGATAGGAAATAATAGGGGGTTCACGTTAGGCTTTTTGTTTACTGATGTAAATGACACACCTTGCTTACTGATGGTAAAATTTACATAAAATTTAAACCATCAGAAGCTTCGCACGCTTGGCTATCAGCAACACCTCACCTTAAAATAACTTACAGTCAGCAACCATTGTGCTTCCAACCTTTTGAAGAAACACAAATCACTTACAGCTCATCCCTTGAGTCCAATATGAATGCTGAATCTCAAGAATCCATGGCTTCAACCCAACAAGAATCCCAACAGTCCTTGACTACCCAGAACTCATCCAAACTTGACAAATCAACTGATTCCACGCAGTCTTTGGTTTCTTCAAGTCAGCCAATCAGCGGGTGGTCTCAAACTCAGTCTGAAAACAACAACACGTCCCTTTCTGCTACCACCACCTCTATTTCTACTCCCTCGATCAACCAGACACAATCATCTTTGGTCCGTAGCCAACCTGATACCCAGTCATCAGGTGAGTCTTTCCTTTATCTTTGTGTGCCTCTCAAGAACTATATTGACACTTGCTTCATCACAGTTCAAACTACCCAAAAACGTGTTTGCAGGACAAAAGCACAAATTGCAGCCGATGAAGCCAATCCCAACAGTCCTGCCAATTTGAAGAAAAGGGCTAAGAGCAAAACCCCTTTGTCTCAGCGTTCACGTTCATCTAAAAGTGCTTTGCAGAGCTCTGTAGCTTCTTCCCAAAAAACCCGCACGACGTCAAGCCAATCAAAAAAAACCGATGACACTGGAGTTCCATTTGAGAGGATTGATTTTGAGTATATTTGCGCTTATCTCAAGGACCCAAAGCACTATACGGAGCTTTTTGGCGATGGGTCTCAAACCTCTGTTGGGCCCGCAAAACTGAAAAAGGCACAAGCGTTCAATCACTTTGCAGACTACATGAATGCAAACAACAAGTCTCTCAAACTCACCGGAACTTGACTTTGACAGCGCTTCGACACTTACAAGGCAAGGTACCAAAAAGCCAAGGACTTCAAAAATAATACTGGTGCGGGGATCTTGGAATCTGAGGGTTTTGAATTGTTGGCTCAAAAGCTTGATGCAATGTGCCCTTTTTATAGCTGGATGGACGGTCTTTTTGGCTCAAAGGCCAATGTCACCCCAATGGCTGTGTATGACACTGCAAAAGATGGCTCGGTCGACGATGTCAAGATTCTGGACTTCAATCTTACCCCCAACAACGACAGAAACACTTGAGTTGAAGATGAGAGTGATGGATCATCAACGCAGATGATGAAATCTCAATGCAAAGAGACCCCTCGTTGCCCTTGGATCTCTCGGGCAAATGAATCTTCCAAATTGCAAAGCAATTTTGCCTCTAATGTAGATGAAGCTATGGATTCTACTGATGATCTTTCCTTGCGCCTTGGTGAGCAATGCAATCCAGAACCCTCCACCCAACCTTTCACCAATTGTTCTGAGACTCAGATATTGATAAACCCTACAGATTCATCCAAGCAAAGTGCTGCAAGTTGTGGCAAGACTGCCAATGATTTGGATATTGACTTGAACAACTCGCGCAATGCAGCAAGCCATTTGAATTGTACCACCCAATCCAACACGACCTCGGCTTCTCAATCAATGAGTTCCTCAAACGGTTCTCTATCTACGAGTCAATCATCTCAATTGATGAGTCGATCATCTCAATCAAGGAGAGAATTGTCACATTCTTTAACTTCCTCAGAGTGTCAATCAGCTACATCTTGCTCCAATTCAACCACTCCAGCCAGAAGTGTTATTCCAAACATGCACCGGGCATCTCCATAGCCCTTGTCTGCATCATCAAACCAGAAGGGGTCTAGCCTTGCGAGTGCCTTGGAGAAAACAAATGAATCCAAAAACAATCTATTACGAGAGCAGATTGTGATTGATAAACAACGTTATGAAGTAGAACGACAGGAAAAAAAAAGGTGATTGCAATGAACAACAGAGACAATTCAATGCGGATCTTGCGGAGAGACAGCACCGATTCCAACTTGATTATCAGCGCAGATTGGACAATCTTGCCGAGCAACAACAAGCGCGTGCCAACATGCTCCTCAGGGAACAGAAGAGAGAACAGGCACAAATTGAATGCATGAACTGTGTTCAAAAATGGATTGAGCAGGGTAAGACCCCTTTGGAAATTCAGATGCTTACAAATGCCATGTACAGATTAGGTGGTTTGGGAGCGTGATGTCTTATGTTGGCACAGTCACCTTGTGTCTCTCCACTCATCCTTTTTCATTTTTTATCACAAGTGAACATATTCAGCCCTAAAAAAGTTCTTCACTTTCAATAATTCAAAAAAAAAAACAAATTTCTTGGCTTTCTGATCATTCTCCCATTTTTCCATACAAATAACAAAAGTCAAAAAAAAATCATTCCTTTTTCCCAATTTCCCGTTCTCTGCCATGAATAAAAGGGTGTTATGCAATAGATGTGATGCGCAATAGATCAGAATTGATTTCCAGTTAAAAATAACATCAAGAAACAATAAGAAAAAGATTGCTAGCCAAACAAAACACTAAAAGCAAGAATGACAAAAAAGTGACAATGAGTTATCTCTCAATAGTGAGTATTAGAGAGAAGCAATCAGGGAATCGGGAGGACATTTCTTGCATAATTGACCTTGAGACAGTTTCTCTTGACTTCAGAGCACCAATCTTCAAATCAAGCTGTGCTATCCGGAGGGAGTTCGTTGTTGTTTGGATGCGAATTCTTTCGTTGACTTGTTTCTTCCCAAGAATCACCCAACTTTGCAAGCATATTATGAAGTATGATGCAGCAGTAGATCCATTTTATATGCCACTTCATATGAGGTTGCTCATAGAGATGAAGTTGTATTTCATGTACATCGGTTCTTCAGTATCCCAATAGTATGTTTGTTTTGCACTCAAGATTTGGCAAGGCAGTAGTTAAACTCAGTGTTTTCGCGGACGTAAGCCGCAGGTGCCTTATATGCCAGTATCACAGTATCAGTCAGACCATATGCCAAATTGGAAAGTAAATATTGCCCTGTCATGAGCGTTACTTGGTTGTCAGCATTGAATGGATTCAAGATCAAGTACAGAATATGAACACAGACCCACCTTGATCAAAAAACTTTCATGGAGTCACTGACAAAGCCATCTTCTTGAAAGTGAAGCTATCAGCACACGAGCCTGGCCAACCAGTCATAAATGATGTGATATATTTATCGCAATCACAAACAATCTGCGCGTTAATCAAATATCGCTTCTTGCGGTCAAAAAAAACCTTGCCATCCATCCCAGGCCGCTTGAATAATGGGAAAGTTGTGCCTTCCACAAACCCAACACAACCATTGAAACCTTCCAGTTGCATCACCTCGGAAATCTCCTTCTGGCGCTTCTTGTCTGGCCACGTGACATAGCGTTTTCCAAGGTCCAGTAAAGCTGTTAAGACGCGGAGAGTCACCTTGACAACAGTTCCGCGACTGGCTGAAAGATTCCAAGAGAGGCGGCCAATTGACGCCCCGTTTCCATAGGTTCTGAGCCGTTCTAGAGTCAAAGCCAAATGGTTTGGCACAGGTAGTTGAGGTTTCCGCCGTGAGAGAAAATGACTGGGTGCTTGTAAATATTGCTGAGCACCTGAATAAATCCTTCCTTTGTGGTACGGGTTGACTGGCGAAAGTCGTTATTGCTCATGTTGAAAAGGCTAGCCAAGTCAAACTGCTCTTGGGGTGTTGGATTGGATCGACCATTCAGATATTGTTGGCTTAGGGCAAGGTGAAGTAGATCCAATATTTTGTTGAGATCCCCGTAAAGACTATCATAGACCTTGCGTAGCAGGGGCTGGCGATGAAAAAAAAATTGAGATTCATCCTGTTGCAATTGAGGGCGTTTTTGGCGGGATTGAGAAATTGATAATATTTGATCATTCATATAGTTGGTGTAATGATGCACGTAGAGAAAGAAAAGGTCTTGGATGAGCTGCTGCCGTTCAGAATACTTGCGCATTTCTGATTTGATCTGGTGGTGTTGGATGGGGTGTGTTGTGAGGTGATGATGGGTGACGGTGTTGATGGAGAGGTGTTGATGAGATGGTGTCATCAAAGATGGAGTGCCCAGGACAACCAGCTCAGCAAACATGAACGTGATGACGTGTGCTGCTGATGGTTAAATTTAAGTAAAAAGTTGATAGTTTTTTTGCTGATGTGACTTAAAATTTTACTGACGAGAGCCTTATGTGAACCGGGCTAATATGTACAGTGGCGAGCAGCATCTGTCTGTAAGGCCCCCCCTGCAAAACATGAATGGGAGACGTGGGCCAGGCGTTTGCCCCCGGGGGGTAGTCAATCTAAACAAAGACCACATTTTTGAGGTCTTTGGAGGCTGTAGACTCTAGAATTAAAAGGGTTTTGCTTGAAACCAAGCAATTCTTTTTTTTTTTACTCCATCACATTCCAAACATTGGCCAATAAATGGATATATTTTATGCATTTTTTTTAGAAGTGCAGAGTTGTTTTGACATTGCGCACTGTAGTATAGATCCTCTCTCTGTACAAAAAAAGGGCATTAGATTGCCAAAGAAAACAACCAAGTGATATAAAATGCCAATTTTAGCTGGCTAGAGGGTATAAATCAAGCTGATAGAGATGAAACAGAACCAAAGAGAGAGAAAAATAATCCTAGACTAAGCTTTCCAGCGTCGTTGCTTTTGGCATTGGATATCTTGTTTCATAGATGGGCAGGATTGTGACCATGGGGGGTGATTGTACTTCTGGTCTAGAGTGTTGACCATGTTCTTTGAAGAAAGTTTATTTCTGGTGATGCAGGTGCAGCACTTGAGTGGGTCAGTTGGGGGTGCAACACAAATTTTTAGATCATGATTACCCGTGCACTTGTTGCAAAGCGGAGAGTTTTTGCGCCATTGGGCTGTGTGCCCTAGCTCCTAAATAATCTAGAATCTGATGATTGAATTACGCAAACAAGGGCTGACACACTGAGAAGAAAACATCAGGAGAGATTTCAAAAGAAACAATGAAAAAGATGAGGAAGAGATAACCAATGTTAAGTCATGAGAAGGTTGGTGGATTGAGGAAGCTGAACCAGAAGGAAACAATGTGACAAGATGAAGAAAAGAGGCTGAGGAGAAAAGAGTCAGTAAGATGGTATTGAGAAAGAATGGAGTTGGTCGGTTTCTCACCAGTCAAGAGAAGAGATAGCTTGAAAGGATCTGAGGAGTGAGTGAGAGAAGGAGGAGAGGAGTGAGCAAGTGAAGGAGGTGAGGAGTGAGCGAGTGAGCAGTGTTATGGTCTGTAACGCTCGTTTGGGCAGCTACAAAAACAAAAGTGGTTTTGGGAAAACCCGCTTGGCATGTTATCAAGCTGTCTGGGCAGCAACTAAACTCCCGCTTGGCAGCTCGTCAAGTTGGGTGTGGTAATACTAAAGTTTGGCTTGGCAGACTTCCATCAAAGCTGCCAATCATTACTGCTTATGATTATTGGATAATTGTCTATCTAGTACATCTTGTTTAGGTTTTTTATCTAGATACATATAATATCAGAATGAATCCAAATGTTTACAAGGGAGAAGTCAGGATGTTACCAGTGATTGGCTGCATCTTAAGGCAAGAGCGATAGAACTTTTTGCAATGATCAAAAAACTTTTTACTCTTCTCAGGGGTAATAACTGTCTCAATACCAGTTTTGACCTCTGCCACTAAGGCAGCTTGGTGTTTGGGCTCCTTTGAGCAAGCATAAGTCTTGATAGAGTGAAACAAGTACTCAATTGGATTTAAAAATGGTGAGTAGGGGGGCAAGAACTCAATCAATATTCCTTTGGATTTTTCAAGCTGTTCTTTGACCTCTGTAAATCACTCCCCCCTATGTATTGGGGCATTGTCAATTATAATGATTGAATCGTTGGCAAGTCTTGCTCCAAGACTGTTCAGGAACAGGCAAAAGTCATCGGCTCCAACTCCGTTTCTTTTTACCGCCCGCATTTAAAAATTCGTGGTAGACGTAGCCGGTTTTGGAGATAGCACTGACCAAAGTGACTTGCTTCACCTTTGGAACCAGACTCAAGACAGATGTTTGACCTTCAAAAAAAATGTCAACACTACATATAATTCGAGTACAAAAAAAATGGCACACACCAGAAGGGGCATATCCGTGAGATCTGCCAGAGTGAAGACCAAAGCCCGACTCATCGACAAAAACCACCTTTTGTTTGAGGTCCAGACCTCGGCGCCCAACAAAATTGGCTGGTTGTACAAGTAGATCTGGTTGGTTCCAGGATGTTGGGATGTTGGTCGTCTGCTTCCAAGTCACATCCAGGTCGGCGAGTAGGTTGCTGATGGTCTGAGTGGAAACTGAGATGGAAAAGGTGGTTTGAAGGAATTCAACCATCTCCTTCTGAGTGGATGTTGATTTTTCTTCTATGAACACCAGCAGACACGTGATCATCTTGTCGGTAAGCTTTCCGGGGCACTTTTGATTGATTTTTTTTTGGTTAGGGTCTTCTTGGATGATACAATAGACCTGACGGATTGAAACTTTGAAGGCTTCCGCTGACGCCTTCCTTCCCATCCCCTTCTCCAGCACATTATATCTGATCAACTCGCGAACTGCGGGATTGATAATCACATTTTGTTTGCAATCCTTGTGCGTCAATTGGTCGTTAACGTGAGCTCACTTTTTATTGAGATTTTTTTGCATTTATTATTGTTCTTTTCTGAAAAAAATTTTTGTTGATCGCTTTGAGTTGCTGAGCTAGCTCCCTGGCTTTGGCTTTGGAAGCTTCAAGGTCAAGAATTTCAGAATCCATGATGGTTGGTTCCAAGGCTGATCCGGCCATCTTGAAGGGGAAGGAAGGCTTGGTGGTGGCAGTATTTTTGGAAACCGGCCACCGTAATTTGGCTCACCTGCCAAGATTGGGTGGTCCCCAAAACCTTGCCCTAAACTCATCTGGGCAGCTTCTCCAATCTAACTTGGCTGTGTCAAGCAGGGCTGGAGAGACTGCCCAAACAAGCGTTACAGACCATAAGAGGATCAAGGGTTGAGTTGAGTTTGACGATTGAGTGGATGAAGCAAGGAGAGAGAGGGGTCTAGTGAAAGACAAAAGAGAAAAAGAAGATTAGAAAGGGAAAAGAGGGAAAGAGAAAAGACGGGAAACAATCTAGAACCAGGAGATTTCACAGGTAAATCACAGGGGAATTTCTACACTCCCGGTGACTGGTGAGCATCTGGAGCAACGACAAAGTCCAGATCAATGCATTGAGAGAGGTTGAGAATAGACGACTTGGCAGCAGACTTGGTTAAAGCGTTGGCTACCATGTTGGCAGTGCCTATCAGTTGAATCCGGATGTTGTTGTGCCTGACTTCTTGTTGGATGCCTTGGGTTTTGAGGTCAATGTGGCAAGTTTTGGGGTTGGAACCAAACTTCTTGACCTTGTCATCAAGTCCTTTGTTATCAATGAGATGTTGATTAGAGAATTGATTCTTGAATTCAATGTCACTCATCATGAGTCATTCATTGAGTTTGGCGTCATCAATAAGATGGTTAGCAGTGTTCATTTGAATGTTTCACATTTCAGCCAGGAGGTCCTTCAACCAGATTCCCTCATGGAATGCATCAACAAGAGGGTTTAACTTGGCTTTGGTTGAGGAATACGTTACAGATCTTTGCTTTGCACTGTTCCATGATACAAGGGAGCCGGAGAAAACACAAATAGCCACATTGGGAGGTTCAATATTGAGGGTCGTTGCCCCAAGAAGCATTGCTGTAGATTTGCAGAAGTTGGTCTGGCTGTCTGATCTCCAGGGTGAGTTTCAAGTCAGTTGTTCCCTTAAGGTATTGCCAGACCTTTTTAACTTCGTTCCAGTGAGTCATGCCTGGCTTGACAGAGTAGCAAGCAAGGTTAGATCAAGGTTAGATACGGCAAAACTGATATTTGTTCTAGTGAGTTGAGCAATGTGATTGAGTAATCCAATGGCGGATCTGTAGTTGATGTTCAGCTTTTTGAATCTGGCGTGATCTTTGTCGGAGGCGTCTACCAGTTTGAGATTGGGGGTCGTGGGAGTGACAGACATCTTGCAGTCAGTCAGGCCCAACTCCTTGACTCCGAAGCAACATCTTGATTTTGCCCTCTTCCTTCTTGAATTTCATTCCCAAGATAGTGTTGGGCTTGTGGCACAATGAGTTGCTGAAGCGTGTTTTGAATTCTTCTTTAAAGTTGTTGCCTGGGCCAACAAGAACCAAGTTGTCAATGTGGAAGAACACAAAAGAGAATTTGTCGTCCCAGATGTAGAGACAAGGATTGCAGTTGGATTCTGTGAAGCCTATGGAGTTCAGCCATCCGGTGAGAGTTTTGTAACAGCTCTCAGGGGACTGCTTGAGACCGTATAATGACTTTGTGAGTTTCAGATATGGAGTCAGGCAATTGACTCCTTTTGGCGTCTTGATGAACACTTCTTTGGAAATTGGAGCGTGAAGAAAGGCCCCTTGAACGTCAAATTGAGTTATCTTCAGGTTCTTGTGGAGAGAATATAACAGCAGTATATGTACCATTGAGACTTTGCCAGTTGGAGCATAGGTTTCTTTTTAATCTGTGCCATGAATCTGATTGAATCCTTGGACACATAGTTTTAATTTGAATTTGAGGGGATCACCATGAGTGTTGTCTTTGATTTTGAACACCCATGTGATGTTCAAGGGATTTGGCGGTTCTTTGGCGTAGTCTTCCCAAACCTGGTGGTTTTCAATGGAGTTAATATCTTTTTCAATTGCTTCTTTCCAGAACTTGGAGTCGGAGCATCTGATGGCCAACTCAAACGTGTTTGGTTCATAGTAGTGATGAAAACCGTATCTAACGGGTGGCTTGATTTGAGATCCGTCTCTGAGGGTACTTGTTGGTGGGTTGTTTTGATTTTGAGGCTGCGGAGAGTAGTTTATGGGCAACAGCAGAGAGTTGTCAGGAATCAGTTGTTGTTCAATTTCTTGATCTGAGTCCAAAGTATCTTCACCATCAGAATTTTTCTCCCAGTGGTTGGAAGATACAGTGTCTTGTGGGCCTGAACGGCCCTCATCACTTCTCTGCGGAGTTTCAGTTGGTTCTGGAGTAGGAGCAATGTCCAATTCTTTGTTGAATTTGACTTGTTGAGTGCGTTTGGGTTTCTTCAGAAAACAGACATGTTTGGTCTCCACAACTCGTCCCGCCTTTGTTACTAATCTAAACAACCTGAGGTTGACGTCGAATCCAACTAATAGGCCTTCTTCCTGTTGTGACAGGTTTTTTCTATATTTTCACATCTCACAGTTTGCGTTGTTATTCTTTTCTCATTACATATTTTCTCACATTTTCCTGTCACTTTTTTACATATTTTCTCACCAACCCAACTATGTACATAGATATTGTGTCTATAAATAGTGGTTCTTCCTGAAATACATTTCCCCTTGGGGGAGTTTGCTTCTGTTTTCCTTCATTCTCATCAAATATTAGGATTCCGGCATAACACTTCCCCCTTGGGGTCAAACTTCCATCCCTTCTTCCAATTCATGCTGAGAATGACGGCAGGTGTCCCAACTGGTCTGAGAAAGTCAAGTGGGAAGGCACAACCGTGGATGATTGACCACAGTGAAGCAGTCTGATTCTTGCAAGGAATTTGATTGAAGGCTAGGCACAAACATTTAAGGAATTTGTGCCAAAAGTGCTTCTGAACTTTTGAGGAGTTGAGAGTTGCTTGTATTGATTCCACAATAGTACAATTGGCCCTTTCCACTCTACCATTGTGTTTGGGATGGTAGGGTTTTGAAAATAGCCTTTGGATGTGATTCTCACTGAGGAACTTGACTAACCTATTCCCAAAAAATTTACCGCCCCCATCTGAGCAGATCATTGAGGGAAAGTAGCCCCAATGTTGTTTTTCCATTCCCAACAGTCAGATCAAGAAGTTAGTGGTGTCATCCTTGTGTACAAGAGGAAACCCCGCTAGGTACCCCAAGTGATTGCCCACAACCGTTAGGATAAATTGGTGCTTGAGGCTGGATTTGGGTTTGATTGAACCAATGAGATCAAGGTGAATCCTATTGAACGGCTTGTCAACAGTTTTTGATTCAATTTTGAAGGGTTGTTTGGTGATTTTTGCCATTATGCACAATTTATATTCAAGAGAATCTCTTTGACTTTGAGATATGGAGCTTTCTAGGAGATGACTGATCCTAGAAATCAACACATGTCCAAACTTGTCATGAATTTCTTGGAGTGATTCTTTGGGCAATGTTATAAGTGCAGTGTTGCTGGAGCCGACTTTATCCAGGTTAGAAACTGAGTAGAGGTTGTTCTTGATGTTTCCCCCAAAGACACGGTTCCCTTCCTTTGTTACAGAGAAGCTTTGGCCTTTGGCAATTACCGTGCAGCCCTTCTCGTTGAGTTCTCCAGCACTGATCAAGTAGATCACAATATTTGGGACAAACAGGCAGTTTTCAAGTCAAACCATGTTGTTGCCCCAAGTGAGTTTGACTGATCCTCTTCCTTTGATAGGCAGAGTGGCCCCATGTTTCCCAGTTTTGATCACATCAAATTTGCCCATTTCAATCTTGTCAAAGAACTTGAGGTCATTAAAGATATGTGCTGAGGCACCACTGTCCAGAATTATCCTTGATTTTGGGTCTCCCAACTCCACCCACAGAGTGAGCCGAGACATGAAGTACCCCTCTTTCTGCTTCTCTTTCTCTTTGCTTGCTTTATATTGAGTCTGAGACTCTTGCCACCATTCCGGGGCCTTGTTGGGATGCAAGTGCCAGCAGTCATTGCTTGTGTGGTTTTGATCCTGCTTTGGGTTGCAATAGCAGTCCTTGCACCTCTTGAGTTCCGTTTGAGTAGGACCAGATCCCCCGGATTTTGTGGGTTTTCCTTTTTGTGAAAACAGCCCCGCTTCTGTGGTTGACAGTGGAGTCTCCTTTGTTTCAGCTCTAGACTTGTTGTTAAATTGAATTATATGATTGCAGAAAAATTTGACATTCAGCTCCTTATCTGAATGCACAATTTGTTGCTTGAGATTGTGCATCAAGGTAGGGAATTTGAATAATACAAGGTACGCAAGAATATCCTGGGGCAGATCTATGCCAACATCCACTAGCTTTTTGATGGCCACCTTGATGTTGGTGACAAAAGCTTCCACCAAGTCCTCCTGGAATTTGAAGTATAGGAAATTGTTCAAAATCCGCGCTCAATTTGATGCTTGCAACAAAGCAAATCATTCCTTGCACTGCCGGCATTAACCGGTCGAACACGGCTGCTCGAGCAGTGCTCGAACAGCCGTGTTCGACCGGTGGTCGGACGGACACTGTCCGACCAAAGCGAGAGCCAACTGGTCGGACAGATTTGTCCGACCGGTCCCGGCTGGTCCTGTGCAACCGGTCCCAGGAACTGATCGGACAGGCCTGTCCGACCCGCCGGCAGGTGCTTCGGTCGGACAGTGCCTGTCCGACCACCGGTCGAACACGGCTGTTCGAGCACCGCTTGAACTGCCGTGTTCGACCGGTTAATGCCGGCAGTGTTGATGGAGGCCCAGAGTTTTTGAGCAGAGTCACGATTTTTGGCAGTGACCACGTTGTTGTGAGTCACACTTTCCATCTTAGAAATGATAAGGAGTGTTAACTCCGCGTTGTCCGACTCTCCTAAAGGGACGTCTGCATTGTTTAAGGTGTTGAGTACCCCCCGTAGCTTGAGGAGAGCCGTCAACTTGTCCTTCCATATGGAATAATTTTCCTCTGTGAGTTGGGGAATTGTTTCCAAGGCTGTCTTCAGCATGGCCTGTCTGAAGCCATTGCGTGCACCGTCTGCCATATTGCCTCCCTGCACCTGATTTGGTTGAGGTTGGGGGATGTGAGCTTGAGGATTAGGTCCTGGGGGTGGGTTTGGTGGGATGTGGTCAGGCGGCGGTTTGGGCAATTCCATGCACTACACGTTCAATAGATTTCCTTTCAATGCTCCCGCACCAGCCCTTTTTGTTTGCAATGATTCCGGTTGAGTAGGCTTTTAACCGTAAAGAATCTAGAATCTGATGATTGAATTACGCAAACAAGGGCCAGCACACTGAGAAGAAAACATCAGGAGACAATTCAAAAGAAACAATAAAAAAGATGAGGAAGAGATAACCAACATTGAGTCATGAGAAGGTTGGTGGATTGAGGAAGCTGAACCAGAAGGAAAAAATGTGACAAGATGAAGGACAGAGGCTGAGGAGAAAAGAGTCAGTAAGATGGTATTGAGAAAGAATGGAGTTGGTTGGTTTCTCACCAGTCAAGAGAAGAGATAGGTTGAAAGGATCTGAGGAGTGAGCAAGAGAAGGAGGAGAGGAGTGAGCAAGTGAAGGAGGTGAGGAGTGAGCAAGTGAGCAGTGTTAAGAGGATTGAGGGTTGAGTTGAGTTTGACAATTGAGTGGATGAAGCAAGGAGAGAGAGGGGTTGAGTGAGAGACAAAAGAGAAAAAGAAGATCAGAAAGGGAAAAGAGGGAAAGGGAAAAGACAGGAAACAATCTAGAACCAGGAGATTTCACAGGTAAATCACAGGGGAATTTCTACAGCTTCCAGCATTTAAAGCATTGCGGGACAGATCAAACGTAATGTGCGCCCCAACATATTTCATTTTGGAGGAACAGGCCGGTCTATACACCACGGCAAAAAACATAAGTTTTTTGTGCGGTTCTCAAAACCGCACGCGCAGGTTTTCTATTCAATCTGCAGGGGACGTTGGCTCCGGGCCCCTGCAGAAACCGTTTTTCAAAAGTTTGTGCAGAACTTTGAAAGAGGTAACAGACCCATTATGAAACCCCAAAAAAAAGCCTGTAAAAACAGTAGGTTCAATCGAGCCAATTGACTCTTGCACGCAAAAGACATTTCCCACCGGTCAAATTCTTGGGCTGGTTTGCAGGCTGGTCAAGGCAAAACCAAGAGCCAAACCTGCGCTCTTGATGAATCGCAGGTCATGACCCTGCCTCCATTGCCCATGTCAGCTTGCTACTGAGTCAGAGACAACCTGACAAAGCAACACTAGTAATATAGAAATTAATGAAAATACATGAAAAATAAAAACAACATTATTACCATATGTACAAACCCTGAAAATAGTACATATGCTGATAATTGATACCAAATAGACATGAAATAACTGTAATTATAAGGAATAATCATAAGGTAACCATAGTAACACATAAAAGTAAGAATAATAACTAGTAACCTTATTTTTACCCAAAAACCTTCACAAAGTTCTGGACCCTTAAAAATAAGTTAGAACTAAAATAAATAACCACTTTTTACAGAAAGTGTGAATAACTTCTAAACCTTGAGGATAACTTAGAATATTATGTCATATTCTGAATCCTCATGTGAAATAATGTAGGGTCCCTCACTGGAAGTACCCCCAAATTCCTACTCCTTCACCTTGAACCAATTACTTGTAACAATTGGCCACACCCATGTGTCACAGATGCACATTACACACGTATGTGCTTGATATATATGCATACTGTATGTGAAAGGACCAATTATGGACTTATAATTGAGGTGTTCTGTATAGTTTGAGAGTTAGGCCCAATTGGGGTTTAAACCTCCAACCCCGCGCGTGGATTATATAATCCAATTGGCAATTGGCCAAATGCGTGGAAATAGGCAATTACCTAGTTACCAGGTACAGCAGAACCAAAAAAGGTTGCAACTTTTGCACATTTTTTTAACAAATTTGGCCGCAGTTAAAACTTTTCAAGCTGCGGGTGAACGTCCGTGCGCTACATGTGGCCTGAAGCCCGCGCAGCACCAATACAGCCAGTGTTGGTTTACCTGCAAACTGACAGCAGCTGTACAAACAGGAACGCACTCCTCCCCCCTGCCATAGGCGCACCAGGCTCAGAACCAACCACGCCGTAGGATAATCAGGATAACCATAGGAAGGAAACAGGTCAAGTCCTTTTTGTTTTTTCTCTTTCTCTGTTGTCGCATCCTGACTGATCCATTTAACTTTCCAGACCTATGGATCATTTCTCAGATATTGAGCAATCGCCCTCGCCTTCCGCGCAGTCCATGGAGGAATGGCTCCACCATCCCCTCACCCCTCCTTCCGATAGACATGTTCCACAACTATTTGATGACACTGCCCATCTTACCGCCCGCCAAAATTGTTGCCAAGAAGCCTTCATTGAGAGACAGAAAGAAATTGATCCATCGCTTGCGGCCTTAACAACTCAAACTTCCCAATCTCGTGATCAATCCACTAGCCCTTGAGTTGAAAGTTCTAGACGATGCGAACCAAGCCAGATATCTCACCCTGATGCCGAGACATCCTTAGGCCGTCATGAAGTTCCGATTCACATTGAGTTTGCTTTTTTTTGTCCAGTTCCTAATCCAGCCGCTGTAAAAAACCCTCAAAAACGACAAACTGCACCCTCCAGTTCACCCCCAATCAAAAAAATTCAATCTGAGCTTGACAAGGTCATCCTTGTGTGGAGGACTGAAGAACACAACCTCGATTATTTCAAGGATTTGGTTATTCGAGCTATCAAAATGGAGGAGGATGAGTCTCTTGGCCTATTAGTTTTAGACCAAGAGAAGGATCGAAACATATACTGGAACGTGAGCATCCCGCATGGAGGCAGCTTCTCAGCAAACCAGAAGAGAAGACTAGACACTCCCAAAATCTTCAAACAGTTTCTTGCGGTGGCTTCGGGGACTTCTGAAAGCCGCAAAATTGTTTGCCGCATGGTCCAGAAGGACCCCAAGATGGCTGCAGAGGTAACTTCATTACTGCATACCAACAAATGATTGTATCAACTGAGCTAACCAATCCTTTCATTGAATCTTTTAAAGAGAGAATCGGCTTACAAACATCTCAAAAGAACGCATGAAAGTACTAGCCAGGACGATGCAACTGAACAACTGTCCAAAGGCGCACAATCGTCAGCTTTGCTTAGTGACCTGGTCATGCAATTGTTTGCCAAACATGAACCTGTCGCACGCCTGACTGGAAGCCATGAGCTCAATGTCGCCCTCAATCCGTATAACAACAACGAATTCTTCCATTTGTCGCTGCCCCAAGCAAACATTTGGGCTAAGGCTCTTGTATGTGAATTTCCTCCCTACATGTTGCAATTATGATTCATGTAACATTTTTTCTTTCTCTCATAGAAAAGCAAAGCCCTTGGAGTTACTCTCACCAACCCACCAAAAACCAAACTCTTTGCTTATAAGCCAAGTAATGCCCCCGGTCCTTCTGATCCATCCAATGGTGGTGCTTTGCTACTAGGTGTGGCTCAAAATACTGCGGTTCCTCCTCCGCCTTCAATTAACGGTGCACCACCTGCGGCATGGACGATGCCATACTCAACAATGCCCATGAATCCATTGATGAGCATGTACGGCAATGTTCATCCCCTCATGTTGAACACAATGAACACCCTCAATCCAATCAATCCAACCAATCAAAACGTTGTCAATGTTCCTCCAACCTCACCTCCAAGAACCCCACCAGGCAATACTAGCACTCTTCAAGACTTCTTCAGATTTGCTCGTGTTGAAGACGATTCACCAGAGATTAACGGCGGGCTTAAAAAAATTGGTCTCACCCATTGGTCGATGTTCAAACACTACAAACCACATGAACTCACCCCACATGGGGTGCCCGACGCGCCTGCTCTTGCTCTTGTAGTTGCAGCAAATGAATTTGGACTCCATCTCTATCATTTGTCCAAGTCCCAATAAGCAACTTGCTGATGTAATTCCATTCCTTTCTAGGCCTATCATTCTCATGGTCATTGTGTTATCCCTTGTTTTAATTTCTTTCTATTTCAAATCAATCTTAGATGGTTTCATTTTTATAGACATTGTTTTCTTTTTCTTTTTTACAACGGAAATTTTCAGCAATGTCAATTCTGCTATTGCAACATTTTTAACCACTACAAAAGATGTATTTCTAAACATCTCAAGTGAGAAAAGTCCATTGAGAAGAGGAATACAACCGGCTATTGATTGGAAAAATAATCAATTGATGTATCCTGATCCTCAAAAGAGACCTCTCATAATATTTGGGGTTAAGATCAACCTGGCAAAGTTTTCGATTTCGTTGCCATCAGTTTCACCTCCATCGAGTTCCCCGTATTTCCGTATTGCAGCCTTCAAGACACTGAAGGCCTTCTCAATAGGATTAAGGTCGGGGGAATAAGGTGGTAGATAAACCAAGTGGCATCTGTGTGCCTCCACAATCTCCTCGATTTGCCCATTGTGGTGGATTTGGGCATTGTCCATCACCAGGACACTACAAGGTCCTGGGAAGGGGTTCATCTTGGGAACCTGAGGCAACAGGAAGTTTCAAAGTAAAACTGGTTTGTTTAACTTTGATCTGATGGAAAGTCAAGATTAAATCAAGAACTCACCAAAACATGCTCCAAATAGTGTTCAAAGTCAATTCGCTTGACATTCTCGCTCTGGACCATTACCGAAACAAGCCCGCTGAGAGCAACTGCTGGAATTAAGTTGAATTGATGTGTCGCACGAGCCACTGAAGCTCTTGCATTCCTCTGTCCCAATGGAGCCCACCCTCGAGTTCGGAGGACACCATCAAGGCAGATGCCGCTTTCATCTATAAAAAACCAATTAGCCAGAAGACAAAGACATCAGAAAAAAGATTATGCTTACCTGTGAAGACAAGCATCTCTGGGTTATAATTAGCCACCAGAATAGTGTACTCGGCTCTTTGACGCAAGTCCTGGTTTGGATGCACCTTGCGCATAGTCTTCTGTGACAAGCCAAGTCGTTGATGCAGTTCGTTTGATATCGTCTGTACCGATATACGTATGTTACGTTTGTCAAGAAGTTCCTGTTGTATTTCGGCAAGATAGACCTGTGGTTTCTTGGTTACCATTGAAAACACAAACTGATGTTCTTCTTCGTTCAGAGCCAATGGTTGTCCCTTCAGTTGGTAGGTCTCAGGATTTGTGACTACCGACCGAGTAGTGTTGTAAAGCAAGCACCATTGTCTGAGGGAATCCAAGATGACATTGGCACCATGCAAAGTATTTATCTCATCCAAAGATTCCCCTTGGAGGGAAGACTGGACCACAATAAACTTGAATGAGGTTGAGTATTTGTGATACATTAAGCCTAAGGAGAAAGGGTGGTGTCAGCTATTTGGGGTTTTAAATAAGGGGAAAGTGGACTTACCTTGGGATTTGAAGCCAATGATAAACAATGTGGATTAAGATAATGGATTGATTGAGCAGTGTTTTGGTTTTACACAGCTGAATAAACAGAGAGTGGCGTGCGTGCACGGATGTTCAAAAAACACTGCCCCTGCAGAAAAGTTTTAATTTTTACGCAAAAAGTTGCAAGCTTTCTTGGCCCTGCTGTGTGTACAAGCATAAACAGTGTACAGGAAGATTCTACATGACGGATTTGCAAGGTTTAAGTAATAAAAACCTTAAATACCTAAGATTAACACAGCCAGCATGGCCTTTAAAGATTGGCCATAGCCATTTGTGGCCCATTTCAGATACAATCACCCGTCAGTGTTGCTATGTACCTTGGTTACAATGACTAAATAGGTTATTAAGGTCATGGAAAGCACTTGTGACGCTGAATTAATGACCAGCAGTGTCATTGGGATGAGCCTTGTTAGTGCCAATCTCCCAAATTGGCCACATTGCGCTGAAAACCAGTTACTACACGTGCACAGGCAGAATGGTCCTCTACTATGAGTGAAATTAGTATATATAGAGCCCTCTTTCCACGCCAAAAGTTGTTCCCCATCATCAATTATTATTACAGTCAATCAGTTACGCCGTGTCCTGTCCTTATTTCAGTTACTCTGCCCTGTTTTGCCTGTTTTATCCTTGGTGTTCTCTTTAAATCAACCATCCTACGTGTCCAGCTCCTGCTCAGAAACCCTTCGATCTACCCAGCAGCTCTACTTCACCCCCCTACGTGGCTTTTTGGCTTGAAAGAAGCAATAGTGAGTACTTCTTTCATCCTTCTGTCCCCATTCTGGTTCCTTAATTGGAAAAGCACTTTGGTATCACCTTCTGTTACACAGAAACCCATTGTTTGCTTAATCAGATACCACCCTGCTTAGCAGATCTCTGATTTAGAGGGCACCTACAAACACCCCTGCGCCAGCAGGCCCCTCTATAAAAAAGAATTATATTCTTTTTATTTCTTTCTTCACTACTTTTCTTCGTGAGAATACCCCACTTTACCCTTCATTTGCACTCTTATCACCTTGTGTAGCAAAAAGGTACTAGCCCTTGGCATCACAGAGGCTGACAGCCCACCACTCATGATCAATACAAGGGAGGAACAATTTGTGTGATCTGCACCTGCTTTCTTGCACCCAGCATTTTTTCTGAGAACCCTTGATTTCTCAAAGTATCAAGAGAAAACAGGCTCAGTGGCTTCCCGCTGTTAACTTCTTTTATTGGAAAAAAAAACCCCTTCCAAACCTGCGACTTAGCGCTGTTGGATTTCGCTCTTGCTTGTTTGTTCGGAGCACATCCTTTTTTTTCGCTTGTTGATGTCAGATTCAATTGTCCCACAAAAAAAAAAGGTCTTGTGGGACAATGGATTTGTGAACCTCAAGATTCGACGTTTGCATCCAAAACGTTACCAGCAAATTCACATAAGCGTTCTCTTTTGGCGTGGTGTGTAAAGTTGGAGCACGCAGCCTTTCTCCTGCATCCACACAAGGTCATAGCTGTCCATCCATCCAGCCTTCAGTTTCCCACATACCCACACACAAAAAAAAGAACCGCCCAAGACAAAACAAAACAAAACACGTCAAAAGAAGCCACCACCAAAAAAAAAAGAAAGATGTCTCAACAAGATCATAGCCATTTCATGTATTGATGGCAAAAATCTAAGTCTATAATGTAAGGGAGTATCATATAAGGTGGTTTGATGTGATGTGATGTGGTTCATTGTAATGTGGTTTAATGTAAGGTAGTTTAATGTAAGGTAGTTTAATGTAAGGTGGTTTAATGTAAGGCGATTTAATGTAAGGCGATTTAACGTAAGCTGATGTGAAGTAAATATGATACATATGCATGGAGGTACGTATAAGTAAATGAGCAAGCAAGCAAGGAAATATGTACCAAGGAACAAACAACCGTGCCGTATCCAAAAAAAAAAAAAAAGAGGCAACCAAAGGACAGAAGAGAAAAAAAACCCAGACAATCCGCGGCCCGTCGTCCCTTCTAACTCTTCTACCCCCTCCACACACACACACACATACACACACACACACACACAAAACGGGGGAAAAACACGCATCCTTCTTCTCCTCTTCCTCTTCCAAAAAGAAAATGATAAGGAATAAGAGAGAAATGGAAAAATGCCAACGCGAAAGAAAACAGAGAGACGACGACGACGACAACAACAACAAGGTAATAATAAAGAAAGAGGAAGAGGAGGAAGTCCCAAAGAGAATAAGAAAAAAGGTGTAAAGATGGGGGGGGGGTGGTTGGGCGGTTATGAGGGATGCGGCTAAAGAGAAGTTAAGACTCGGACGCGGCAGGGGGTGACTGAAGCGCGAGCGAGGAAGAGAAAGAGCGAAAAAAGGCGAGAATCAGAGAGAGAAAGAGATGTATAAATGAGCAAGAGGAGGTAGGGGGGGGGAGAATCAGAGCTGGTTGATATAGTCGAGCGCGGCGCGGGTTTCGGGGTCGAGGAGGAGGGTGGCGGTGTTGTTAGCGGAGGAGTTACGGGTGGAAGAGGCGGGGGCTGGTGCGGGGGCAGAGCGGGCGAGCGGACGGGGAGCGGGGACGATAGAGATGTCGGAGGAGGAGTGAGGCTCGGGGATGTAGGGCTCGGGGATGTATTGATCAATGTCGTGGTCGATGGGCGGATGGTCGCTGTCGCTAAAGCCGTTGGGCGCATCGAAGGAGAGCGGGCGGGGGCCGAACAGGTCGTCGGTGTGGGCCGAGAGCCCAATGGTGAACGGAATACCCTCGAGCACCGAGCCGTACCCGGATCGCAGCGACGAGACCGAGGACAGCCTTGCCAACTGTTGTTGTTGTTGTTGTTGTTGTTGTTGCTCGGCCTCCTGCCCACGTACACTCCCCCTTCGACCGCCCTTCGAACCCCCCGCAAACGGCCGCTGCGGCGTCGCTAACGACGACGACGATGTCGCCATGGGCAGCGTCGGCAGCCCCGGAAGCCCGGGCACAGAAGGCGACGAGTGAGACGCCGCCGCCGCCGCCTCGACCACCGACGAGCGCCGCGCCTCCTCCGTGATGATCGATGACAGCGAGATCGCCCGGTCGCGGCCCAGCGCACGCAGGTTCACATGGTGATGCGTGGACGTCGGGAGCAGCGGCAGGTCGCCTGGCTGCTGCTGTAAACGCTGCTGCTGATGTTGTTGCTGCTGTTGCTGTTGCTGCTGCTGCTGCTCGTGCTGCTGCTGTAGGATGCGCTGCGCCAGCGTGGCCGCCGACCGGCCTAGCACCGTCGGGAACTCCACCTCCTCGTCCTCGATGAAGCTGTCGCACACGCTGCTCCCGCCGAAGCTCGAGCTGGCGATCGAGTAGGCGGCCGAGCGCGACCTCTGGAGTGGGGCCGCGGAGCCCTTCGCCATGGAGCGGCGGTCGTACGAAGGGCTACTGATCTCCTCGGTCGTGCCTTCGCAGCGCCGGTGAACCGCGGTGCCCTCCATAGCCGATAGATCTGAAAACGGGTCAAGGCTGTGTCTCAGTCCCGCTGCTGCTGTCGCGGCCGCCGTCGAGCGTGGCGATTCGTCGAACGAGAAGGACGACTGACCAGACAGCGAGCCGCGGCTCTTGCCCAGGAACCCAGTCCCGGGCGGCGAAAACCCGAACGTCTCTCGCACGTTGTTAGTCCCCGCGATACGGCCGGCGGCGGCGGTGGTGGTGGACTGCGGCGAGTCCGTGGTGGGGAGCGACAGCGGCGAGGGCCCGTGCGGATGCGCGGCACTGGGCGGGAGCCGCACCACCCGCGCCTTCTCCTGCCCACGCAGGGCCACCCTTTGCACCGCCGCCTGCCGCCCAGAGGCCGTCCGGACCAGCGTCACCGGTGTCACAATCATCGCCGGGTCCAGGATGCTGCTCAGATGGCTGTCGTGCGTGGTGGCCTCCGAGGAACCCGAGATGGGCCGATTCAAGCGAGGATCCAGGCGCGGCGTGGGTAAGGTAGGGTGAAGTTGGCTCGAAGAGTCGGTGCTGGAGGACAGCGGCGGATGCAGTTGCAATGAGCATGAGAAGGACGAAAACCCCTGGAATTCGGCTGAGGTGGGGGTAGGGACGGTAGTAGTAGTAGTAGTAGTAGTAGTAGTAGTGGTAGTGGTGAGAGCGCCGGGTAGCCGTAGGTCGAGGTCCGGTGCTCGATGCGGTCTGATGGGTTTGTGGGGGTTAGTGATGGAATGTGTGGGGGAGGGGAGGCTGGGGGAGATGAAGGATGATTGTGAATGGTTGTTGGGATGGGATGTGGGCGAGTGAGCGTTCTTCTGGAGGAACTGGAGTTGATCGGTGGGTGTTTTCTGGTCAGTGATGTGGCCGAGGCTACTACTAGAGTCCTTGTCGTCGAATCGCGAGATGGAGAGTGATCTGGGCTTAGTGGATGGTGGCACGTAGGCGTTCGGTGGGTTTGATGGCGGTGGGGGGGAGGAGAGTAGTTCGACCGTGCTGGTGTGGGATGAGTGATTCGGTTTGGCGAGGATGGAGACGCCGCTGTGTTTGTCTGAGAAGGGGTCTTCTGTTGATCATCACAAAAAATAAATAAATAATAGGGTGTGTTGTTAGCAGGAGAGGAGTAGTACTATGAGGACGGGATTGAAGAGAGAGAGGACATACCATCGGACTCGATGACGGAGGGGGTGTTGGGATCCCTTGTGTCGGTGGGCAGATAGATGACCGACTGATGGGTCGGGGGTAGCTCGAGCTGAGGTTTTGAGAGATACGCTGAGGAGGAGGATGATTGTTTCTTGTTCTTGTTCTTGTTCTTGTTGATGTGGTGTGGGTGTTTCTTTGAGAAGTGCTTAGGGGAGCGTGCGTTTGACTGGAAGAGGGTAGTAAAGAAGGGGGGAGCAGGTTTCGCCTGTAGAGGATCCAGAGGGAGAGGATGATCAAGAGGCCGGCGACGAGTCCGGCGATGGCGCCGCCGACGGGTGCGGCGAAGCTGGAGTGGTGCCCTGGATGGGAGGCTGAGCGGGAGTCGGCGTCCGGGTCGGCGATGCAGATGTTGCGTGGACAGGCGGAGCAGGTGCGTGGAGTCTGAACGCAGGTCTGGGCGAGGGAGCAGTTACAGGGCGATGGGGCAGTGTTACAGGGGACACAGTCTGACATGCTTGCGGATGATATGATAGGGTGAATATTTTTATTTAATGTTGAACTTGGAGGGAGGAGCACTCGCTGGCTGCCAGCTGAGGGAGAGAAACTGCCAGAGAGTGTCACTAGTGTGTCAGCACTCAGACGCTGGACTCAAGTCTCAAAGAGTCAAGGGGGAGAAAAGTCAACACTGAACAACATGCAGGAGGGCCAGAAGAAAAAAACACCGGAAGGGGGGGGACTCGCAGCCACTTCAAGAGTCACATGCAGATAAATAAATACATTTTTAAAAACCGCATTCGCAAGTGTCACCCAAACGAATCAACTTCAAGCATGATCTACATAAATAACTAACTCTCCTTCTGTTTACACATTCACATGGACCCCATCTCAGATCGAAATATTCAGATTCAAGTAAATATGTAGTCATGCTGGATGTATGACTTCTCCAAGGAGGTGGGTGTCAAGCCAGCGTTCTTCTGAATAGTACTACATCCATGAGTTGAAAACAAGGGTAAACAGCTGTTCCAGCTTCTGTTTCTTTTGACGCGCACTATAATCTAGTTGTGGCTCATGAACGTGAATCCGGGTTTCACTCCAGCGCCCAAGTGCGACGGAGCTATATATATTTGCTGTACGGCGTAATAGCTGGCACATTTTTATCACGGGCATCTCCGCATATCGTATATTTTGTATCTTGTGTTGAAGAGTGTGCAGGCACGCAGTGCTAGATATAATATGTATATCTTTCAGCTGGCTCACCCAAGAAAGCTATATTCAGGATTGAGCTGGCTTGAGCTTCGACTTATACACTTACAGGCAGCCTTTGAAGAACTATTTAAATATGTACTCACGCCGACGTAGCACTCGAAGGGAGAAATGGTCATGACAGCTGAGCAGCCGTCCCAAAAGCTGTTCCAAGGCTCAGAGGTTACACATGGCCTGTTGGATGAACCTGCATGTTTGAACTCACACATTTGGACAAGTCCGTCCAGCAAGTTCTTGTGGGCTCTGTACACCACCAACTGGGCTTTTTGGACTTTCTGGGGAAAAAAGTTCAGGCTGAGTCTGGTTAAGAGCAGCTTGTCCAACCAAGTTTTTTTGTCCTCTTTTCTTGTAGTGATGACATAATCACCTGACTCTCTTTTGATCCTTAACATTCTTCTTTTTTTTTATTTTTGGAACTTTCTGGAAAAAGGTCAGTCTGAAGTCTTGAGAGCAGTTTGTCCAACAAGTTTTTTTTTTTTTTTTTTTTTTTCTTGTAGTGATCACCTGACTCTCTTTTGAAGCAGCATTTCATTCAAGCTGTGCACAAGGTTGGGACCGGCTATAAAAATAGAGAGGGCCCAGTCCCTGCACTAAACCGCGCGTAATGTGCGGGGGAGCTTGGCCCCATTTTTATGGCGCTTTCAACGTCGCTTCGAACTATTCAAGTGAATTAGATTGTCCCATTCCTCTTACTCAAGTGGACACATTTTATCTCGGCCTCTTCCAAGCGCCTGATCTGACTTTTTCAAAGTTAGAAAGTGAGGTTGAAGAGATCACGCGATTTCTTCATACATCAATATCGGATCTCGGAACACCTCAGGCAAACCGGACCATGTTATTGCAGTACCACGACTTGATGTGTATGTAGTGAGTTCTTGCTTCGTTCTCGTCAATTCGCATGCCACTGAATTGCCCTCGAACCTTACCCGCGACTCAGGTTTCTCGTGTCTTGGAAAAAAGTTTGTCCTGAAGGTTGTGATCTCTTTGGAAAAAAACCAGTACACCAAAATACGTATCTTTTAAGATACCCTCAGCTATCGAACAGCATGAACATGTGGCACCCCACACTCGAATCTCAGCAGCGGTTGTCAGTGTTGTCAGTAGAGTCATGGCTTGCTTGATAGAGCCCAGCCCCCGCCCTATGGTTAGCCAATCACTCTCAATCACTTCATAGTCGCTCATCGTGACAAGATGATCAAACTGAATCAGCAAGCGCAAGGAGGATTGCTTTTACAGCAATTAATCATTTCCCATCACATTATAACAATTGCTCGGGCATAAAGATACTTTCATTATTGTGACACAGTACGTGCAGGCCTTCTCTCTGCTTCCAGTTTTTACTTCCTGCGTATAGTTAGATCCTGTATGATGTCAGGTTTTCCTTGGCGCGAATGTCAACTTATTAATCAAAATGCGAGTCTGAGCTATCAAGCACAGCGGAAAGGTTATACATATTCGCTGGGTGTAATGATGACGATGTAGACGACTTTTTGGTTGAGACACGACAAGTGTAGCCAGCTCTGAGGTTACTTACATTTAATCCAGACATAATAAGTTGTAACATTACTACCACGAGCCGAGAAAAAGGGGAAACCAACAAC
This sequence comes from Puccinia coronata f. sp. avenae, assembly GCA_002873125.1. Taxonomy (NCBI): domain Eukaryota; kingdom Fungi; phylum Basidiomycota; class Pucciniomycetes; order Pucciniales; family Pucciniaceae; genus Puccinia; species Puccinia coronata. The sequence goes on along the minus strand of PGCI01000110.1, from coordinate 105,561 downwards.
TCCGCCCGACTCCTTCGTCAGAAGTGGTCATAAAATGAGATGACGTACGTTCCAAATCAATAACGCCAGGAGTGCAAGGGGGCGACAGACACATTGTGAAGCAGAATCAACCGTATTGCATTTTTTAGCGCTTTGTACCAGTCATCTCATATTACTATGAAACGTGTTTTGTAGGGTGAGCAGCGTCTACATATAAAGGCCCATGTCCACACATCGTTCCCATCAGGTCCCGTCTTTCTTTCCAGCCCTTTCCTTGGTGAAGTCAGCATGAAAACAAAAATGCCTTTCCCAGTTTTTCTTATTGGATTTTTACTGTTTCTGATGACTTGTGACGGTGGATTTATTCATGATGATGCAAGTGCATTCGCCTGCAACTGGATATCCCCGGATGCTCTCAACTTGCCTGATGTTTCCCAGCCTATCCCAATGTCTGAGATGCAAACCTCACATTCGATCCTCCCCGGGGCAGATGTACCCACCGCAGTGGTATCCACCTCTTCACAAGGGTTAGGGAGACTACACTCATCCTACAACCCCACATATGTTCCTGATGGTCTCAGTACCCATTTCACAGCTCATCATCCTTCAGTCTCTTCTAATTATCAGCCAGATTTTGGCTTCAATGGTTACTTCAAGGAGCCAAGCGAGGGTGATCAAATTTTCAAGGAGTATCTGAGAATGTGGGAAGGTACTTCAGAAGTACCTCGAGATGCCCAAAAGAATAATCCTAACGCAGTATCAACATCACAGTCTGCTGATCATCAAGAGACTCAAACTGCGCAAGACGTTGGTGCCTGGCACATCCACGACTTGTCGGGGATTTCAGATCACACACCATTCACGATGACCAAAGTGCCTCCCATATTTATTTCTCCCAGTAGTTTTCCCAGAGACTTGCAGATGTCAGCTATCAGCTCTGGTGGCAACCTAAGCCAAAATAGGAATTTAGAATCTTTGACTAATCTGAGGGAGATTAGATCAAAGAAAACAAAAGCAACATCTCCTTTCCTGATCAATGTTGAAAAGGTTAACCAAGATCCACACTTCCTCCAAGAACAAACCGCCAGCCCACTTCCAAGATACAAGAGAAAACGTATAAGTTGCAATGAAGTACTGTTTCAACGGTTTTTGAGAAATTTTCATCACCACTCCGTTTGCATCCATGGCCAGCAACCTAAGCATAGATTGCCTTGTATTGAAGAGGAAGGCTCACTGATGTTTTATTCAGGCGCATTTTCCATTGATAATCCCTCTTCTATTGATACTTTCAAGATCAGAGCATTGAAATCAATGATTGATGATCCAGATGCTTCAAGCAAGCCACTGTTGATTTTAGAGAATCATTTAGAAGAATATGTGAAGTACTATCATGGTAGGCATTCTTCCAAAAGAGGCAAAAAAGAAGGAACAATTGGTGGTGAAGAACATAGGGCTATTGAGGCAGGGAGTCGTGAGAGAATCAGAGATAATAATCGTGAAAAAGCAGTTACTATTATTCATTCCAAGATTGATGACTGGATGAAATTTTATGAAGCCAAATGTGGAATAGAATTTAAAGATCTTGATTTATCCAATGGCCAATACTTGGGAAACAACGCAATGAGGACTTGTTTTGTTTTGTTTCTCCAGCGGGTAGATACTATTTCAACAATTGTTGTGAAGAAAGAGCCACTAATCTCAAAGGGGAATTCGCGGGATGTCTTGAAATATGCAGCAGAAAACTTTCAATCAATCTACCAACATTCTTTGAACATAATTAACCAAAAGAAAAGGAATCATTCCTTTGATCAAATCATTTTTGACAGACAATCAAAAGTCAGGGCATCAAAAAAAGTCAACATTTTCATTGAAACATGGTTGAAGCTTGGAAAAAATGAAGATTCAAATATACCCAACATACCCTGGGAAAATAAGGCTGTAATCAAATATCTTAGTTGCCTATTTGAAGATGTCTGGTTCTACACCACTAAATCTCTGGATCAATATATTTCTCATGTTGATTTGGACAAAATTTCAAGAAGTATGAATCATCTTTCCACTTTTTGATTTCAATTTAGGGCGTTGATAAAAACACTTGGGTAATCTGCAATGACACGCGGTTTTCTCCGCAGCGCGCGCAGCGCCAAAAACCCAGTTTTCTGTGCGCACACCCGGTTTTTTTTTTATGCAATATGCATACAAAGTCAAAAATAATGCTGACCTGAGCCAACTCATCAAACATCTACCATCAACCACATCAAGAACCGTCACCACCCACCCACTAAACTTCAAACCTCCATTTCTCAACCACTCCTCAACCAAAAAAAACAAAAAAAAACACCAAACTCATCATTTTCCCTCCTCGTCAGCGCTACCCTCTCCAACTTTTGATAAAATATCTCAAAGGGTTTTTTTTGCTCACCCCTCAAACTCCCAACTCAGTTTTCCACACCACTTTTCATCCAATAGGCTCTTTTTTCTTCTCTTCTTCATCTCCACGTAACTATGGTCTCAGATTTTCCTCTCCTCTCTCAGCTTTTTCTCTACACAAAACTCCTCAAAAACTTCCAATACCTGGCAAGATTTGATTCAACCCAATTTAGACCTAGGTCAACAGGTTTTGTATGCTCCTAGAAGAAAATCTGCCAGACTTAAACAAATTTTTGTAGTTGATTCTGATTAGTTGTTTTAGTTTTTATTGTGTCTTTTTCTGCTATCTTATACCATACATCTTACTTATAGTCTGCCTGTCAATCATTACATACACATTTCTATCAATTGAGATATCTTCTGTTTGACATTTTCAACTGGGATCAAAAATGGATGAGAAATTAATTAAGGGCTATAGTTTTTACTGTTAAAAAAAATTTTCCATAGCCCATGGACAGTTCACGCGCAGCAGCTGTTTGAAGATTTGCCCAAAATCTACTCCTACTCAAATGTTGTAGCTTCTGTTTGGCATGTCCAAATGGGCTCAAAAGTGGATCAGAAACTAATTCATGGCTATAGTTTTTTACTTTTACAAAAAGTTTCCATAGCCCATGAACGGTTTACGTGCAGCAGCTGTTTGAAGTCAGGATGAAACCGGGTTGGGTTCGGGTCAAAAAACAGTGCCCAGACCCGACCCATCAGTAGAGCGGGTTGGGTCGGGTCGGGTCAAATTCTCCATTTCCCTGACCGGACCCGGACCCATTTAGCCGGAAACCGGGTCTGGGTTGGGTCGGGTCGGGTTATTACCGGGTCGACCCGGACTTCATACCCTCATAAGGGTATGAAATTACCTAATAATGATATTTCGTCTGCTTATCGGGTCAACCCAATGCAATATGGCTGCCCGAACCCAACCCGGAATATGCGCGGGTTGGGTTGGGTCGGGTCAGAATTGCAAGATATTCTGGAATTTCTGCCCGAACCCGACCCATTTAGAGCCGGGTCACGGGTCGGTTGCGGGTTGGCCCGACCCACTTTCATCCTGAGTTTGAAGATTTGGCCAAAATCTCCTCCTATTCAAATGTTGTAATTTCTGTTTGGCATGTCCAAATGTGCTAAAAAGTGGATTAGAAATTAATTAATGGATATAGTTCTTCAGCGTTTTAAAATTTCACATAGCCCATGAATGGTTCACGCACAGCAGCTGTTTGAAGATTTGTCCAATTTTGCCTGGTTTGCCCAGATCAGAAACATTTCAAGGGGGCATTTTTATGTAAAATGTATATTTTCATGGTTTTACTCACCCCTCAAAGTGTAGGAAAAAGATTTAAAACCTTGAAGAATCTTTGAATACAAGGGGTACAAAAATAGTTGAAAAAACCCGGGTTTCCCCCCCAAAAACTGGGAAGCAGTTTTTCCATTGAAAGTGGTGGTGACTATTAGATTCTACACCCTTGAAAGTGTGGGAGACAAACTTCAAATCTTGGAAAAAGTTCAATTCTGCGGGCCCATGGAATTTACACCAAAATTCTGTTGAAATTGATTTTTACATGCCAAGATGACATTTTCATGTTCCAAAAGTATTTTTATAAATTTTGATATACATGAGATAATTGGAAAAAAAAAAATGAAATCAAAAAAAAAAAGGTTGAGTAATGACCTCAAAAAAAATATTCAAAAAAACCGGTTGTGTGCGCAGAAAACCGCGTGCACACCGTTGTTGGCCAACCGTCCGCCCGATGTTGGCTCAATGTAAAACCACGTGTCAGCGCGGATTACCCAATGGTTTTTATCAACACCCTTAATTTATCAGTTTTCATATATACATAAAGGTTTTATTGCTTTGATTGAAGTCAGTTCCATAAATTATTTCCCGGCCATACAAAACTGACTCAGCTTGGAAATACATTGCATTGAATTTCTTTCATCATTCTACTTTCAATCTTCATTTTGGCACAACTTCAATTTTTCTTCTAACACATAATACAATCCTACTCTTCTTTCCAAAAAAAAAAAAGATACAGTTTCTATGAATACTTCCAAAATTTCATTAATCCATTATCACTTCACTCACCAACATTTTTTAACATTTTCATATTAAACTTTGATTGCTCAACTCCATCATCAATTGTCTGTTTTTCACAAACTATTTCAATACCATCATATCCATCTTTGTGACCATTGGGGTTGCAGGGTGCCTTCAAGCCTTGCAGGGGGGTTCAGTCAAGATTTATTAGATTTCCTTGGCCTGTGGTCAGCCCAGCGTAGCTCAAGCTAACCAAGTATGGGTATAGAGGGCCTAGCCCTATGCATACCTTCTCCCATTTGCCTCTCCTTGGTGAACCTGGGTTATTTGGGGGCCAGGATGAAAGATGGGGAACAAAAAACCTTTGCACAGTGAGGATCTCAAGGGTAGGAGGGAGACTTGTGGGATGGTGTGTGGGGGGAAATTTTCCTCAGTTGGCCTGCAGGTTGGAGTCATTTGGTGAATTGGTTTGTAAGTCAATGTGGTTCCGGTTCCAGGTTCTGGTTGGTGTGGTTCTCACTCCCGGTTCTGCCCATGGAGCAGCTCCAAACAACGTTTTGTGACCCAGGCCACCTGCCTACATATCTGTGGCTCTCTGCTTCAGATTAGACTATGTAGTCTCCATAGAGACTTCTGGGACATGAACACAACATTCTCACCACAAGTTCCCACATCAGTCTCACATAGCCCAGACCTGTTTCTCATAACAACACAATCTAACTTTAATCTCTCTTGTAATTGTTACAGAGTTTGCAAGGGGAGCCTTCCAAAGGAGGGTGCAGTAATTGTTGCACAGGACGGTGTGGAAATAAAGAGAGGTGCTATGTAGACTGTAATATTTGAGGTCAGAAACTTTCTGCACTTCACTTGTGGTCCAAGTACTCCACTATTTCTCCAAGTTACTATTGTTCCACATGTTTCAACACCCTTCAACAGTGATGTTCATTCCTAAATCTCTGCACATGTTACTCTGCAAGTTTCTTGAAATGGTTAAAATCTCTCTAGGTTTTTAACAATGGGTGACAACAAATTCTGGCGAAAGCAATTTTTAAATGTACTCTCTTTACAAGATGATCATTAAAAACCCCTGTTCCCATAAGAAGAAATCCCTCCTCTTTTCTCTTACTAGTCTCCTGTGAATCTACTCCAGATCCTTCCCCTGTCACCTCCTCCACTTTCCACTCCCACACTTCTATCCTAGTCCACATCCTTTCACACCCACTTTCCTGCTACCTTTTGCACTGCTTACTTATTGTCCTCACAGCTCTGCATTTTTAATGCTCTTGCCTGTTGTGTAAGAGGCACAAATGCCTCTTCACTGTAGACAACAGAGGGGGACACTAGAGGAAGATCTTTTATCTTGGAGAGAAATTTTCTAGAGCCAACATATGAATGTGTTGCTAGCACAGTAGAAGAAGATTGATTAGTCTCTCTCTACAGATGAATATGAAGAAAGAAGAGAAGGAGAGAAAAGGGAAAAGGATGAGAAAAAGGAAAAGGAACCCAGCTCACCTAGCACAGTAGAGGAAGGAAGATTAGTATATACTGAGCTAGATTGGAAGCGGGGATAGCTGAACTAAATAATAAAGGTGATTAGGTAATAAGATAAGTGACATGTGAAATTTCTAATTGGAGGGTTCACATGTTGCTCCACACTGCTTCTGCTCCATGCCATGTTCAATCAGCTGCCAGTCTGCCAGCCTGCCCTGGAAGATTCTGCCCAGCCTCAGCCTGTTCTGCAAAGTTTGCAGCTCCTTCCTTTCCTGGTTATGTTGGTTCTTTTCTTCTTCTACAACTATTTTACACAGTGTGATTTTGTCAGCTACATTTAGATTTGTAAGGCCCCGTTTGGCCATCCCAATTATCTGTGATAATTATGTGAAATTGGGCACACATTTAACAAGGGATCACCGGGTTATAAATTATCTTCATGCATTGCTACATGACATGCATAGATAGTCTGCTTTTGTATATAGTGAGCTTGGCCACATTTTCTTTGTTTGTCTACTTGATGCTTTATTCATTCCACACCCTCTCCAACTCAGCCTGAATGGATGCCTATATTGTTCCACCAAACTGATATTCATGAGTACAGGATTGTATCAAAAAAATGACTCATAACAAGAGTGGAAATAAGCTTACCAAGATGGATATGGGTTGGCCCAGCACAGCACAGAAATGTCCTCCAACTGGATGTTGTGAGCCTGTGTCTCTACAGTGACAGCAGGGCACAAGTATTTGGGGGACACTAGTTGGATTCCAAAAGATAAAGGAAAACAACTAGAAGGAAAGAAAGAGAGGAAAGGAAGAGAAGAAGAGGAGGAAGAAGAAAGAGAAGTCTTTTTAGACTGATTTAAGCTTATCTATCTTTAAAAGGAGATGGGTTTAAGCGGAGAAGACTCAACGCCTCCTCTCTTGAAGAAACAGAGATGGTAAAGTCAGAGACTGCCTTGATTTTTAATGCCAAAAGAAACTGGCAAAGGTTATTTATCAGGAAACCTATGTGGATTTAAGCTACAGTCCACAGAAGCAATAAAGATGAATGTTTTATGAAGCTTTTGATGATTTTATGATGTTTTATATGGTTTGATTCTTAATGGGAGAAGAGAAGAAGAAGGTTAAGGTTAAGAGGAAAAGAGAAGGGGAAGATCAAATCTCAAGATGAACTTTGAAGAAGGATAAGTTGGAAGACCTGCTTACTATTCAATCAGATGACACCAAATGACCACAACGACGTAGGGATATGATGGGACCTGTGTGATTGAGTAGTGAGGAGTGTTGATCCAAGTTTCATGAGCTTCTTCAGAGTTGGTTGATGAGTGATGATGAAAATTTTCATCTTGCCAGAGGAGAAGTGGTTAACCTTGTTGATTGAAATGCATATATTCAATATGGTTTGAACTTAGAAAATAATAGATGTTCAAAGTGTTATTACTCCTCAATTATACATCACAACTATAGACAATAGTAGATGAAAATGATCAGGAGAATGAGGGGAATATGGAGAAAACATTATTGAAGCCTTTTGGGCAATGGTTTTGTCTCTAAGGCTGACAGATGTGGAAACAGAAACTCTGTTCTGGGACAATGTAAAGAATAAAACAGTGCACAAAAAGAGGTTAGGATTGGATTGGGGATCAACACAATGAAGATACTTAACCGCCATGCGGATAAAACCCCATAGTTTCCAAGTGTTTATCCTAATCCTAACTCTAACAAAAGCTGAAAATTCTTCATATTGGCTGAGGATTCCCCAAATCAGCTGAGTATTAACACAAGTTCTTGAATCAACTGGTGATTTCTTGATTCAGCTTATGATTTCTTGAGTCAGTTGAGGATTCCTGAATTCAAATGAGGATTGAGGTGATGATTTGACACAAGTAGATTATTCATTTGTCCCACAATCTGTGGATATGCATATGCAAAAGGATCATCTAAATCATGTGGGTGGCAATATCCACCATCTTCACCAGTTTGCATGTGATGTAAGCTACATAAGCTTGTTGCTGCCAAGGTGGTTGGGTGTTACGGGTCTAAGTTAAAATGCACAGCTCCTCCCAACTTTGGCGGAAATTTTTTTAGCAGGTTTTCCCTCAACACCCCCTTGCTACATGGTGGAGAGTGATCAGTGTGGGGGTTGAGCCCATGATCTTTGTGTATGTAGGCTTACAGGGGCAGTATGGTCTTACAGTAAGCATTCAAAAAATTCATCAAGTCTCTTTAGTAAACAGATATGCTCAGGTTAAAATGAGCATATCTAAAAAAAGGAAATTGTGGATGACAGGGCTCTTGGAATCCTTCACATTAATATTTTGGAAGATCATCCTTGGTCTGGAAATGGAAACCAGGAGAAGAAATCAGGCTGTTGTGACATTCAATATCCTCTATTTATATATCAAAATCATCCTGATGACAAAGTGTTCTCACCATATAATCAGAGTCAATGGATATGCAATTGGTTTTGATGAGGAACAAGGGAAGAATGCTATTTATGATTCAGGGTTAAAAGGGGAGCTTTTTTTTTTCATCAATGAGTGGCAGATGCTGGTTTTCAGCTTCTTTGATTGAAATGGCTGAAACTCTTCTAGATGCACCACCAGTTGATCACTGAATATAGGTACCAAAAAAAGTGATGTTTGGGGGAATTCCAAGTAGTAGTACGTACATAAACAGTGAGGAAAAGATGTAGAATAAATCTGTGGGTTATACAGAGGCAATGATGGGTAGATACATGTTACCTAGTTTGCATGGTGCCAAGCAGGACTTGGGCATTTAGATTCTATCAGGTGGCCTTAAATTAACCTGACCTGAACCCCTAACTTGACCCCCTCACCAGTTTTCCTAGCCCTTCTGTCCCAGTCCTGTCAGATCTGTCAGCACGGCGCTGGAATTGGCTCCAAGCCAACAATGAATCCAATTCATTGTCATCTTGGAGCCAAGGATTTCTTGTAAGACAGGCGGCTTTTTATTCTTACCTGGATCACTGTTCTGGTGCTTTCTTTTTCTTACTGTCTTATTATGTTGATATCACTTTCTCCCTATCCTTTCTTGCATTCTGTTCTATGATCCTGGTAAGCTCTTTACTTTTTCTTTTCCTTATTCAATCTTGTACTCTATGCATATTGCTTGGCTGGACTGTTACTGTTTTGTTTTATTCTTTTCTTTTCTGTGCTCAAGATCTGATATTGGGGGCTTGATAGCCGCACGCCCTCCGGGCGTGCGCACGCCTAAAGAAAGCGGCGTGCAGCCGCTGCACGCCCCTTTGGAAAGGCGTGCAGGGGCTGCACACCAATCCCCACACGCTGCACGCCTACAATAGGCGTGCACTGCCGGCATTAACCGGTCGAACACGGCTGCTCGAGCGGTGCTCAAACAGCCGTGTTCGACCGGTGGTCGGACGGACACTGTCCGACCGAAGCGAGAGCCAACTGGTTGGACAGATTTGTCCGACCGGTCCCGGCTGGTCCTGTGCAACCGGTCCCAGGAACTGATTGGACAGGCCTGTCCGACCCGCCGGCAGGTGCTTCGGTTGGAAAGTGCCTGTCCGACCACCGGTCGAACACGGCTGTTTGAGCACCGCTCGAACTGCCGTGTTCAACCGGTTAATGCCGGCAGTGGTGCATACGGCGTGCAGGCGTGCCAAACAGGCGTGCAGAGCCTGCACGCCTGTCTGGAGGGAGTGCAAAGCCTGCACGCCCTTTGGACAGGCGTGCAGGCTTTGCACGCCTGTGGGCTCACGTAAGCCTCTTGATTCGAGAGGCTTACGTGAGCCGCGGTACCCTTATAAGGGTACCGCGGTACCCTTATAAGGATACCAAAGTACCCTTATAAGGGTACTTCGGTACCCTTATAAGGGTACTTCGGTACCCTTATAAGGGTACAGGTACCCTTATAAGGGTACCGAAGTACCCTTATAAGGGTACTTCGCATACCCTTATAAGGGTACCCGTACCCTTATAAGGGTACCAAAGTACCCTTATAAGGGTACCCGTACCCTTATAAGGGTACCAAAGTACCCTTATAAGGGTACCTGTACCCTTATAAGGGTACCAAAGTACCCTTATAAGGGTACCTGTACCCTTATAAGGGTACCGAAGTACCCTTATAAGGGTACCTGTACCCTTATAAGGGTACCGAAGTACCCTTATAGGGGTACTTTGTACCCTTATTGCCGGGCTCACGTCAGCCTCTCGATTTGAGAGGCTTACGTGAGCCGCGCGATCGGGACTACGTACACCGTAGCTCCAATTGCGCGGCTCACGTAAGCCTCTCAAATCGAGAGGCTGACGTGAGCCCGGCGATAAGGGTACTTGTACCCTTATAAGGGTACAAGTACCCTTATAAGGGTACGTGTACCCTTATAAGGGTACTTTGGTACCCTTATAAGGGTACAAGTACCCTTATAAGGGTACACGTACCCTTATAAGGGTACTTGTACCCTTATAAGGGTACAAGTACCCTTATAAGGGTATGCGTACCCTTATAAGGGTACTTCGGTACCCTTATAAGGGTACTTCGGTACCCTTATAAGGGTACTTGTACCCTTATAAGGGTACTTCGGTACCCTTATAAGGGTACTTGTACCCTTATAAGGGTACTTCGGTACCCTTATAAGGGTACTTGTACCCTTATAAGGGTACTTCGGTACCCTTATAAGGGTACTTAGGTACCCTTATAAGGGTACTTGTACCCTTATAAGGGTACTTCGGTACCCTTATAAGGGTACTTGTACCCTTATAAGGGTACTTTGGTACCCTTATAAGGGTACTTGTACCCTTATAAGGGTACTTTGGTACCCTTATAAGGGTACTTGTACCCTTATAAGGGTACTTCGGTACCCTTATAAGGGTACTTCGGTACCCTTATAAGGGTACTTGTACCCTTATAAGGGTACTTTGGTACCCTTATAAGGGTACTTCGGTACCCTTATAAGGGTACTTGTACCCTTATAAGGGTACTTCGGTACCCTTATAAGGGTACTTCGGTACCCTTATAAGGGTACTTCGGTACCCTTATAAGGGTACGCATACCCTTATAAGGGTACTTGTACCCTTATAAGGGTCACGTACCCTTATAAGGGTACAAGTACCCTTATAAGGGTACACGTACCCTTATAAGGGTACTTGTACCCTTATAAGGGTACGTGACCCTTATAAGGGTACAAGTACCCTTATAAGGGTATGCGTACCCTTATAAGGGTACCAAAGTACCCTTATAAGGGTACCGAAGTACCCTTATAAGGGTACAAGTACCCTTATAAGGGTACCGAAGTACCCTTATAAGGGTACCGAAGTACCCTTATAAGGGTACAAGTACCCTTATAAGGGTACCGAAGTACCCTTATAAGGGTACAAGTACCCTTATAAGGGTACCAAAGTACCCTTATAAGGGTATGCGTACCCTTATAAGGGTACCAAAGTACCCTTATAAGGGTACAAGTACCCTTATAAGGGTACCGAAGTACCCTTATAAGGGTACAAGTACCCTTATAAGGGTACCGAAGTACCCTTATAAAGGTACAAGTACCCTTATAAGGGTACCGAAGTACCCTTATAAGGGTACGCATACCCTTATAGGGGTACCACGGCTCACGTAAGCCTCTCAAATCAAGAGGCTTACGTGAGCCTACAGGCGTGCAAGGCCTGAACGCCTGTCCAAAGGGCGTGCAGGCTTTGCACACCCTCCAGACAGGCGTGCAGGCTCTGCACGCCTGCTCGCCTGCTCGCCATGTGCACGCCTATTGTAGGCGTGCACATGGCGTGCAGCGTGCTGGGAATGGCGTGCAGCCCCTGCACGCCTTTTCAAAGGGGCGTGCAGCGGCTGCACGCCGTGTTTATTAGGCGTGCGGATGGGCGTGCGCACGCCCCTCGGGCGTGCCGCTATCAAGCCCCCTGATATTGGTACACGTGTGATTCCTTGAAACTGCGACAGCGCTGGAATTCATCCTCATGTACAAGCATATTGATCAAAGCACACATAATATTTCTGCTGATGCTTTTTAATTACCGCCAAGGTCTCAGGTAAACTGTTTGAGATCAATTAAGACAGCATAAGCCCCTGTGAGGACTTAAATTTCCCCACAAAAACCGGGGCCATGTCCTTTGGAGGACTTTCTCCCCACCAAGGCAGGGGCTTGGCAAACAAGTGCATAGGATTGCGCTAGCCTAACTAAGCCTCTCAAACAGAGGGTCTGGGGGACCCGCCCGGAGGGCTCTCCGTAGGAGAGGCTTGTTAGGATTTCAGCTCTAGAAAGAGATGCAATGGAAGGGGGACAATCTTGAGGGGACTGAGGTTGGACCAAGGAGAAAAACCAAGGTGGTTCTTGATGAGAAAAGCTTGAACTTGATACTGTATTTCATTGGGGCAGTACAGCTTATATAGGAGCAGGTGACGTGGACAATGGGTGACAGGACATGGACAGGACAGGACAGGTGACAGGACAGGACAGGTGAGAGGACAGGACAGGTGAGAGGACAGGACAGGTGACAGGACAGGGCAGGACAGGACAGGACAAAAGGGAAAGGAGAAAAGGACTGTGAGCAGACAGACCATAATCCTGACACACCCCCGCGCGAACAGGCAACAGACAGGGTGATGATGGTGATGGAGAGGAGGTGAGTGTTGAGAGGCCAGACTGATGGCAGGGAGGCCAGACTAGTGGCCAGGAGGGGCCAGCAGTAGTAGGAGGTACAAATGATTAGTGTGGGCCTCCAGTGACAAGGGGAAACTCCAGCGACCAGAGGGAGGATCCAGCGACCACTGAGAGGCTCCAGCGACTAGAGGGAGGCTCCAACGACGAGTGCGAGGCTCCAGCGACGAGTGCGAGGCTCCAGCGACGAGTGCGAGGCTCCAGCAACGAGTGTGAAGCTCCAGCAACAAGTGGGAGGCTCCAGCAACGGGTGCGAGGTGCCAGCGACGAGTGGGAGGCTCCAGCGACAAGTGTGAGGTGCCAGCGACGACAGGGAGGTTCCAGCGACGGTACACTACAAACATTTGCAATTTCACCCAGAAAGAAAATGTGAACTTGGGATGGGAAAAACATATACCCAATTTTACAGAAAATGGTCAGAAGTGAAAAATAAGCTATAATGAGCATGCTCAGCAATTTTTTTTTTTTTACAAACTGAGCAGAAATCATTTTTATTCATTCTGGCAACTTCAGGGGATTTTGCTGAGCATGCTCAGTTTTGCTCAATTTTTATTACTGAGCCATTTTGTTGAAAAAAGTTACCATTTTGCTCAACCCAAACAGTAGTTTTTTCTTTGGGTAAAATTACAAATGTTTGTAGTGGTAGGGAGGTTCCAGCGACAACAGGGAGGTGCCAGCGACGACAGGGAGATGCCAGCGACAACAGGGAGATGCCAGCGACAACAGGGAGGTGCCAGCAACGAAAAGGAGGTGCCAGAGAGGATGTGGAGGTGCCAGCGACGACAGGCAGGATCCAGCGACGACAGGGAGGTGCCAGAGAGGATGTGGAGGTGCCAGCAACACAACAGGGAGGTGCCAGCGACAACAGGTAGGTGCCAGCGATGACAGGTAGATGCCAGCGATGACAGGTACACCACGGCGAAAAACAGAAGTTTTTGTGCGGTTCTTGAAACCGCCCGCGGTTGTTTTCCATTCAATCAGCAGCGGACGTCGGCTCCGGGCCCCTGCGGAAACCGTTTTTTGGAAGTTTGCGCAGAAGTTCTCAAGCGGTAACAGACCCGTTATGAAAACCAAAAAAAAAACGCAAAAAGATCAAGGTTCAATTGAACCAATTGACTCTTGTAAAGAATCACTGGATACGGCAGGGAATGATCTAAACTTAGGGTATTATTTTCAGGGGTGTGAGGCAGGTGGCAGGGGGATATGGTTTTATCCGGAAACAAGTGAGAATAGAATTTCTGAAGGTATTGAGAATGTTAACAAAATAAATCCCTTGAGGGAACAACGTAACTACAACAGAAGGGTTTTATAATACCAAAGAAGCGTGTCACGTCGCGAGTCACACTATAGGAGCGTGGTCGCGATTTGACTTAATTTGAAAAGAGCGCATATGAAACAATTATAAAATAGCTCTTATTTGAAATATTAACTACATAAATTTTAACACAAATAATTCCATAATAAAATCTTTAACAATAAAATTTTAGACAGGTGTGGCTGGAGTTGACAAAATGGCCTTGGATGTATCAAGGGGAATCCGAATTGCCTGATCAGGAGAAACCACCAACGTGTCAGTGCCAAAAGTATCAAGAAATAGTTCCAGATAAGGATGAAGTGACGAGTCCAATTTCCAGCCGAGTTCCCAAGAGTCATCAGCAGTGGATCCGCCTTGCCAGCAAACAAGAAATTCGATGACTTTCTTTGCCGCTGGACCTGTTGAGCGGAAACCCATGATCAACTTGACTTCTTCCGCACCCCAAAACTTGTCTTCTATGTTGGCGGGACCCTGCGGGGCTTTGGAACCAATGCGCCTTGGGTACGTTTTGGGGTCAATGAACGGAAGAAGTAGCGAGGTGTGGAAAACTGGATTTACCCTGGAGAGGCTGGTAGGCAAGATCAGGCAATACACATCCTTCCCCAGGGCCAAGTCGACTTTGAAGGGGCCTAAGCGCTTAAAATCCAGTTTCCCTGATGGGCGGGTCGTGGCGATATTCCGTCGAAGGAGCCACACCCAATCTCCTGCCTGATATGTTGGCACTTCTCAAGTCCTGTTGTCAAAATACTTTTTCTGAATCTCTTTTGCTTGGTGGATATTTTCCTGCAGAGTGTCTTGTACTGAAATGATATTTTCCAGAAATTGATCTGCCGCTGGGACCTTGGAACCTTCATTGAACATATTTGTTTGTGGATGGAAAGCGTATTGCGCAAAAAAAGGGGAGAAACCTGTGGAGGATGAAACAGATGAGTTAAAAACAAGCTCAGCTATTGGCAGGAGATGGAACCAACCGTCCTGTTGGTCCGAAACAAAGTGCCGGAGAAAGGTCTCAACCGTTTGGTTGGTCCGTTCCGTCTGACCATCTGTCCTGGGATGCCATGCCGTTGAGGGGGCGGGGCGGACCCGCAGGAGTTGCTGAACCTCTTTCCAAAAATTAGAGACAAAAATAGAACCACGGTCAGAGACGATCTTGTCTGGCAGCCCATGATGGCAAATGAAACAATCAAAGAAAGCAAATGCAAAGTCTTCAGCCTTCCAAAATTCTTGTGCCGCGACAAGGTGAACTCCCTTGGAGAAGTGATCAACAATGACTAATATAGAATCAAAACCCCCTGAAATGGGCAATTTGACCACAAAGTCAATGCCAATCATGCTCCAAGGTCGTCCGGGCACCTCTAAAGACGTCATCAATCCGGGTGGTCATTGGTTGGAGTGCTTCGAGCGCTGACAAGAGAAGCAAGACTTGGTGTAAGCAAGTACATCCTTCCTTATCTGCGGCCAAGTCATTGTCCGTGTGATTGCGTCCAATGTCTTCAGAGAGCCCAAGTGTCCGGAAAGTGGGGAGTTGTGATACTCCTCAAAGATGCGGGGGCGGAGCTTCAGGGGAACAAAGAGCCGTCCTTGGATCCACCACATTGCGTCTCGTTGTTCAAGTTGAGGATCTTCAACCGGATTGGGTGGTTCGTCTTATTAAGCCTTCAACAGCAAAGCCTTCAGCTCCTTAGAGGGGGCACAGAAAAAGATGTCAATATCTGGCTTCTCAACAGGAGCAGTTGGTGGAAAGATCACTTCCCCAATGTCGATCCGTTCATCCGCTATGTCAAGAGAGGAGTCTCTCAATTTCCATCCTGACATTGATTCTTGGAACAGCCAAGAGTGTTCTTCCGAGTCCTTGCCGTCAGGAAGGAAATCCGGTCTCTGGGTGGGAGGGTCTGCTGGATTGAGCTTTCCCGCTATGTGCCTGATAACGAAATTGAAAGACGTCAAGTAAGCAGCCCATCTAGCCTGTCGATCTGACAAATTTTGGCTGAGCATAAAATAACGCAGATTTGCGTGGTCCGAGAACACTACGACCTCTTCGCGCGTGTCGATTAACCAAGCCCGCCACTCAACAAAGGCTTCCACGATGGCACCCAGCTCCTGGTCGTGTACTTGCCAGGAAGACTGCCTCTCCGTCCATTTCCTTGATAAAAAGAACACCGGTTTCAACCGACCCTTATCGTCGACCTGAGACAAAACAGCCAACAGCGCGTATTTGGAACTGTCAACGTGCAGCACTCTGGGTTTTTGAAAATCAAAATGTTGAAGTAGGGGGGCCGTAGTGAAACTATTTTTGAGTGCTTGGAATGACTCTTGACACTTAGCTGAGCGTAAATCGAGTTCCACGTTGACCCCAGACTTCGTCAATCTAGTGAGTGGGGCGGCAACCGTGGAGCAACGGGAAATGAATTTCCTGTAAAAATTCAGGTAGGCCAGAAAACGGTTGGGTTCTTTCAAGTGCCAAGGATATGGCCAATCAATAACGGTACTTAGCTTGTCCCGCTCCATTTTTGCTCCTTCAGCAGAGATGGTGAACCCCAAAAAGGATACCTTGTCCGCATAAAACGAGCACTTCTTGGGTGACGCAAAGAGTCAATGATCTTGAAGGCATTGCAGGACTTGAGTGACATGGCGCTGGTGTTCCTCTCTGGTCTTTGAAAAAATGAGAATATTGTCAATATAAACATAACATGAAACACTTAGAAACTTGCGCAAAACAAATTGAATGAAACGTTGAAAGCACGCCAGTGCGTTCGCCAAACCAAACGGCATTACCATGTACTCATACAAACCCCAAGGCGTGCGGAAAGCTGTTTTCCACTCATGTCCTTTGGCTACCCTCAAGAGATTGAAGGCAGCTTTCAGGTAAATCTTTGTGAAATACCTACAGCCCTGGAGTTGGTTGAGCAATTGGCCTAGAATTGGAATTGGGTAGCTGTCGCAAATGGTCATGGCATTCAAGCCACAATAATCCACACATGGTCGTGGTTTCTTACCCAAAACTCTCACAAAGAAGATAGGGGCAGCGGCACTAGAGGAGAAAAGGCGAATAAAGCCTTTTTTCAGGTTATCATCAATGTATTTCTTTAACTGCTGCTGCTCGTCTAATGACAAATTGTACAATCCTCCAAACGGAGGAACGGCCCCTTCCTTAAGATTGATGGAAATATTCATGTCTCTATGCTGAGGGAGCACACAATTTGCCTGCGGAGAGAAGACATCAGTGAACTGCTTGAATTCCTGAGGTAGGGCAAGAGGGGGAGGGGGAGGGGAAGGAGGGTCAGAAATTGGTATGGTACCTTTGGGCTCTCCTCCAATCGCCAACAATTCGATGACATAAAGAGGAGTGGACCCGAGCAAAAAATGGTGGCCGCCTTTCATACTCCCTGAAGCTACCCAACCTTGTCAGTCTAGCCACGGGAGCCCACAAATGGCGTCCACCGAGCCCAACCGGGTAATGCCAAAGGAACTGGGAACCGGGACAGGCGTGGAGTCAATAGAGGAGAGTTGGATCATGCCCACCCAATCCTGTGTGACAAGGCTGCCTACACCCTTGCGACCGTTGAAACCAACACAACGTATCGGAGACTTCCGTTGCCGAGTGCGCAAATCGTGTTTGCGGATGAAGCCTTCATTCACAAAATTTGCCATGGAGCCAGTGTCAACTAGGATGGTGGCTGGGATTACTACACCTCCGAGGCCTTAAACGACGCTGGAACTAAAATGCGCCCTCCCGTAGAGCAGTCTAACCTGACCTGGACGGTAGATATGGGGACTGTGGCTGCTTTGGCCTCTTCATAGTCCTCGTAAATCTTGTCCAGGCCATGGTGGAGGTCTTCTGACTCAAACGGGGTGGTGGTAGGGTCCGGAGAGGGATTGGCATAGGGGTTGCGATAAGATAACGGGGCTTTGTCTGCGGTTTGGATTGCCAAGATTGCTGTTGCCGGGGTGGTCTTGCTCTTGTCGATGAAAGCCTTGCGCTGCTCCATGGTGATTGGAGCGTTGAGGCAATTGAGACTGCTGGTGTGTGTACCAGGGACAATGGGTTGAAGGCAACGGAAAGAAAAGCGACGGGTTCGACAGAGCGTACGGGAAGCGTTCATGATGGACGCCTGGCGTGAACCAGGCTGGTAGCCAAGTGCATCAATCTCCATGGCGTCCGGATCGCGTTGAGGGGGTGGAGGGGCGGAGAAGTGGTTGGGAAAACCCAGAGGGCGATTGGTGGAGAGTGGGGCCTGGACCTGGTGGTGGCCTGGTTCCAGGGGGAGAAGGGCCAGGAGATCTAATTGCGCGGCTGCTTTGGTCGCCAGGTCCATCCGTTTGCGGAGGGTGTTCGCATCTCGCCACTGCTTGCTCATTGCCTTTTGGATGATGCGGGGGTTCAATCCGGAAACATATTTTTCAATTTGGTTTTCTGGGACGTCCTTGACAAGGTAAAAAAGAGAAGAGAATTGAGCGTTATTGTCAGCCTCTGTGATGCCAAGGGCTAGTACCTTTTAGCTACACAAGGTGATAAGAGTGCAAATGATGGGTAGAGTGGGGTATTTTCACGTAGAAAAGTAGTAAAGAAAGAAATAAAAAGAATATAATTCTTTTTTATAGAGGGGCCTGCTGGCGCAGGGGTGTTTGTAGGTGCCCTCTAAATCAGAGATCTGCTAAGCAGGGTGGTATCTGATTAAGCAAACAATGGGTTTCTGCGTAACAGAAGGTGGTACCAAAGTGCTTTTCCAATTAAGGAACCAGAATGGGGACAGAAGGATAAAAGAAGTACTCACTATTGCTTCTTTTAAGCCAAAAAGCCACGTAGGGGGGTGAAGTAGAGCTGCTGGTTAGACTGGTTGGTTTCTGAGCAGGAGCTGGACACGTAGAATGGTTGAGTTATAAAGGAACACCACGGATAAAACAGGCAAACAGGGCAGAGTAACTGAAATAAGGACAGGACACGGCGTAACTGATTGACTGTAATAATAATTGATGATGATCAACAACATTTGGCGTGGAAAGAGGGCTCTATATATACTATTTTCACTCATAGTAGAGGACCTTTCTTGCCTGTGTGCGTGTAGTTGCTATATTTCAGCGCAATGTGGCCAATTTGGGAGATTGGCACTAACAAGGCTCATCCCAATGGCACTGCTGATCTTTATTTCAGCGTCACAAGTGTTTATAATGACCTTAATAACCTATTTGGTCATTGTAACTAAGGTACATAGCAACACTGACGTGTATTTGTATCTGAAATGGGCCACAAATGACGCAAATGGGCCACAAATGGCTATGGCCAATCATCAAAGGCCACGCTGGCTATGTTACTCTTATGTATTCAAGGTTTTTATTAATGAAACCTTGTAAATAAACCACGTAGAATCTACTAGTACCCTAGTTACACCTGTACACGTGTGGTAACTAGGGGATTAGCTATTTCCACGCATTTGGCCAATTTCCAATTGGATTATATAATCCACGCGCGGGGTTGGAGGATTAAACCCCAATTGGGCCTAACTTCTAAACTATACACAACACCTCAATTATAAGTCCATAATTGGTCATTTCACATATGGTATGTATATATAACAAGTACATAAGTGTGTAATGTCATCTGTGACACATAAGTGTGGCCAATTCTTACGGGTAATTGGTTCAAGGTGAAGGAGTAGGAATTCAGGGGTACTTCCAGTGAGGGACCCTACATTAATTTGCATGAGGATTCAGAATATGATATAATATTCTAAGTTATCCTCAAGGTTTAGAAGTTATTCAGTTTTTTTGTAAAAAGTAGTTTTTTATTTTAATTTATTACTTATTTTTATGGTGCTAGGACTTGCTAAGTAATAAGTAAACTAAGTTTTTTTTATACATTATTAGTCATATTACTGGGTCTTAATACTGTGGTAATAATGTCTCTTTTTATGTTACTTTTGTCAGGTTGTCTCTGACATAGTAGCAAGCTGACATTCCCTCCCTTTAAAATGAGACTTTAGAAAACAAAATTCATCCTAATGTCTGTAGTGAAACAAAAATTTCTCAATTTCTTTTGGAGGCTCTATAATTACGTAGATGTATGGGACCATCTGGTATATTATCTTCAGGAATCCATTCATCTTTGTCTGCTGATTGACCTTTATATCTTACTAAGTATAGTCTAGTATCTTTCCCATTGATCCTTTCCTTTTTATCCTTCAATATTTTATGTACTTTGAAGTTAGAGGTGTCTAAAGGTTCAATTATAGGTACAGGTACATGTGTTACTACAGGGGTATCTGTGCTTCTACTAGTGTAAGGTTTGATTAAGCTAACTGGAAAAACAGGGTTTTTTCTGGAAAATTCATCTGTTAAAATAACTTCCACAGCATTTTTTCCATGTAATTGCTTAATGGTAAAAGGGCCAACAAAGGAAGGTTTAAGTTTCCTGTTACCTCCCAAATTATTAAAATTCACAGTGGACAATAGGACTTTGTCCCCAATTTGGAAGGATGGTTCTTTATGACTTTTGTCCCATCTTAACTTATTGTATTCAGCTGCATCTTGAACACATTTCTTAGCATGTTCATGTGTAATGTCAAGCATCCTTTTAAAGTCTAGGGAAGTGGGATGTACATGAGGTAATTTGTTATTAATATGATCTTTAGGCATTCTGGGTATCCATCCTCTTTCCAAAATATAAGGGATTTCTTTGGATGAAGAATGTTTACTGCTGTTGTAAGCTATTTCTAATGCAGGGAGTAAGCTAACCCAATCATGAGTATAACCATCACTATTTTTGAATTCTAAGCCAAAGAAACAAAATCTTCTGAGCATATCTTCTAGAGTTTGGATCATTCTTTCAGCCAATCCGTCAGTTTGGGGATGGTAAGCAGTAGAGAAAGCTAATTTAGTGCCTAACATGTCATGTAAATTTCTCCAAAATTCAGAAGTAAATTTGGGGTCTCTATCACTAATGATTATTTTGGGTATTCCTACGTCAGCCATAATCCTATTCCAAAATAGTAAAGCCACTTCCATAGCTGTATCATCTTTATGGTTAGGAATAAATCTGGCCCTTTTTGAATATCTGTCTACAACCACTAGTACAGAGTTGAAGGAATAAGACCCTCCAGGAGGTAAACCTGTAACAAAATCCATGTTTATGATTTCCCATCTTTTGGTGGGTTCTTGGATGGTTTGAAGTAGCCCATATCTCTTACCTGTTTGCTTATTTGATTTCTGGCAAGTTTCACAGGATTTAATATAAGTAGCTACTTCATTAGTCCAATTATTCCACCAAGCTGTAGTTCTGACTCTTTCAATAGTCCTTTCTTCAGAAAAATGTCCAGCACCAACATTATCATGGCATTCTTTCATAAGGGCTTCAATCTGAAGTTGATCACATAAGACTATTACACTGGAATGCCTTTCTTTAAAGTACAATATTCCATCTAATAGAGAGAACTTACCAGAAGAGTAAGGTTTGGATAACCAGGGAGGTAGACTAGCAATTAATTCATGGGAACTATTTTCATTGCTAAGTATATCTAGTAGTTTGACAAATTCAGGATCAGACTGGTAACTATCTTTTATAAGGCTGTAGTAGGCTTCATCCAAATCACAGACATGTATTCCTAAAATTGGGAATATATCTTCATCTTCAGGATCCCAGGCAGGGTTATCTGGAGTATTTGGTAAAGCCCATCTGCTCAAGCCATCAGCATTACTATGCTTTTTGCCAGCTTTATGAACAATAGTCATATGTCCTCTGTATTGTTGAATAGCAATTTGCCATCTTAACATATGCCTATTGGGAGTCTGCATATTCACAAGGGTTTTAACTGCTGTGCAATCAGTGACTACAACAATTCTACTACCTTCAAGATAATAATGTAACTTCTCTAAGGACCATACAAGAGCTAGACATTCCATCTGACTGGCTCCATACCTTTTCTCTGTTGGTTTAATTTGTCTTGAAATAAACAGAACTGGTTTTTCTACTAATTTATCTTCAATAAGGAATTCTTGATGTAAGGCAGCACCTAAGCCATCTAAACAAGCATCTATGTACAGAATAAATGGTAAGTTATAATCTGGTTGAGCTAGCACAGGAGCAGTAGTAAGGGCTAGCTTCAATTGTTCATAATCCAGTACTCTAGGGTGAGTCATTTCATAAATGGTTTCTTTACTACATAACTCATATAATGACTTGGCTAAAATAGCAAATTTCTCAATATGTTTCCTATAATATCCACAAAATCCAAGAAAAGATTGCATTTCAGTGATATTCTGAGCATTACAGCTGCTACTTTGTTTTGGTCAATGGCTAGGGATAGTCCAGAAACAATATGCCCTAAAGCTTTAAGTTCACCATATCCAAAGTTGCACTTTTTAATAGACATTTTTAGACCAGCTTTAATAGAAGTTTCTAATACTATTTGTATCTTTTCTATATGTGTTTCCCAGTCATCTGAATAAATGATTATATCATCAATATATATCATCATCCAGCACTGGCGGATAAAAGATCCAAAAATAGAGTCCATCATTCTTTGGAAATGAGAAGGTGCATTCTTAATTCCAAAGGGCATTCTGAGGTATTCAAAAACACCAAGATGGCAGATAATTCTCATAAATTGGCGGCTATTAAGTTCTATAGGTATCTGGTGAAACCCTTTGAGAACATCCATGCAGGTTATGTACTTAGCTTTTGATAAGTTATGAAGAGAGTGGTCAATTCTTGGAATGGGATAATTATCAGCTTTAGTGTAATTATTTAGAGCTCTAAAATCTCCAACCATCCTAGACTTATCATTATGCCAGGCAATAATAACTGGGGTAGTTATTTCTACTTGTTCATTATGGCCCACTTTTCTAAGTACACGTAAATCTATAAGCTCTTTGATGTGTGTTTCTAAGGCTATCCTAGATTTAGGGCTAGAAGGGTAGGCTGCTTTTCTTAGAGCAGGTGGGTAAGGAGGTTCACAAGTTAATTCTAATTTAATATCATGTCCTGTAACATTGCCAATAGGCTCTTCAGTGGTACAGAAGGCTTCTTTATTCTTATGGCATACTTTAAGAATATCTAATACTTGAGCATTGGTTAGTATGTCACTTATAGCAGCTTGGGACATATATTCTTGATTAAAATCTTCTAATTCCTTGGGGTCAGGTTCCTGAGAAATGGGTGCAATAATCTCAGAATGGATGTTGCAAATTTGGTATTTCCTTTTCCAATCTCCTCCAATGGTAAAATATCTATCTTTGGACTGGAAAATGTCAATTCCATACATGCAGAAGGTATCATTACCTAGTATAAGGTAGTCACAAATGGCATCAGAAAGTATTACAAATTCTACACTTAATCTGAGGGATCCCTTAGTGTGGGGGAATATTAAGGGTAAATTGATGACACCAATAGGTTTCATGGTAGAGTTACAACTGCTAAATGTAGCTTTTGGAACAGGTAATAAATTTTTGCGCCAATCAGGGTATATTTGTTGCAAAAATGTGGCACTTGTACAAGAACAAAAGGCTCCTATATCTAATAGAGTCTTAACAGCTGAGTCTTTGAAAATAACCTTAGTATAACTGGTTTTACCTAGGGTGTAACACCTTCCTTCTTCAGGTTTGTTAGTTAATAGCTTGGCATCAGATATATGGCCAATATCCATATTATCTTCCCATTTCTGGGGTAAGTTAGATTCACCATGAATAGCATTAATGCTGAAGTCATTACCAATATTAGCATTTATCACTACAACAGCATGGTTATCAGATTCAGAGTCATCATCATCTTGACCATAATGTGTACTAGAGGGTTCTTGGTGTATGATATCAAAGGTACTTTCAGAATCTGAATCAGGGCTTGCATACACATTATTGATTTTCCTCCTAGGTTTGGTACATTCAGAGCTTCTGTGGCCAGTTTCTCCACAATTCCAACACGTAGGAGTCTTTTCTTTTCTGATGGGTTCAGCAGTTTTAGGTTCTAACTTCTTAGAAGGGTCTGTTCTAGGAGTGTAATCCTTTTTTTCAGAGGGAACATGTTTTTTATTAATTCCTGTCATTTCTACTACTTCTTCCATAACACCTATAAGTGTTGATAAATCACAATCCATGTCATTGATTCTACATCTAACATTATGTTCTAGACTGCCTTTAGTTTGGTTAAGTATTAAATCATTTATTTGTTCTTGATTTAATTTAGGGTAGATACATTCAATCCTTTTCTTCTGGTTCAAGCACCATTGATGAGGATTATGCTTGACAGGATCAAAGTAGTCATTTTCAAAAGCTCTGCGCATTTTCTTTTCCCATAGTCTAGTGCCAAATTGTTGTTTGATCAGTTCTTTCCAAGCTGGCCAAGATTGTTGCCTCATGGTAGCTTGTTTACTAATGAACCAATCAAAGGCTACTCCTTCAAATAACCTAGGCAACCTAGTAAGGATGGCATCATCAGGAGCTCTATATATTGTTAGTATGTGATCAATATATTTGATGAAATTAATATGGTCATAATCTCCTTCTCCAGAAAATTTAGTCCATTCTTTAATTGGTGGTAACAATTTATTCAGAAGAGAGGGATCTATGAAGTTGTTATTACCATTGTTGTTTACATTGTTGCGTGAAGGAGCATGACTCCATTGACTCCCATTATTAAGGTTATTATAATTAGGTGAATTATTAGGAGGGTAATTGTTATTAGGGGGCATTGGTGAACTATTGTTATATTTATAATTAGATTGATTGTTATGAGGATAGTTGTCCTTATTCTCTACCTTATCTTCAAGTATTGTTTCCATGTAAGGATTGTTATATTTGGGCGTAGTGTTGTTAACAGGAGTAGTTCTGGTAGGAATGTCTTTAATTAAGTCTGCTAATTCAAATTTCACGTCTAACAGATGCTTCAATAACAGAGTTCCATTAACATTTTTGTTGTTTTGATCAGATATTAAGGCTACTTGAGCTTGTAGTTCAATCATCATTCTTTTCAAGTCCATTTGTTCAAGTTCTAATTTCACATTTTGGGCGTGTAAAGTGTTAATGACATTTTTATTAATTCTGTTAATTATATGTTCAGTATTAGCATGAAACATGTCTTCTAATCTGTTAATTTTATCCGCCAAATCATCATTAGAATACTTGGAATGTTCATCTTCAAGTTCTTCTAATTTTTTGGGAACATTAGGGATCTTTGGCTCACAAGTTTTAACGTGAAAATCAGGTTCATTATGCGTAAAGACAGACTTAGGTGAGTTAAGAAATTTAGACAATTGATTTAAAATGTGAGAAGAGCTAGACATATAATTCTCTAAAGATTCAGGCGGAGGAGGAGCCTTATTTAAAAATTCTAAAACAGTTTTGTGGCGTGTTTTAGCATTTTTATCTAACAAAAGAATATTATTATGCGCAATTGTAAGAGAATTATCTAGGACAGAAAAACCTAATCTAAGCTGTTGTAAAAGCTGGTTATGGCGCTGCTGATGTTGGCCAATTTCTTCCACTTCTGAGGATTGTTGTAATGACGGGTGCTCATAGAAAGACTGCTCATATTCTTTCCCTTGTTCTTGTTGGCTGTGTGAGGAAACAATACTCTCTTTTCCTCCCAAGGGTTCCATCCCTTCGTGTAATCCTCCACTTCTTTTTTGGAGATAAACTTCTGTAGCTCTTTCTGACTCTTCTGGGCTAGTCCTAAAAGATTCAGCATCATCTCCTGGTTGGCCTTGGATTTCTGGGCTTCCACGAATTTCTGATGGTTGGCCACGTGTATCTTGACCAATCTGGCTATTTTGTCCTCCTTGGACATACCTATCACCTGGATTTCCAGGTCCTCTTCCTCCGTCTGGGGTTTCTGGATACTGGCCAAAGAGGTGGAAGGGGTTGGTTCCACGTCCACGTCCATAGCCTGAGGATTGGGGTGACTGAGGGCTTTCTTCTTGAATGCCAGGTTCTGGGGCAACTTCTCTGCTCCTAGGTTGTCTAGTGGGCGGGGGTAAGGGGCCGTGGAGATCAGGCTTGTGAGCCCTGGTAGACTTCCTGACAGGACTATTTTCACGGGACATATTAGTGAAAAGGGCCACAAAAATTTAATTAAGGTAAATAATAAACTTACTTGTTGGTGGAGCCGTAAGTGGGGTAATAGAATTGGCCACAGAGGTAGCTGGAGCCGTGGTAGATGAAGTAGAAGTGTTGGAAGTGCTTGGAGAGGTAGTGGAAGACACTAGATAAAATTCAGGCGTAAAAATAAGTATTTTTTGGTAATTTTAATAGTTTTATTTAGAGATAAAGAAGAATTAAACTGACTATTGTAAAAGTTTTGTTTATATTCTAGAGTTCTTTGAAAATCTGCACGCCTCTTGTTCTCTTGATTCCTCCTGTTGATGGAGTTGAGTTTGATGAGAAGTTCTGTGTCCTGTTGAGCACGTTGGTGAGAGTGAAAAAGAGCAAGTTGGAACTGTTCTGTAGGCGTAAGTTTTTCCCAATCAGAAGGTTGATAGTTAGCTATTTCCTCTTCTTTGCGCAATCTGAGGACTTTGAGATAGTGTTTGATTAATTCAAAGTGAGCAATTTGGTCAAAAGGTGGATGAACAAATTCAGGCGTGGAAATGAGAGTTTTAGTGTATTGGTTCACTAAAAGAATGCGTAAAAAATAAAGTAGAAGGATATTTTTTAGTGGATTTATTTTATAAATGATTTTTAGTTGGTTTGGTAATTTTTTGCGTGAGTGAAAAGCAAAAGTAGAAAGAATAAGTACCAGGAGTCAATTACCACGAGTAAATATTGGTAATTTCCCGGCCAGACCCCCAATTGTCAGCCTCTGTGATGCCAAGGGCTAGTACCTTTTAGCTACACAAGGTGATAAGAGTGCAAATGATGGGTAGAGTGGGGTATTTTCACGTAGAAAAGTAGTAAAGAAAGAAATAAAAAGAATATAATTCTTTTTTATAGAGGGGCCTGCTGGCGCAGGGGTGTTTGTAGGTGCCCTCTAAATCAGAGATCTGCTAAGCAGGGTGGTATCTGATTAAGCAAACAATGGGTTTCTGCGTAACAGAAGGTGGTACCAAAGTGCTTTTCCAATTAAGGAACCAGAATGGGGACAGAAGGATAAAAGAAGTACTCACTATTGCTTCTTTTAAGCCAAAAAGCCACGTAGGGGGGTGAAGTAGAGCTGCTGGTTAGACTGGTTGGTTTCTGAGCAGGAGCTGGACACGTAGAATGGTTGAGTTATAAAGGAACACCACGGATAAAACAGGCAAACAGGGCAGAGTAACTGAAATAAGGACAGGACACGGCGTAACTGATTGACTGTAATAATAATTGATGATGATCAACAACATTTGGCGTGGAAAGAGGGCTCTATATATACTATTTTCACTCATAGTAGAGAACCTTTCTTGCCTGTGTGCGTGTAGTTGCTATATTTCAGCGCAATGTGGCCAATTTGGGAGATTGGCACTAACAAGGCTCATCCCAATGGCACTGCTGATCATTATTTCAGCGTCACAAGTGTTTATAATGACCTTAATAACCTATTTGGTCATTGTAACTAAGGTACATAGCAACACTGACGTGTATTTGTATCTGAAATGGGCCACAAATGACGCAAATGGGCCACAAATGGCTATGGCCAATCATCAAAGGCCACGCTGGCTATGTTACTCTTATGTATTCAAGGTTTTTATTAATGAAACCTTGTAAATAAACCACGTAGAATCTACTAGTACCCTAGTTACACCTGTACACGTGTGGTAACTAGGGGATTAGCTATTTCCACGCATTTGGCCAATTTCCAATTGGATTATATAATCCACGCGCGGGGTTGGAGGATTAAACCCCAATTGGGCCTAACTTCTAAACTATACACAACACCTCAATTATAAGTCCATAATTGGTCATTTCACATATGGTATGTATATATAACAAGTACATACGTTTGTAATGTCATCTGTGACACATAAGTGTGGCCAATTCTTACGGGTAATTGGTTCAAGGTGAAGGAGTAGGAATTCAGGGGTACTTCCAGTGAGGGACCCTACATTAATTTGCACTAGGATTCAGAATATGATATAATATTCTAAGTTATCCTCAAGGTTTAGAAGTTATTCAGTTTTTTTGTAAAAAGTAGTTTTTTATTTTAATTTATTACTTATTTTTATGGTGCTAGGACTTGCTAAGTAATAAGTAAACTAAGTTTTTTTTATACATTATTAGTCATATTACTGGGTCTTAATACTGTGGTAATAATGTCTCTTTTTATGTTACTTTTGTCAGGTTGTCTCTGACATAGTAGCAAGCTGACAGTTATACTCCCCAATAGTCAGGTTCCGCTGTTTACAGGCAGCCAACACCCTCTTTGCATTCTCCTTTGAGAATTTATTGCTGAAGATCGCAATTAACCCGCCAAGAAGGGCTTCAACCAATTGGAGCTGAGGGATACGGAAGGGGATGCCATCAAGGTTGGCATATTGATCATGGACACCCTGTTGACGCGCATTGTCAAGCACGAGCAAGTTGTACCAGTTTTTGGTGGGGGCTGGGTGGTGTTTGCTCTCTGACGGGCGGAATCCGAAATGGCAAGAGACCCAAACCACTCTTCTGGACTCGCATTGGAAAAGGGAGCCACGTGGTCAAAGAAATTCCTGGATAGACCGCAAGAAAGAGGTGAGTTGGACCGCGTTGCCGGCAAACCAAAGATCCGGAATTTTGAGGGGCTCAATGCGTTTGAGGTGGTCAAATTCTTGACCCGTGAAGTGGTGAAACGCTAAGTCTGGCTGAGGCTGAGAAAAGCGCGCCCGGTCACCCTTGTTCCCGGTCTGGTGGGGGTCGGGAGGCACTTGGTGAGTACTGGAGCCTTGCTGCCTATTCTGCGCGTTAGGATCAGGAGGGGGGGGATTGAAGATGGGGGAGGCATTTAGGAGATTGATGAGAGTGCTTAGCCTGGCATCAAAGTTGATCATGTCCCGAGACAACTTGGCTACTTGCTTGTCCGTGGTGCCTGACGCGCCTGAGGCTTGCTCCGGTGGTTGCTCAGTTTGAGCGTTGAGGAATTCTGACATCTGGCGCTTGAGGCTTGGAGGACGTTTGACGGTAGGTGCGCAACAAATTGGGAGGGGGGGGACCAGCGACCTGGGGAGGGAGTACCCTGCGCTGGGGAGAATGGGGGAGCGGTTGAGGGAAACGCGTTGGAGTAAACTCCAATGGGAAGCACACGGAGGTGAGGAATTAGAGGGGGGGAAGGGGATGACGGAGCGTCTATGGGGCAAAAGACCGTGCTTGGGGGATCCTGATTGTCAGACAGTTTGGCGGTGAATGACGTGATAAGGCAGAACTAAACAAGGGATAAACTGAGCTTGTAGTATTTAAGTTGAAGTGTTGAGGGATTTATAATGTAAAGAATCACTGGATACAGCAGGGAATGATCTAAACTTAGGGTATTATTTTCAGGGGTGTGAGGCAGGTGGCAGGGGGAGATGGTTTTATCCGGAAACAAGTGAGAATAGAATTTCTGAAGGTATTTAGAATGTTAACAAAATAAATCCCTTGAGGGAACAACGTAACTACAACGGAAGGGTTTTTATAATACCAAAGAAGCGCGTCGCGTTGCAAGTCACGCTATAGGAGCATGGTCGCAATTTGACTTAATTTGAAAAGAGCGCGTATGAAACAATTATAAAACAGCTTTTATTTGAAATATTAACTACATAAATTTTAACACAAATAATCCATAATAAAATCTTTAACAATAAAATTTTAGACAGGTGTGGCCGGAGTTGACAAGTCTTGCACGCACAAAATGTGGCCCACCGGTTGATTTCTCAGGCCGGGGTAAAAAAGGAGGCAAACCCGCGCTCTGCATGACTTGCAGGATCACACTACCTCCATTGACCGCTTGACTATCCAAGCGATATGAGGAGGCTGCACGGTTTGTGAGACTTGTACCTGCTTTCTTGCGCCCGGCATTCTTTTCTAAGAAACCTTGATTTCTCAAATTTTCAAGGGAAAATAGACTCAGTGGCTTAACCCGGTAAACACCTATTTTTAAAAAAAAACCTCCTTCCAACCAGCAACTTAGCGCTGTTGGATTTTGCTCTTGCTCATTCGTTTGGAGCACATTCTTTTTTTTTGGCTTGTTGATAATCCCACAGTCAGATTGGGGATCTAAAACAATTTTCCCACAGAAAAAAACTCGGTCTTGTGGGACAATGGATTTGTGGACCTTGGGAACATCAAGATTTAACGTTTGTATTAAAAACGTTACCAAACGGTTCCCATAAACCGTTTGTTTAGCCGTGGTGTAGTTGCCAGCGGCGACAGGTAGTTGCCAGCAACAACAGGGACAGTGATGAGAGAGCTGAGAGGGGTGAGAAGAGTGGGGAGAGACGAGACTGTAAATCTATTAGGATTTCAGCTCTATAAAGAGATGCAATGGAAGGGGGACAATCTTTAGGGGACTGAGATTGGACCAAGGAGAAAAACCAAGGTGGTTCTTGATGAGAAAAGCTTGAACTTGATACTGTATTTCATTGGGGCAGTACAGCTTATATAGGAGCAGGTGACGTGGACGATGGGTGACAGGACATGGACAAGACAGGACAGGTGACAGGACAGGACAGGTGACAGGACAGGACAGGACAGGACAGGTGACAAGACAGGGCAGGACAGGACAGTATTAAAGGGAAAGGAGAAAAGGACTGTGAGCGGACAGACCATAATCCTGACAAGGCTTATGAGTTATCTCAAGAATCTGGCGTGGGCGCTTCTTCTAATTTCAGCTATTTCAACTTGTTTTGTAATCAGTTACATGTAGATCCCAGACTATGCATCTGGGGGCCCATTGGTGTGAAGTCAAGATAGTCAGGCATCTTGCCTTCAACTTGGCCTCCTCAAAATTTTAATCCACCAGGTAGTTCTCTCTATCCAAGAGATTTTAAAACAACCTTAGGATTTCCCACAATCCCACATCTCAGAATATGTACTTTGGCGACTATGTAAGAGTGAATTAGTCTTTCCTGTACTTCCAGTACAGGGTGTTGGAGCCTCTGTACGCCATGCATCAGACGGCTTAGCTCAGTGGTAGAGCAGGTCTGTACCATGACTGTGACATGGGTTCGACTCCCATAGTTGTCCTGTCTTTTCAGGTTATGAGCCCAGCTCTAGCTCCTAGCACCAGCTTTAGTCCCCGCACTAATCATGGGGGGAGCAGCTGCATAGCTACATGGATTGATGGGGGGCCTCCCTAATTCGGGGTCTCTGATGCTTGGCCGCATAGACGGGGGTGTTGGTGCCTCTGTACGCCATGCATCAGACGGCTTACACCACACGCAAACGGTGGGCGCTTTTTGAAAAGCGTCCTCTGGTGACATGAGCTGGCACGCGGGCCGCGACCAAGCACAACGTCCAAGAGTGGTCAACAACCACTGAGCGACGTCGAACTCAGTTGCGCGCATGTGACAGGTGAAAGTCACCAGAGGACGCTTACACATAAGTGCCTGCCGTTTGCATGTGGTGTTAGCTCAGTGGTAGAGCAGGTCTGTACCATGACTGTGACATGGGTTCAACTCCCATAGTTGTCCTGTCTTTTCACAGGGCGCTCTGTAGCTCTGTACACCATAGTACATTTTTATCTTGATGAGTTATGCACTATGCTTGATGTGTAGATGTACATCCGTACAGCTCTTGATACATGAAATCAAGTGACCGAGTGATCAAAATCCTAATATTTGGAGTAGCTTGCCTTGGGAAAGAAATGGTGTAACGTGATGATAAGGATGGCAAAATGTGCATGCACTAAGCATGTAAAATACCAAAAAGGCATGAGAAAGGTACTGGCGGAAGTGTATCAAAAATTGGATGCAAAAAAACCCCCACCAAAGTGTCAGAGACGCTCACGCCAAAAAGTGGGGATAACATGCAAGCCCCTCCTTCGGAAGCCTCGCAGGGCGAGGGGCGTTTTGCGCCGCCAGGCAATACCTGGCCCTCTGAAGCAAGGGGATTGGGTTAAGCTACACACCCGGACGGATTCCAAGCTCAGAAACCAAAACCGTGACAGTTTGGTCCCCCTGAGGTCGCGCAACATCCTGGGGGCGTGCTTGCGACCCTCAGTCCTACCTTGGTCACTGACACCAATGCAAGCACGCTCACAGCAGCGTCCTGAGAGCGGTAGGGCTCTAGGGACGCCGCATGACGGTTCCAAGTGACAAGGGGACTCTTGGTCCTCGTGGTACCCGTGTGCGTTGTCATTGGGTCGCACCTGACTCCCAGACCGTTGCGGGTACCACAGTCCTCCTTATGTGCGTCCCAGGGACGGTGCACATTAGAAATTCAAGTTGTTCTACAAAACTAATGTCACCAGGTTGCTTTTGACCTGTTGCTTGGGCTACAGAAAAAAGAAAACAACTTTTTTTTTTTGGAAAAAAAAAACTTGTCAAAAAAGAAAAATGCAGAATCAGTCAAAAACTGCAACCTGATAGGTATGAGGACCTCAAAATTGGTGGAGATTCCAAGCTGCTTTAGTGCAGCGGTAGCTGCGTGCCCCATCTGTCTGGTGATCTGTTCCTCGCCGAGGTAGGCCGCGGGTTCAACCCGCGGGCCGATTCCTTTCTGCCTCGGTAATTTTTTTGATTGATTCATACGTTGAAAGGTTGACCAGGAGCGTTGTCCCAACTGCGCCCTGCCAACGCACCAGGAATGTTGCATGAAGCGTCACCGAGTCGCCTCACCGGGTGACCGCTGGGATGTTTGACCATGTCACACGCAAAGGACGGTTTTCAATAGCCAAGTCCCCGTTGCGCTCCAAAATTGCATTGGGGACGTCGAACTCAAGCGGGTGTGTAGAGAGCTTAACAAAGCCTCCTGGAGGAGCCCTGCAGGGTCTCTGTCTCACAGAGAGGCTTACGTGGAAGAAGCAAAACCTAGCCTGAGTACTCACAAGGCAGATGCCCTTATTTCCATTTTTTTTTAGTATTTTGTTTTTGAAAAGCTCATTCTTGCCACCCATACTCCCATTTTTTGGCGCCCAATAGACCGGAATAATGGGATCACATCCATCCACTTTTTTGTTAAAATTTCTATCTCATTTCCAGCTGCCCTTCATCCGCGATCCATCAATCCCATCCATTGCCAGAACACGCAAAAACTGTAATATGTAATTATAAAACATGCCAATGTTTCAGTATTGCTGTATCAGGTGCGAGGTCCAGTATTGACCAGTACTGGACTGTACTAGATAGTATATTTACCGTCTTCAGCAGATAAACAAATGCACACATAGTCAGATCATTTCTGCTCATCAGCAAGCAATTGACTTTGCGGAATACTCAAACAGAATGACCCAGGTGCCAAGACCGCAAGCTCGCGAGAAGGATATCTCCCAATTGGTAGTACAAATATTTAAGAAAGTATCGGAGAAGAACGACTCAAACCTCCGTAAAGAACTTGCTGTTCGTTCTCTGCAATGCTACAAGAACCCGGCAAAACCCTTGCAAATCGAAGCTGTTTTCAATCTAGTTTGAGGAAAAAACGTCTTCCTCCTGGCGGGTACCAGGTATGGGAAATCGCGCATCCCTGAAATGTATCACAAATTGATACCCAAGACAATTGGGGCCCTCATTATTGTCTTGAATCCCTTGGACACACTGGGAGACAATCAAGTCCTAGAAAAAAATGTGACCGGCATGACGGCCATCAACCTGACTAAATTGACTTTCAACTCGAATGAAGCTGCCAAGATTTGTCAGGGGGCCTACCAATTTGTCTACCTAAGCCCTGAAATTGTTTTGAACTCAAAGATGTGGGACACGGTCTATTTTTCGCAATCATTTCAAGATCGGTTGGCACTGGTTGTTGTTGATGAAGCACACATGATATACCAGTGGGGGATTGTTGAAAGTACCAAAGGGAAGCAGGTTCAATCTTTGGCTCTAGGAAAACACGAGGACTGGGGTGTCTTTCGACCTTCATATGGGAAATTAGGAATTCACCTACTGGCGAGAGAGTCAGTCCCGCTGCTTTTGATGTCCGCGACTTGTCGACCCGTGGCAGTCAGAGAAATAAAGAAGAGCTTGAAGATTGACACCTCTAACTTGGTCATGCTACATGGGGAACTCACTCGGCCGGAGATTTGCATCATCCGGGTGACAATGAGATGCTCCCTTGGCTCCGCGAACGACCTTCTTTCGATTTATCCACCCAAAACTCAGACTCCTGACAATCTCTTGGTCCCAACCCCTATATACAGCAGTTCTAGACGACGCACAGGTTGAGTGCTTGGTGTTCTTGCCCAGGCACGGCAATCCCCTGAATTAGTCCGATCTGCGACATCTACTTTTGCAAGAAGATTCCACTCCTGCACCGGCAAATCCGACAAAATTAAAGCTGTGCAGGATTTCGCTGATGGGATATTTCCGGTCTGCTCATGCACAATGGCCTTTGGAATGGGTCAAAACTGGTCCAGAGTGCGATCTGTAGTTCACATGGGTCGGGGGGAACCATCTGCTGTCTGCCAGATGATAGGAAGATGTGGCCGAGACGGCCGCCCTGGCCTGGCAGTGTTGTTCGTGGAAAAAACTCGGAAGAATGGCAAAAACAAGCTTGCCGACTTTGATGCCTCAGCTTCGGATGAGCAAAATGAGGATGATTGCATGGATGCTTTAGCAATCACACCTGTGTGTTTAAGGATTGCATTGGCAATCAACAATAAGTAAGTGCAACCTGACACCATCAGCACAAACTTGAGTGAATTGCTAAGCCTGTTGACCGTCATATTGGGTTACTTAGACTAGGTTATATACCTTTGTGCATCTCTGACGAAGGATACATTCAAGAGAAGATACGTGAGGCGCAAATGGGTCTTCCTTTGTGCCAATGCTCCAACTGCTTACCCGACAAGGCCACCTGGCTGATGTCTTGCATCAAGAAGATCAATACCTTGAACATGGATGACTATGTCCTCCGAGGAGATGCTTCCACATTACCTGACCCGGTAATCAAGAAAAAAAACACGCGAAAGAAACCAGAAAAGTATCCAATGGTACCCTCAGATATTGCCAATTTCACACAACAGCTTCTGGAGTGCGGACAACAATTCCTGGCGATACATCTTGAAAGTAGCTGTTTCATGAGACCTGAGGATCTCTTTGGTCTCACCCAAGCAAAAAACCTAATGGAAAACTTTAAAAATATTGAAACAGAGGAGCAATGCTGCTGCAAATTTGGTGGTTCGTTTTTTTCAGGTCTTGCGACTGAAATATTGAGAAAGATCAATCAGCTGAAGGACAGTGCAACATATTTTTCTCACATTGCAAGGGTAACAAAAAAAGAAGAAGAGGACAATTTAGTCAAGACACCAAATTTTTTGTTTGACAAAGGATGATGTAATTTGCAAAAATGCCATCAGGGCATCTCGTGCGGCTGACCAAGCTGAAATTGAAAAGACACTTCTGGCTCTCCAACGGAACCTTAAGCAAGCTCCCGATGGAACGGACCAACCAATCCAGCGGAAAAGATCCACCGCTGCTGCAAAGGCAAGTGCTTCGCTTATCGACCCAAACCTACTACATATCCTCTGAGCGCTCGTCCTCATCACTGTCTTTGGAATCATCAACATTGTTCTCCTTGGTGTCACCTGGTGGGACATTAGTCATCCCAAAATGCAATCGGAATCGATTCAAATTTGGGTCCTTAGTTGAGATGATTTCCTGAAACTTGGTAATCCCACTAAGGAATGTATCGTCAACTCTTGCTTGCGCTCCTCCGGTTTCCTTCCCATCAGTATTGCAAATGTCCTTATGATTTGCCATCCGAATGAAGACCAAGAGCGACTTGTGTGAAATTATATTTTTGTGACTCTGTTGAATTTTTTTTTTACCGCTATCCACTTGGAGCGAATGAAACATGCTCCGAAGCTATTGAAAAGAATCATTCTTTTGTGAGACGTCTGTTATTCACTCAAGCAATAAATCATGAGATCTGCTTACCAGAGGTAAATTTAATGAAAAAAGCTCCTTGAGTCTCTGGACATCGGTCCCAATTCCCCCGCGGTTGTAGAAATATTTCAACCAATAGTTCTGTGTCTCCAAAAGGAAGTCCTTGGCGGCGGAGTGGCCAGGGCGCCCACTTGGGGAGACAAGTAAGCTATGTCGCATGAGCTTACTCAGAGATGATGGAAGTATGCTGTTGAGGGATATGATTAGGCGAGGGAGGTAAGAGGAATAATGTGTAAGGCCTTTCAGGGATTGGGTCATGAACGACCAGATTTTCCAAACATTAATCAATCTTCCAATGTCCCCAGCTTTCATGGCCCGATTTTCCTCAATCACTGTTGAGAATTCATGCAATCGTACTAGCACATTGTGTAATTTTGGTGATTCGGAGACTGTAGCCCGGCGACGGCATTCAGGAGAGCAAAAACGGTCGTAGCATTTATTGATCCGCATGTTCCATTCATCTACAGTGATTTGCTGAGGTTCAATTGGTAATGGACTAACCTCTACGGTGGATTTGTTCAACAATCTATCATCATCCTCTGCCTCGGATTGTATCACCAACCTACATCAATAAAACCTAATTGTCAGTCTTACAGATATTGAATTTGAGAAAACATAGTTGCTTACCGCAGGCAATGCACCAGGGTAGCCTCATGAACCTTTTCCATGTGCTGAACCATTGCTGTGTAATCTTTCTTTTGAATCACTTTCTCCGGGGGTATCCCCAAAGAAGATAAACTGCGCCAAGCACCAAGATCTTCTTCATTTGATGAATCACCAAAATGCGCAGTGAAAATGGCCTGAGCAATATTCCATAGGGTATGAGATGCACCCAACTGGAATACGACATTGTTAAGATTGCTCTCTGGATTGTCGCTAGGGTGTCGTATGTCTCGTAGGGAATTGAAATTCTGACATGTACCAAGGTCCGCATCCATTGGCTGTAATCAAGTGAAAAACTGATCTGGTTCAAGGCCAGTTTGACGCCGAATAGCTTCCAAAACTTGTCCAATGCCCTCTGCAGAGTTGTCGGATTCTTCCATCAGCTTGAGCATAACAATGGTGGGTTTATCACAGCTTATTTGTTCTATGGTTGGAGGGTCCAAGGGAAATGCCCCATCCCAATGGGACGGAGTCTCTAGGTACTGATTCATAGCGCGTGCAATTTGACTTTTCATAACTAGCTCATAGTGATTGAAGTCGCTGTTGGAGGGCATGAGCAATTGAGGATCAATGACCGTGGTTGACAGTTGATTTACCGCTTTTTGATAAGCAGAAAGGTTAACCTCGCTGGGATCCAAGCTCTTCAGAAGGGATTTGTGGGGTAAGTGAATGTATCCCCATGCCCCATGAAAGGTCATTGATCGATGACCCACTGACGACATGTGCACCTTCTCTTCCATATCAAGGTTATCCAAGCATATGAAGGGTCCAATTGCCGGACCACTAGGAGAGATCGCCATTATGGACTTCACAGATTCTGCTGCATGGCTAGACAGTGATCTCAATGCTGATATTGCAGTTTGACGCGAACTGGTGAGACTGAGGAAGTGTAAGTACTCATTCATGCGTTCCGAGACTCCGCAAGCAAGAAATCTGATTGAGTTCTGTAGCTGAAGACTGTTGTGTCTCCGGTTCCTCACAAAAGATATCATTGAGCAGGTTGTAATGGCCACCTAAAAGTATCCATTGCACTCAGTTATCACGCAATAAAAAAAGTAAATATCAGGAGGCCTACATAATGAGCCCTATGAGCAGCAAGTTTGAGGTGATCTTTCTCCTTGATGTATGTGATCCCCTCACCCTCCAGTAAATGTTCTTCATTGTCTTCCACCTGAGGGTCCGGGTCTTTTTCCAAATCCCCCACAGGAGTTTTGACAACCACCTCCGCACGGTCCAGGTGATTCACTAGGGACCCCCAAATGACGGAGTAAAGAAATGGCATGTCTTGTGTGGTGAGGATTGCATCACGGCGTGCCTTGGATGTATTATAAAAAAAATCCGGCATCACCAAAGTGGAACTGTGGAAGTAACCCATAGGGTACATTCCATGCTTTGGCCCTTGGTAGCAGATAATTTTGATGGCCTGGAAGACATTAATAATTAAACAATATGCTATTGTCAGAACCATGTCATTTGCAAGATTTTAGGGATTGAACTCACCTCGTCCACAATAAAGCTCTCCCATTTTGCTTTTCCCTTGGCTGTTGCCATGAATCTGTTTCGGATGGTGGCCAATAGCGTCAAAGTTGAGTCCCATCCTTTGGGAGTTGCCCAGAACCGACGGCGTGAGGCAAGTTCCTCATCTTTTGAAGTGAGGAACTCATGAAGGAACTCTTTGGGGGTCATTTTGAACTCTTGAAGCATCTTGCACACACGGAGGGTTTGAACGGTGTTCAAGCTTTTTGTAGAATCCATAGATGCGAAGTTGTAAAGAAGTGAATATTTTACTTAATAATCCAAGTGTGTGGCACAGCTAGGGTGGAGCGTATTGGAGAAGGTTATAAAAAGTTTTGAAAAAGTATAATCAAAGGCAGAATCAGAAGGTAGAGTGAAAATCGGATGATGACAACAGACAGAGCAAGAGCGGATTATATACGCGATACAAAAATGATGCGCAACACAAGGGTACAATTGAGAATGGGAATTGAAGCTAGCCCTTGAAAGGGCTGAGCCAGTCTACTAAAGAGCTGGAAGTGTCCAGGCGTCACCGTTAGCTATGGTCAGTAGATCAGGCCATGCCCTTCAAGTCGCTATAGCAGGTTTGCTATGCATGACGGCCACAAGGGTTTGCCAAAGGGATTACTACAATACAGTTGGAACATCCCCATTCTTCTATTGTACAGTAGACGCATTCTTTATATGGAGTATGATCCATGTAGCCTGGCAATACAGATTTCGCCAGCTTTGAGTCAGGACAGGCACCAAGATTTCCTATCAGATTTATGGATGGCAGGTCCATTGAAAACACTTCATTCGAAATCGCCAATTTGAAGGTGAGATTCTCAGCTTTCCAAAAATGTCCAGGGCTTTCCTGTGATGCACCGGGATGGTGTAGCTATGTGCTGATTAAAAAAGCTACCACCAAAAACGGGTCAATCCACCAAGGGACTCACGCCAGAATTGGTGTTTTACATGCAAGTCCCTCCCTGCGGTCGGCGCAATGCGACAATGTGGGGTCACCCACATGCATAAGCCGCGCACAGCAGGGAATAGGGGCTTGTTGTGCGGTCGGCGCAATGCGACAATGTGGGGTCACCCACATGCATAAGCCGCGCACAGCAGGGAATAGGGGCTTGTTGTTAAGTTCGGGTGTGTAGAGGATCGCGCGGGACAAGGTATCCGCAGTCACTTTTCTTGATCAATGCCCATATTGCCGAGTGTCCCGACTTCAGGGCTGTGCGCCCAGTGGCAAATTGAAACCCAACATCATGGCCAGTATGAAATAAAATAGCCTGTAATGCATTTTTTACAGCTCTGATTGTAAGTACTGTAAACGTCCATAAATATGTATCTGCTGGTTCAATTTTTTGGTTTCGTTTTTGAGCAAGATGTATTCATGTATACATAAAATATCAACAGCACGAAAGCATCACGAATGGATGGGTTAACCACTTGTAGAAGAAAGAGCACCGGTAATGCGGTGGGGCATTGAGCATATCTCCGTCCTGTTCAGACTCCAGAGTGACAGAGAAGCTCGAAATTTGAATATAAAATGGCACAGAGCTGACGCCAGCAGCCATCCACCCCACAACACACATTACCATATTGTAAGACTTTGACTTGGGGCACTTCCTGATATTCCATATCACCCTACTGCTACGTTACGCAATTCGAACGAAACACAAAAAATGGCTTTGTCCTCGTACCTACTACTCTGCTTGTTTGCCACCGTTGCCGTCACTGCCGGCATTAACCGGTCGAACACGGCTGCTCGAGCGGTGCTCGAACAGCCGTGTTCGACCGGTGGTCGGACGGACACTGTCCGACCGAAGCGAGAGCCAACTGGTCGGACAGATTTGTCCGACCGGTCCCGGCTGGTCCTGTGCAACCGGTCCCAGGAACTGATCGGACAGGCCTGTCCGACCCGCCGGCAGATGCTTCGGTCGGACAGTGCCTGTCCGACCACCGGTCGAACACGGCTGTTCGAGCACCGCTCGAACTGCCGTGTTCGACCGGTTAATGCCGGCAGTGCGTTATCCAAGCGGGATTAGTTCCCTCCCCTGCCTCCCCTGCCTCCCCAATCTTGTGTGCTCCTCTTGATAACAGACCCAAAATTACGAGAGAAGACTGCGGGAAGTGAGTTCTTATCTAGAGCATTTCTCGTTGCCCTAGCCGCCCCACTCATCAGGCTTTCTTCTTTTTTTCTGTCTGTCTCTCCAGGGCCCTACGCAAGTTCACATCCGAGAGTAACGTCGTTTTCTGGTCCGGAAAGGGTCATTACCACTCCTGTGGAACATGCAGAGTAAGCCATCCAATCAGTCAAGTTCCACTGTGACACCGATGAAGCTTACCCCATTGATATGTTCGGTAATAGGTCGCCATCACCAAGCCGAGTTTACCCGACACCACTCATCACGCTGCGTGAGCTTTTACGCCTCTATTATCTCCCTCAAGTGATGGAGCGCATAATGTTTCCAACCGGAGCATAATTAACTGATCTTATCATGTTCTTTTAACAGCGTCTTCAGCGACGTGTTAGTTGCCTTACATCGAGGCTATGACCAATGCCAGGGTACTGTAAGTTACTACCAGACTCTATACCTTGCGGTATACACAATTACTCACCACTCGTCTATTAATATGCCGACTTTGTAGCCGACTAATTCTACTATTGGCAACTACCAGTCTGTTTCGGTCTTATTAGACGTTGGAAACGGCGAGCAGTGCAGTGATTGAATCTTTTCACTCGCGCATGACTAGCACCCTCGCTTCGTGTTGAGCCTTGGTTATGAAAGTAGGAAAAAAGTCATTCCTTTCGGGCCTTTGGCTCATCGATGGACATTTGTATCCTTTCCACTCTTTACACTTGACAAATCAACTTGGGTTTGCATTTCCAAAAACATGTTTTTGAAACACATTCAATACTACTCCTGCATGAGTAAACACCCTGAAGCAAGCTTGCGTCCCACGCATCAATCTGTGTCTATGTATCATATCTTTTCACAACCAATGCGCCACTGCGAAACTAGAAGTGTTTTGTGGCGGTGCCTTTCCACGCACGCATGAGGCAAGTTTCACCTTTACACAGCAAGTTAATAATTCAATACGCGATCTTTTTTGCCGCATCCTGTATTAGGACGGTTCACATTGGGCATCATGACCAACTTTAGAGCATCTTTACCGGTGGCTAGTTGAGCGCAAGCTAAGGACTTGAGCCCCAAACTTCAACCGCATCGGGTCAAGCTACACCCGGGCTAAGTTGGCGCGGGACTTGATTCTTGGCTAACCGTTGCTACATTTAGCAACGGTTGGCCGCGAGCTTGGCTAGTGGCTTATAGGGAGCAAAAGCTACACACCCCTTCAAGTCTGATATCAGCCATTGAGGGAGTCTACACTCACACAATGGCCGATATTGGCCGTTGAGGGAGTCTACACTCACACAAGGGCCAATATTGGCCATTGAGGGAGTCTACACTCACACAATGGCCAATATTGGCCATTGAGGGATTCTAGACTCTCCCAATAGCCAATATCAACCATTGAGAAAGTCTACACTCTCCCAATTGCCAATGTCAGCCATTAAGAGAGCACATTCTCCATCCTCTCGATGGCCAATATCAGCCATTGGGAGAGCACACCCTCTCTCAATGGCCGATATTGGCCATTGGGAGAGTACACACTCTCTTGATGGCCGATATCGGCCATCGGGAGAGTACACCCTCTCTTGATGGCCAATATCGGCCATTGGGAGAGTACACCCTCTCTTGATGGCCAATATTGGCCATTGGGAGGGTACCCTCTCTGAATGGTCAATATCAGCCTTTGAGAGAGTACACCCTCTCTCAATGGTTGATATCCACCATCAAGAGAGTACGCCCTCTCCTGATGTCTGTTATAGGCCATCAAGAGTGTAGACACTCTCTTAATGACCGTTATCAGCCACCGAGAGAGTTTACACTCTCTGATGGCCGTTACTGGCCATCAAGAGAGTGTGTCCTTTCTTGATGGTTGATAACGGCCATCAAGAAAGTCTATACCTCATGATGGCCGTTACCAGCCATCAAGAGGTTCAACACACTCTTGATGACCAATAATGATATTGGCCATCAAGATTTGATGTTGATGGCTACTGGCCATTGAAGAGCAAGTAGACTCTTGATGGCTGGTAGCTTTGTTTCATTGGTGCAGTTGAGCTGGTTCTATGTGAGCTAACTACTTTAGCTTGGCGGTTTAGCTACAATGGTGCTGTTGCAGCAGCTGCAGCTAGTTAGCTTTGCTCTAGCTCATTTTTGAGCCGCAGGCTAAGTTGGCGAACCGGTAAAGATGCTCTTAACCCCCATTTTATGACACTTGTCATAAAATTTTCACTTAAAATTTGACTTGATCCAAATCTTCTAAAACATTCAGATATAGAGGTGTGAATGTTTTATGAAATTTTATCCATTCACGTGGTTAAAAACCAGCACTGCCGGCATTAACCGGTCGAACACGGCAGTTCGAGCGGTGCTCAAACAGCCGTGTTCGACCGGTGGTCGGACAGGCACTGTCCGACCGAAGCACCTGCCGGCGGGTCGGACAGGCCTGTCCAATCAGTTCCTGGGACCGGTTGCACAGGACCAGCCGGGACCGGTCAGACAAATCTGTCCGACCAGTTGGCTCTTGCTTTGGTCGGACAGTGTCCGTCCGACCACCAGTCGAACACGGCTGTTCGAGCACTGCTTGAGCAGCCGTGTTCGACCGGTTAATGCCGGCAGTGCAGTTTAAAAATGTGTAAAATCCCAACGTGAACCGTCCTTTTAGTTTTTTCCCGCCAATAATCATCAAAATAGGGTAGTGCGGTCCGGTCTAACTCAATGAAGCCCCTCTGTCTTTTTTCTAGACACCTCCAAAGGAGGCAGAGGCCCCACAAGGCCTGCCTGGCCTCCAAAACCAGGAGGGACTTCATTAAGTTGGGGTCCAATGTACTGCAAAAGTCCATTTGTGTTCACCCTAACTTTTACCGGGAGACTTTGGCTGGACAATGCTGCTGGGAGCATAAGAGTGCATCATGATTCATGAATGCACTCCAGGTTTCCTGTTGACCAAGTTAGAGCTGGTTTGGCAAACAGGTACTTCAGGCCGCGCAAGTCAAGTGCTGGCCATCATTAGTCTTTGTGCCCCATTTCATTATCTCCTTGGTTCTCATCTTCCTTCATCTCAATTAAATAAATTGCTGGAATACTGCACCAATTGCCTTATGGTTGCTCTTTTGGAAATAAATGAACGGCTTTAAGAACAATCTCCTGGACCATGCTACATACAATCTCAATTATTGAATGAAAGGAGCTCTAAAATTTCCCCTTTATAATGAGTTGTCATTTTCAAATATTATACTGAAGGTTATTTGAGGACTTCCTGTGCAGTCAGATTTTCCAATTTGACCTTTCAAAAACCAGATTCCAAACATTTATTGGTGGTGGGAACCTGAA
Organism: Puccinia coronata f. sp. avenae; assembly: GCA_002873125.1. Taxonomy (NCBI): domain Eukaryota; kingdom Fungi; phylum Basidiomycota; class Pucciniomycetes; order Pucciniales; family Pucciniaceae; genus Puccinia; species Puccinia coronata. The sequence goes on along the minus strand of PGCI01000110.1, from coordinate 62,081 downwards.
TCTCATTGATTTTCCTCACCAAATAAGGTTTTAAATTTGGAATTGTGTTCAATGCCCATTCAGAAGTTAGCAGAGCACAATTCTTCCATTTCAAAAAAAAAAAAAAAAATCATCCCAGCAAACAATAAATGGTCTTCATACCAAGCTGGGAGGTAGCTGGAACTATCTGTCCAATTTGCAATGGAAAAGGTGATGTATCCTCAATTCTGGACCTGCGCACGACCTTAAAAATTCCTGTGATTCTCACTCTTGTGTGGGCACTGTGCATCTGAAATTTGAGGCAACAAGAGGTCCTCCTTTTTTGCCATGGATCATATTTAAAAATTCAAATTTAAAAAATTAACCAAACACCATTTGGCTCTTGGTACCAGGTGTCTGGACAATTTACTTGAAATTCTGTTGAAAAAAAAACAATATGATTCCTAAAATTAATCTGTTCTATACAAGGCCAAGTTCTCAAGCCCATTCAGTCAAATTTTCTCGCTGCTGATTCCCATCTCTAAGGGTTTTTCTCATGAAAAAAAATCAAAGTCAGTCTCTCCTGCACATGTTCATTTATATTGCAAAAAAGAATTTTGATCAAGGAGGACTTTATGCTTCCCACACCCCAATCAATGATAAAAATGAATGATGACCAATGATATCTCAAAGTACAAAGGGGCCTTTTTAATTTAAAACTGGAGGACAAGGCGGCTGCGCCGCCCACCAGTCCCAGGGGCCCCGAACTTAACACAAGTCCCTCACCTGCCAGAGGCAGGGGCGCAAAGTGCCTCGTGCGCAGCGCGCCCTCTTGTTGGAGGGACTTGCGTGCAAGAACCTGTATCTGGCCTGAGCACCTGAGGAAGATCAGGCTGTATTTCTTGAATTTTCCCTTTTTCCCATTTTAAAAATTCCTTTTTGAGAGTTATCTCCCGCCCTTCATGTTGCAATATCTGCTGGGCATTGCCATTCTTCTGATGCAAGACTGACCTCAAGCATTAGATATAATGCTCCATACATCTGCCTGAAGAGGCCTCAAGTCTCCCCAAACATTCACTATTCATTTCTTGAATCTCCTTCCAACCATCCTCACTCCTCTTGCCTCTCACCCAAACACTGGTCAAGTGACCTCGTGTGGATTCAATGCTCATTGTTAGGGACGTAAGTGGGCACCACCATGTCCAAATTCAACCTACACATGGATACTTCCCCTCAGCCAGATGCTTGAACTTGAGAATACCTCAAGCTACATATTTACATTCCAACAAGTATGGTATGGAAGTGAGGCGGTGGGTGGCTGTGATGGAATGTTGGCACCTGCAAGAAAGCTTCAGCAGCTTGAACTACATATTTCCAGAGCGTGTATGTAAATAAATATGTAGACCAAGAAAATAGAGCACCATATATCTCTTTTCTTTCTTTTATTTCACGGCTCTTCTTCACACTGATCATCTTTTTTTTCTCTTTACATGTTATATATAGCCGTGAAAATTGAATGCATGTTTGGTGTGTTCCAACATGTAAAAAAAAGGAGCCACTCATTGTAAAGTGAATGAAATCAAGTTAGAGGCAATAAAAAAGGAGGAAAAGCAGTTCCATGGCATGTGATATGTTTCTGGAAGTACTCAAGTGTCTATATATCCAAGTTTAATAAAGCCACACTTTTGCCATTTTCAGGTGCGTGGGTTCTCCCTACGCTTGGTGAGCCCTAAGGTCTGTCACCAAGCCTTCAGCTGAACTTCAAAGCTACTGTTCAAAGCAACAGGAAAGATTTCCAAAAGGTTGAGGACACGGGAGAAGATATGCGCAGACACTGATTGAGAAGATAGTGGAGAAGCACATGTACGAGCTACCAAAGCACAAGAAGATCCGGGCGGGGGACTTCATCATGCTCCGCCCGGAGCATGTCATGACCCACGACAACACCTCCCCCTTCATCTCCAAGTTCAATGCCATTGGCGCTTCCCTCATATCCAACCCCCGCCAGCCCGTGTTCACTATTGACCATGACGTCCAGAATAAATCCCCCAAAAACCTCAAAAAGTATGCCAGGATCGAAACTTTCGCACACCAGCAGCACGTCAACTTCTTCCCCCCAGGCAGGGGAATCAGCGTCAGTCCCCCTCCTTTTTTAAAAAGAAATTATTAGCACTCCTGAAACGAAAAAGCTAATTTTGTGGCCGCTCACTCCATCCTACACACACAAGTTAGCACCAAATTATGGTTGAGGAGAGATACGCTTTTCCAGGCTTACTCATGGTCCGTACGCTTCTTGAACATCTCCCCCATGACATATGAACACATGATGAGAAAACTGATTATGACCCTCCCTTCAAATAAATAAATAAAAAACAGCATCCGACTCTCACAGTAACATGTACGGTGTAAAGCTCAAAAGTGTCAGTGAAGACCTTTTGCTGAGTGCGGAACGGGATGATGTGAGGATGACTCTGCCGTTCCTATACTAGACACTAAAACAAGACCCCCCAATCTATGATTGGCAGGCTTTAATTCAAGTGATAGTAAGTGTATCCAAGATACTTTGGTTGGTATAGCAAGTGTGGGTGATTAAGAATGTGTTGAGTGTGTATGAATGAATATGTGATGCTGATGATGATGTTGTTGATGGTAGGTGATGATGATATTGGTGATTGTTGAGAGTGTATGTGGATGATGAAGGTGTGTTAAGCTAATGAGTTCTGGGAGCTGACGCTACTACCAAGGATGGATGATGATGATGATTGGTATAAGTGTAGATGACTTATATAAGAGGATGGAGTGTAGTGCTAATGAGGTGTGGGAGCTGACGCTACAACCAGGGATGGAACCCGCTACCTGATGGTAAGGGGTTATATGTGAGAAAGAAGTAGTTGTTGAGTAAAGGTTGGGTATCCTAGTTGGGTAAGGGTCTGCTTATGTAAGGTTTACTTAGGCAGTCTTAGACCAAAGAAGGTTTTAGGGTAGTAATAAGATATGTAATTGCTAATGTATAGATGATGGTTGATGGATGATGAAACCTCAATGGAGGAGTGACCAGTAGTAGACTACAGGGGATAGTAAGACTAATATCAGGTATATAAGGGTATTGGATGAGTGAGGTGCTGATATATTTGTGGGGACAAAATCTGGTGAGGAGGGGGGAAAACAGCTAGAGGAGAGCCTCTTTTATATCGAAATCCTGACAAATGGGGGGTGGTCAACTTGTGGTTGGAACAATGGTCATGGAACACAGTGGAACAACAAATGATGACTAATCAGGGCTGAGTTGTGGTTGATGGAAACAAATGGAACAATAGAACAAGTGAAATGTGTGTGACTTGTGGTTCTGAACCTGATGGAACTTTCCATGGAGAATGTGGGCCTAGGTTGGGTAGAATCTTCCAGAAAGGGGTTACTGGTGCCTAGTGGCCAAGTTGTGGTTGAGGTTTTCTTGTGATTGCCTTGTGAACGTGCCGTGTAACTGTGAATAACTGGAATAAACTTGGGTCTAGGAACTAATATTGGCCATAACTATTGATCCAGGCATGTAACAAGGATTCCGTGAGTTGTTCCCTAGGGTCATTTGGCCTGAAGAATGTGTTTCTGGAACAATCTATGGGGTTTTGAAGGTTTTGTATTTTTGATGACTGTAGTAGGGATTAAGGTTTATGTGACTGAGTATGTTGATTTGCTGATGCTTCCTGATCCGGTCGAGTGGTAATTATGCCGTAAGTTGTGTCCTAGGGTGAATTTTTCCGTAGATTCTGATTCTTCAACAATATTTGAGGATATCTTAGTGGATATAAGAGAAAAAATGAGAAAGAGAAAAGAAATAGAGAAGAAATAGGAGAAAAATAGATAGAATAAAAAATTGAAAATTTGTGGCATGTTTGGAGCACCACAACGGAGGAATAGGCTGTGGGGTAAGGCATTACCCCGAGCTTGGGGGTTCAGGGGTAAACCCCGACCCCTGAACCCCGGGGTTCAGGGTTCAGGACACGGCACAGTCAAACCCCGAACCCCCAGGGGTTGCATATTTTACCAGTTACGGACCTATTTTACCAGTTTTGATGGCAACTTGGCATGAAAATACACCTGGTTCATTGGATTATGTCAGAAAGTTCCAAACCTAACTATGTTTTTGATCTTCTTTGTCAGATTTGACCATTTCAAACACCTAGGGGTAGGGCTGGATGTCTCTTTTGGGGGCTCTGGATCTTTTCTTGTCATTGGATATGGAAGTTTTAATGAAAATTTTATGCAGATTGTCTTATGATTTTTCTGTTTCTCAAACCCCGGGGGTTCAGGGGTTACCCCGACTAGCTCAGGGTTCGTCCTTCGGGCTGACTCTCAACCCCTGACCCAACCCCCGGGGCAGTGCCTTACTGTGGAGGGACACCGGTGGTCCGGACCAATGCAGCGTGAGATACAGAAACACGCTATTCCAGCTTGAGAAAAAAAAAAACACCAAATTAACGTTCAATGTGAAACCTTTCTGAACAGGGCAATTTGGGCCACGCAACAGACCTGGTGGCAAGTACCGGAGATTGTGAAGGTAGAGCTGAAAGGGCCATTGCCACTAGGCTTGACAGGGAAGGACATCATTGTAGCGCTGTGCGGTAGTTTCAACCAAGACAAGGTGCTGAACACGGCGATTGAGTTCGTGGGCGACGGGGTGAAAGGGCTGAGCGTAGACAAGCGGATGGCAATTTCCAACATGACGACGGAGTGGGGAGAGCTAGCAGGGGAGTTCCCAATCGACGAGGTGCTGGTGGAGTGGTACACGCAGCTGCTGGCCAAGCGCCACGCCTTGGCCGAAATCAAGACCCAGTCTGGCCCCTCCGTTGCATCCTCCCATCTCTGCCTCTCTCTAGAGCGCGTCCAGGCGCTGTTGCGGGTGGCCCAGGAGCTGCGAGTGGACCCGGATGCTTACTACTCCAAGACCCTCACCCTCGTCCCGCACGTCTCCGGGCCCAACTCGGTCAAGCTGTCCACCCTGCTGCCGGAGCTGGAGGCCCGGGAGATTGCAATCCAGAAAGCCTACCTGGTCTCATGTGTCAACTCAAGACTCTCCAACCTGACTGCCGCGGCGGAAGTCATGAGGGGGAAACGCAAGGCGCCAGGCGTCAAGTTCTACGTGGCGGCGGCCTCCTTGTTGGTCCAGGCCCAGGCGGAGCGGTCGGGCATCTGGGCGGCGCTCGTGGCCGCTGGCGCCAAGACTCTCCCCGCAGGCTGTGGGCCGTGCATCGGCCTGCTAGAGAAGGGCGAGGTGGGGATCAGCGCAACAAACCACAACTATAAAGGCCGGATGGGCCACCCGCTCGCCCAGGCGTATCTGGCCAGCCCCGCCGTCGTGGCTGCCAGCCCGGTCGCGGGCAAGATCTGCGGACTATCCCCCTCTCCTTCCCACGTCGCTCCCTCAAAGCCCACCATCTCCATTGTCGAGCACCCCAAGTCAGCCGCCGGTAGCGCCTCCGCCAAAGCCGATCCTCAGGCGAATGAGCCGCTGCTTCTGACCCACTTCCCGCCCACCTTCCGGGGGCCCCTGGTGTTTGCCCCGGCCAACAACATCAACACGGACAGAATCTACCCGGGGAAATACACGTATTGGGACAAGATTTCGCCGGACAAGCAGGCGGGGGTGGTGATGGAGAACTACGATCCAACGTTTGCGGGGATCTTGCGGGCCCTGCTCCCGCCGGTGTCTTCTGGCTCTCCCAATGAACAGAAGAAGACGACGACAGATGCAAGTCTGACGGAGCAGGCCCGGCGCAGCCGGCGGACGGGGGAGGGCGTGGTGCTGGTTGCAGGGGCCAACTTTGGGACGGGATTGTCCCGCAAACAGGCGGCCACCGCGCTGCGCAACGCCAGCATCCCGCTAGTTGTCGCCGCCAGCTTTGGCGAAATCTTCAAGCGCAACGCCGTCAACAACAGCCTCGTCTGCCTTGAGTCCAAACACCTCGTTCGCTTCTTGCATCAACACTTCCCACCCTCCAGCCGGGCTGAGAATGAAAACTCTCAAACCGTTGTCACCCGCTGCTCCTTATCTCTTGACGCCCGTACCGGCTCCGTCACCGTTGAGGACCCCTCCTGGACCACGCTCAAGGAACACGCCGTGTTCCAGCTGCAGCCAATTGGCACATTGGTGCAAGAAATGTAGGCCCTGTTTTTCTTTTTCTCTTTGTTCCCGTGATCACCATCCATGTTTGTTTGTTTGTTTTACTGATGAAAGGGATGTTTGATTTTTTTTCTCACGTGCTTCCCATCAACAGTTTCGTCGTGGGCGGGCTTGAGGGATGGGTCAAAGAACACATCTAGCTCCATGGCGCACCGATCTCATTTGTTCTCTCTCTATCTTTGTATATATACTTAGACCACCTTAGTTGCATTTGTTGGATACCACATGTTGAATGGATAGTATGTACACATACCCATCAAATCTCTCTGGGGCATGCATACATTGTGCATTCTGTCTCAGGATGAAACCGGGTCGGGTTTGGGTCAAAAAACAGTGCCCAGACCCGACCCATCAGTAGAGCGGGTTGGGTCGGGTCGGGTCAAATTCTCCATTTCCCTGACCGGACCCGGACCCATTTAGCCGGAAACCGGGTCTGGGTTGGGTCGGGTCGGGTTATTACCGGGTCGACCCGGACTTCATACCCTCATAAGGGTATGAAATTACCTAATAATGATATTTCGTCTGCTTATCGGGTCAACCCAATGCAATATGGCTGCCCGAACCCGACCCGGAATATGCGCGGGTTGGGTCGGGTCGGGTCAGAATTGCAAGATATTCTGGAATTTCTGCCCGAACCCGACCCATTTAGAGCCGGGTCACGGGTTGGTTGCGGGTTGGCCCGACCCTCTTTCATCCTGAATTCTGTCCGGGCAGTTCTATTGGTTGACGTCAAAGTAGAGATCTTGTGATGGCTGATCAAACAATGCTTTCTCATGTGAGAAAATATGAGTCTGCCGACGTAGCCGGTGACCTATCTTGCTCCTTGAACCATCCATGGCAGCGCGGCGCTCTTATTCTCCTCGGGGCCCGTCCACCCTCTCGCTCTCAAGAACCCAAGGGTAGGAACCCGGCGTCTGGATGTTCCTGGGCTTTCTTGCCCTCACATGTATTGTACACTTCGGCACCATGTCTTCATAGTACCTTTTTCTTCGCTTAGCACCTTGTTTCTCTTGCGCTTGTGAAGGAGAGTACATGGATGCATTTGTTGACATACCCAATTATATTTGAGCTGCTAAACCGAGCTGCTAAACCAAACCAAAATGAAAATAAAAACACTGGGTTGATGTTTTCTTGGACACACAGACAGAACAAATTGTTGCAGGGCTTTTCCCAGTTGCCTTCAGACTCCGGAGCCTACTTCTGTAAGGGCTGCTGCAGCTTAATGTGTTACCGTGTTCCGCCGGTGAATTTGTCGCTGCATGACATGCCGCCACGGTAGCTGAGGCCAGCTCAGCTGTTGCTGTTGCCATTCAGCCAGATTTCTGGATTCACATTTCGGAGTCCAGACTCATCATCCATGGACACTTTTCAAGTAAGTGTTGACAGGCTATGTGATGCCAAGGAGTGATCCTTCTAGCTACACACGCTGCAAAGATGATAAATATAGTTTGGAAAACTATGGAAATAATGTTTTTGGAGTTTTTATATATGTTTGAGTCCTTTAGGGACGTAGAAATAAGGACGTAAATAATAAAAATGGGACAAAATATGTCCCAGAGGGGCCTGTAAGTGGGTACAGGGGTTTTTATGGTGCCCTCTATCAGGACCTGTATTAACAGGGTGGTTTTGACGAGTAACCTGATCTTCTGGGGCCTGGTTCACAGGCATATGCCCAGGGAAATGACTAGTAAGGAAGAGAAATGGCCAAAATTGCACTTACAAGCAATTCTTGGCAGAATTCCTTCCAAGGGATAAGCAGCAAGACCAGAGGGGAGATTCTTGATGATTCTGGTGATGATGCTGACGGAGAAAAGTGGCTAATAAGATTCTGGAATGGTTCACAAGATTGGTCTTCAGGGTAAAGCTGAGGGACAATGCGTAGTGGTAATATTCCAAGGGTTGTAAAAGCTGGGGAATCCTCTATGGGGGGAACCAGAGGTGTTTAAATATTGATCAAGGACTCTGGGGAAGAACTCAGAGATCCTGTTATTTGCAGGGAACAGATCTTTGGATCAAATGATCAACAGATGGGATCAGAAGTTGATCTTCCTGGGTTAGATCAGTAGAAGATGCGTGTGAGCTGCGGATCTTTCATGATCTGTGGTTGTATTACTTGTTCTCAGGCTTAATGTATCATTTATTGACAAGTATATTTTCGTCTATGAGACCTGTTACATATGTGATATGTCTCATTTGTCATATGTAACAGGTTTATGGTAATTTACCTATTTTTCCTACAAGTTATCTTTGTTGTATTGTATAAGTAATACAAGGAGCCATATTTAAGGGGTCACTTTGATGAGGGACCCTAGGTTGTTTTTCATGTAGAATCCATTTCTGGAGTGATATTCAAGGTTTGGTCATTGGTTAGTCTTCTATCTATGTTTTGTTATATCTTTTGTTACCTTTGATACTGTGTTGGCTTGTCTCTTACATAGTAGCAAGCTGACAAGCGTCTTCAAGAGACATGGGCGGGTTCTAGACTCCCGTACAGAAAACAGCCCCATGGTGGACGGGGAAAGCGCTGTGCCCCGTTACCCACGAATTTAATTATGTATTTGTGTACAGTGTACCTTCCTACGATTTGAATGAGGTTGATGCATCCGTATTAAGTACAATGCGGAGGGACGCGGCTGAGTTGTTCCTAGAGCCTGAACATCTGCATCCAGAAGGGTGCCCACAGCAACAGTTCATCTCTCTCAGCGACTGTAACGGCATTGACGCGATACAACCCACTCCCCCGGCGCAAAGGGTCAAAAAGGATAGCTGTACAGGTTGCCTGTACTCTGCTGGGCGCCTCGCGTTTCCATGGATGGACACGACTTGAGAGGTTGTGGCGTGCTTCTTCATGGCCACCAGGGACGGCTACCTCCACATCCTAATCACCGGGAGGCAGAAACAAGGATTCAACGTGCAACACGTGCCATGCGTTGCGGTTTGGATCAAAGGGCAACCGTTATTTGCCATAAAAGGCGGCGTGTGATGAGGGGATTTAGGCTAGGCCGCCCCCATTATCCGTAGCTTGAGCACGGAGGGGGCGGTCTCAGGTGACCCCCCGTTGAGTCTTTGGCTCAAGGGGCCCAATCCAAAAGCATTGGTGTGCTGAAATGCATCCCCCGGTCAAGTATTGAAAAGGCCTAGGCCAAAACCACGATTCCAATTTTGGTGAAACTGTGGCTTTAATAAACTGGGATTGAGCCTGCTCAGCAAATTTTTTTTTTTTAGAAACTGAGAAGAAATTATTTTTATTCATTCTGGCAACTTAAGGGGAATCTACTGAGCATGCTCAATTTTTAGTAAATTGGAAAAACAACTACAGTTTATTTTCCAACAACTCCCAAAACTGAGCTTGACGTCGCGGAGACTGTTTTGCGACCATACTGTGACATTGATGGGAGTTGTTTTCTAAAATGGTTATTTTTTTGGGAGTTGCTGGGACAACTCAAATTTATTAAAATTGTATATAAAAAGGGGAGTCGCCGCACCAAAAAAAGGAACGTAGTTGGGAGTCGCCAACCCAATTCATCAAAAAAAAATAGGAAAGGCCACAAAAGTGAATTCCTCTTTGATAAACATAAGAAACAGGAAATAAATGAAAGATGTCAGCTTGCTACTATGTCAGAGACAACCTGACAAAAGTAACATAAAAAGAGACATTATTACCACAGTATTAAGACTCATTTATATGACTAATAATGTACAAAAAATTCAGTTTACTTATTTTTATCCAATAAGCTTAGCAAAGTCCTGGCACCATAAAAATAAGTAATTAATTAAAATAATAACTACTTTTTACAAAAATACTAAATAACTTCTAAACCTTGAGGATAACTTAGAATATTATGTCATATTCTGAATCCTCATGCAAATTAATGTAGGGTCTCTCACTGGAAGTACCCCTGTATTCCTACTCCTTCACCTTGAACCAATTACCCGTAAGAATTGGCCACATTTATGTGTCACAGATGACATTACACACGTATGTACTTGTTATATATACATACCATATGTGAAATGACCAATTATGGACTTATAATTGAGGTGTTGTGTATAGTTTAGAAGTTAGGCCCAATTGGGGTTTAATCCTCCAACCCCGCGCGTGGATTATATAATCCAATTGGAAATTGGCCAAATGCGTGGAAATAGCTAATCCCCTAGTTACCACACGTGTACAGGTGTAACTAGGGTACTAGTAGATTCTACGTGGTTTATTTACAAGGTTTCATTAATAAAAACCTTGAATACATAAGAGTAACATAGCCAGCGTGGCCTTTGATGATTGGCCATAGCCATTTGTGGCCCATTTGCGTCATTTGTGGCCCATTTCAGATACAAATACACGTCAGTGTTGCTATGTACCTTAGTTACAATGACCAAATAGGTTATTAAGGTCATTATGAACACTTGTGACGCTGAAATAATGATCAGCAGTGCCATTGGGATGAGCCTTGTTAGTGCCAATCTACCAAATTGGCCACATTGCGCTGAAAACCAGTTACTACACGCACACAGGCAGAAAGGTCCTCCACTATGAGTGAAATTAGTATATATAGAGCCCTCTTTCCACGCCAAAAGTTGTTCATCATCATCAATTATTATTACAGTCAATCAGTTACGCCGTGTCCTGTCCTTATTTCAGTTACTCTGCTCTGTTTGCCTGTTTTATCCTTGGTGTTCTTATTAAATCAACCATCCTACGTGACCAGCTCCTGCGCAGAAACCATCCAATCTACCCAGCAGCTCTACTTCACCCCCCTACGTGGCTTTTTGGCTTAAAAGAAGCAATAGTGAGTACTTCTTTTATCCTTCTGTCCCCATTCTGGTTCCTTAATTGGAAAAGCACTTTGGTACCACCTTCTGTTACGCAGAAACCCATTGTTTGCTTAATCAGATACCACCCTGCTTAGCAGATCTCTGATTTAGAGGGCACCTACAAACACCCCTGCGCCAGCAGGCCCCTCTATAAAAAAGAATTATATTCTTTTTATTTCTTTCTTTACTACTTTTCTACGTGAAAATACCCCACTCTACCCATCATTTGCACTCTTATCACCTTGTGTAGCTAAAAGGTACTAGCCCTTGGCATCACAGAGGCTGACAATTGGGGGTCTGGCCGGGAAATTACCAATATCCACTCGTGGTAATTTACTCCTGGTACTTACTCTTCCTACTTTTGCGTTTCACTCACGCAAAAAATTACCAAACCACTAAAAATCATTTATAAAATAAAACCACTAAAAATTATCCTTCTACTTTATTTTTTACGCATTCTTTTAGTGAACCAATACACTAAAACTCTCATTTCCACGCCTGAATTTGTTCATCCACCTTTTGACCAAATTGCCCACTTTGAATTAATCAAACATTATCTTAAAGTCCTCAGATTGCGCAAAGAAGAGGAAATAGCTAACTATCAACCTTCTGATTGGGAAAAACTTACGCCTACAGAACAGTTCCAACTTGCTCTTTTTCACTCTCACCAACGTGCTCAACAGGACACAGAACTTCTCATCAAACTCAACTCCATCAACAGGAGGAATCAAGAGAACAAGAGGCGTGCAGATTTTCAAAGAACTCTAGAATATAAACAAAACTTTTACAATAGTCAGTTTAATTCTTCTTTATCTCTAAATAAAACTATTAAAATTACCAAAAAATACTTATTTTTACGCCTGAATTTTATTTAGTGTCTTCCACTACCTCTCCAAGCACTTCCAACACTTCTACTTCATCTACCACGGCTCCAGCTACCTCTGTGGCCAATTCTATTACTCCACTTACGGCTCCACCAACCAGTAAGTTTATTAATTACACCTACTTAATATTTTGTGGCCCTTTTCACTAATATGTCCCGTGAAAATAGTCCTGTCAGGAAGTCTACCAGGGCTCACAAGCCTGATCTCCACGGCCCCTTACCCCCGGCCACTAGGCAACCTAGAGCCAGAGAAGTTGCCCCAGAACTTGGCATTCAAGAAGAAAGCCCCCAGTCACCCCAATCCTCAGGCCATGGACGTGGACGTGGAACCAACCCCTTCCACCTCCTTGGCCAGTATCCAGAAACCCCAGACGGAGGAAGAGGACCTGGAAATCCAGGTGATAGGTATGTCCAAGGAGGACAAAATAGCCAGATTGGTCAAGATACACGTGGCCAACCATCAGAAATTCGTGGAAGCCCAGAAATCCAAGGCCAACCAGGAGATGATGCTGAATCTTTTAGGACTAGCCCAGAAGAGTCAGAAAGAGCTACAGAAGTTTATCTCCAAAAAAGAAGTGGAGGAGTACACGAAGGGATGGAACCCTTGGGAGGAAAAGAGAGTATTGTTTCCTCACACAGCCAACAAGAACAAGGGAAAGAATATGAGCAGTCTTTCTATGAACAACCGTCATTACAACAATCCCCAGAAGTGGAAGAAATTGGCCAACATCAGCAGCGCCATAACCAACTTTTACAACAGCTTAGATTAGGTTTTTCTGTCCTAGATAATTCTCTTACAATTGCTCATAATAATATTCTTTTGTTAGATAAAAATGCTAAAACACGCCACAAAACTGTTTTAGAATTTTTAAATAAGGCTCCTCCTCCGCCTGAATCTTTAGAAAATTATATGTCTAGCTCTTCCCTCATTCTAAATCAATTGTCTAAATTTCTTAACTCACCTAAGTCTGTCTTTACGCATAATGAACCTGATTTTCACGTTAAAACTTCTGAGCCAAAGATCCCTAATGTTCCCAAAAAATTAGAAGAACTTGAAGATGAACATTCCAAGTATTCTAATGATGATTTGGCGGATAAAATTAACAGATTAGAAGACATGTTTCATGCTAATACTGAACATATAATTAACAGAATTAATAAAAATGTCATTAACACTTTACACGCCCAAAATGTGAAATTAGAACTTGAACAAATGGATTTAAAAAGAATGATGGTCGAATTACAAGCTCAAGTAGCTTTAATATCTGACCAAAACAACAAAAATGTTAATGGAACTCTGTTATTGAAGCATCTGTTAGACGTGAAATTTGAATTAGCAGACTTAATTAAAGAAATTCCTACCAGAACTATTCCTGCTAATAACTCCACGCCCAAATATAACAACCCTTATATGGAGACCATACCTGAAAATAATGGAGGAAATAATAACAACTATCCTCATAATAATCAACAACAAAATAATAATAGTCAAACCAACTATACCAAATATAATAGCAGTCCACCCATGCCTAATAACAATTACCCTCCTAATAATTCACCTAATTATAATAACCTTAATAATGGGAGTCAACGGAGTCATGCTCCTTCACGCAACCATGTAAACAACAATGGTAATAACAACTTCATAGATCCCTCTCTTCTGAATAAATTGTTACCACCAATTAAAGAATGGACTAAATTTTCTGGAGAAGGAGATTATGACCATATTAACTTCATTAAATATATTGATCATATTTTAACAATCTACAGAGCTCCTGATGAAGCTATCCTTACAAGATTGCCCAGATTATTTGAAGGAGTAGCTTTTGACTGGTTTATTAGTAAACAAGCTACCATGGGACAACAATCCTGGCCAGCTTGGAAAGAATTGATCAAACAACAATTTGGCACTAGACTCTGGGAAAAGAAAATGCGCAGAGCTTTTGAGAATGACTATTTTGACCCAGTCAAAAATAATCCTCATCAATGGTGCCTGAACCAGAAAAAGAGAATTGAATGCATTTATCCTAAATTAGATCAGGAACAAATAAATGATTTAATACTTAATCAAACTAAAGGCAGCCTAGAACATAATGTCAGATGTAGAATCAATGACATGGATTGTGACTTATCCACTCTTATAGGTGTTATGGAAGAAGTGGTAGAAATGACTGGGATCAATAAGAAGCACAACCCCTCTGATAAAAAGGATTACACTCCTAGAACAGATCCTCCCAAAAAGTTAGAATCTAAGCCAGCTGAACCCATCAGAAAAGAAAAGACTCCTACGTGTTGGAATTGTGGAGAAACTGGCCACAGAAGCACTGAATGTACCAAACCTAGGAGGAAAATCAATAATGTGAATGCAAGCCCTGATTCAGATTCTGAAAGTACCTTTGATATCATACACCAAGAACCCTCTAGTACACATTATGGTCAAGATGATGATGACTCTGAATCTGATAACCATGCTGTTGTAGTGATAAATGCTAATATTGGTAATGACTTCAGCATTAATGCTATTCATGGTGAATCTAACTTACCCCAGAAATGGGAAGATAATATGGATATTGGCCATATATCTGATGCCAAGCTATTAACTAACAAACCTGAAGAAGGAAGGTGTTACACCCTAGGTAAAACCAGTTATACTAAGGTTATTTTCAAAGACTCAGCTGTTAAGACTCTATTAGATATAGGAGCCTTTTGTTCTTGTACAAGTGCCACATTTTTGCAACAAATATACCCTGATTGGCGCAAAGATTTATTACCTGTTCCAAAGGCTACATTTAGCAGTTGTAACTCTACCATGAAACCTATTGGTGTCATCAATTTACCCTTAATATTCCCCCACACTAAGGGATCCCTCAGATTAAGTGTAGAATTTGTAAAACTTTCTGATGCCATTTGTGACTACCTTATACTAGGTAATGATACCTTCTGCATGTATGGAATTGACATTTTCCAGTCCAAAGATAGATATTTTACCATTGGAGGAGATTGGAAAAGGAAATACCAAATTTGCAACATCCATTCTGAGATTATTGCACCCATTTCTCAGGAACCTGACCCCAAGGAATTAGAAGATTTTAATCAAGAATATATGTCCCAAGCTGCTATAAGTGACATACTAACCAATGCTCAGGTATTAGATATTCTTAAAGTATGCCATAAGAATAAAGAAGCCTTCTGTACCACTGAAGAGCCTATTGGCAATGTTACAGGACATGATATTAAATTAGAATTAACTTGTGAACCTCCTTACCCACCTGCTCTAAGAAAAGCAGCCTACCCTTCTAGCCCTAAATCTAGGATAGCCTTAGAAACACACATTAAAGAGCTTATAGATTTACGTGTACTTAGAAAAGTGGGCCATAATGAACAAGTAGAAATAACTACCCCAGTTATTATTGCCTGGCATAATGATAAGTCTAGGATGGTTGGAGATTTTAGAGCTCTAAATAATTACACTAAAGCTGATAATTATCCCATTCCAAGAATTGACCACTCTCTTCA
Organism: Puccinia coronata f. sp. avenae; assembly: GCA_002873125.1. Taxonomy (NCBI): domain Eukaryota; kingdom Fungi; phylum Basidiomycota; class Pucciniomycetes; order Pucciniales; family Pucciniaceae; genus Puccinia; species Puccinia coronata. Next base: position 46,734 of record PGCI01000110.1, on the reverse strand, counting down.
TAACTTATCAAAAGCTAAGTACATAACCTGCATGGATGTTCTCAAAGGGTTTCACCAGATACCTATAGAACTTAATAGCCGCCAATTTATGAGAATTATCTGCCATCTTGGTGTCTTTGAATACCTCAGAATGCCCTTTGGAATTAAGAATGCACCTTCTCATTTCCAAAGAATGATGGACTCTATTTTTGGATCTTTTATCCGCCAGTGCTGGATGATGATATATATTGATGATATAATCATTTATTCAGATGACTGGGAAACACATATAGAAAAGATACAAATAGTATTAGAAACTTCTATTAAAGCTGGTCTAAAAATGTCTATTAAAAAGTGCAACTTTGGATATGGTGAACTTAAAGCTTTAGGACATATTGTTTCTGGACTATCCTTAGCCATTGACCAAAACAAAGTAGCAGCTGTAATGCTCAAACCTATGCCTCAGAATATCACTGAAATGCAATCTTTTCTTGGATTTTGTGGATATTATAGGAAACATATTGAGAAATTTGCTATTGTAGCCAAGTCATTATATGAGTTATGTAGTAAAGAAACCATTTATGAAATGACTCACCCTAGAGTACTGGATTATGAACAATTGAAGCTAGCCCTTACTACTGCTCCTGTGCTAGCTCAACCAGATTATAACTTACCATTTATTCTGTACATAGATGCTTGTTTAGATGGCTTAGGTGCTGCCTTACATCAAGAATTCCTTATTGAAGATAAATTGGTAGAAAAGCCAGTTCTGTTTATTTCAAGACAAATTAGACCAACAGAGAAAAGGTATGGAGCCAGTCAGATGGAATGTCTAGCTCTTGTATGGTCCTTAGAAAAATTACATTATTATCTTGAAGGTAGTAGAATTGTTGTAGTCACTGATTGCACAGCAGTTAAAACCCTCATGAATATGCAGACTCCCAATAGGCATATGTTAAGATGGCAAATTGCTATTCAACAATACAGAGGACATATGACTATTGTTCATAAAGCTGGCAAAAAGCATAGTAATGCTGATGGCTTGAGCAGATGGGCTTTACCAAATACTCCAGATAACCCTGCCTGGGATCCTGAAGATGAAGACATATTCCCAATTTTAGGAATACATGTCTGTGATTTGGATGAAGCCTACTACAGCCTTATAAAAGATAGTTACCAGTCTGATCCTGAATTTGTCAAACTACTAGATATACTTAGCAATGAAAATAGTTCCCATGAATTAATTGCTAGTCTACCTCCCTGGTTATCCAAACCTTACTCTTCTGGTAAGTTCTCTCTATTAGATGGAATATTGTACTTTAAAGAAAGGCATTCCAGTGTAATAGTCTTATGTGATCAACTTCAGATTGAAGCCCTTATGAAAGAATGCCATGATAATATTGGTGCTGGACATTTTTCTGAAGAAAGGACTATTGAAAGAGTCAGAACTACAGCTTGGTGGAATAATTGGACTAATGAAGTAGCTACTTATATTAAATCCTGTGAAACTTGCCAGAAATCAAATAAGCAAACAGGTAAGAGATATGGGCTACTTCAAACCATCCAAGAACCCACCAAAAGATGGGAAATCATAAACATGGATTTTGTTACAGGTTTACCTCCTGGAGGGTCTTATTCCTTCAACTCTGTACTAGTGGTTGTAGACAGATATTCAAAAAGGGCCAGATTTATTCCTAACCATAAAGATGATACAGCTATGGAAGTGGCTTTACTATTTTGGAATAGGATTATGGCTGACGTAGGAATACCCAAAATAATCATTAGTGATAGAGACCCCAAATTTACTTCTGAATTTTGGAGAAATTTACATGACATGTTAGGCACTAAATTAGCTTTCTCTACTGCTTACCATCCCCAAACTGACGGATTGGCTGAAAGAATGATCCAAACTCTAGAAGATATGCTCAGAAGATTTTGTTCCTTTGGCTTAGAATTCAAAAATAGTGATGGTTATACTCATGATTGGGTTAGCTTACTCCCGGCATTAGAAATAGCTTATAACAGCAGTAAACATTCTTCATCCAAAGAAATCCCTTATATTTTGGAAAGAGGATGGATACCCAGAATGCCTAAAGATCATATTAATAACAAATTACCTCATGTACATCCCACTTCCCTAGACTTGAAAAGGATGCTTGACATTACACATGAACATGCTAAGAAATGTGTTCAAGATGCAGCTGAATATAATAAGGTAAGATGGGACAAAAGTCATAAAGAACCATCCTTTCAAATTGGGGACAAAGTCCTATTGTCCACTGTGAATTTTAATAACTTGGGAGGGAACAGGAAACTTAAACCTTCATTTGTTGGCCCTTTTACCATTAAGCAATTACATGGAAAAAATGCTGTGGAAGTTATTTTAACAGATGAATTTTCCAGAAAACACCCTGTTTTTCCAGTCAGCTTAATCAAACCTTACACTAGTAGAAGCACAGATACCCCTGTAGTAACACATGTACCTGTACCTATAATTGAACCTTTAGACACCTCTAACTTCAAAGTACATAAAATATTGAAGGATAAAAAGGAAAGGATCAATGGGAAAGATACTAGACTATACTTAGTAAGATATAAAGGTCAATCAGCAGACAAAGATGAATGGATTCCTGAAGATAATATACCAGATGGTCCCATACATCTACGAAATTATAGAGCCTCCAAAAGAAATTGAGAATTTTTTTTTTGACTACAGACATTAGGATGAATTTTGTTTTCTAAAGTCTCATTTTAAAGGGAGGGAATGTCAGCTTGCTACTATGTCAGAGACAACCTGACAAAAGTAACATAAAAAGAGACATTATTACCACAGTATTAAGACTCATTTATATGACTAATAATGTACAAAAAATTCAGTTTACTTATTTTTATCCAATAAGCTTAGCAAAGTCCTGGCACCATAAAAATAAGTAATTAATTAAAATAATAACTACTTTTTACAAAAAATACTAATAACTTCTAAAACTTGAGGATAACTTAGAATATTATGTCATATTCTGAATCCTCATGCAAATTAATGTAGGGTCCCTCACTGGAAGTACCCCTGTATTCCTACTCCTTCACCTTGAACCAATTACCCGTAAGAATTGGCCACACTTATGTGTCACAGATGACATTACACACGTATGTACTTGTTATATATACATACCATATGTGAAATGACCAATTATGGACTTATAATTGAGGTGTTGTGTATAGTTTAGAAGTTAGGCCCAATTGGGGTTTAATCCTCCAACCCCGCGCGTGGATTATATAATCCAATTGGAAATTGGCCAAATGCGTGGAAATAGCTAATCCCCTAGTTACCACACGTGTACAGGTGTAACTAGGGTACTAGTAGATTCTACGTGGTTTATTTACAAGGTTTCATTAATAAAAACCTTGAATACATAAGAGTAACATAGCCAGCGTGGCCTTTGATGATTGGCCATAGCCATTTGTGGCCCATTTGCGTCATTTGTGGCCCATTTCAGATACAAATACACGTCAGTGTTGCTATGTACCTTAGTTACAATGACCAAATAGGTTATTAAGGTCATTATGAACACTTGTGACGCTGAAATAATGATCAGCAGTGCCATTGGGATGAGCCTTGTTAGTGCCAATCTACCAAATTGGCCACATTGCGCTGAAAACCAGTTACTACACGCACACAGGCAGAAAGGTCCTCCACTATGAGTGAAATTAGTATATATAGAGCCCTCTTTCCACGCCAAAAGTTGTTCATCATCATCAATTATTATTACAGTCAATCAGTTACGCCGTGTCCTGTCCTTATTTCAGTTACTCTGCTCTGTTTGCCTGTTTTATCCTTGGTGTTCTTATTAAATCAACCATCCTACGTGACCAGCTCCTGCGCAGAAACCATCCAATCTACCCAGCAGCTCTACTTCACCCCCCTACGTGGCTTTTTGGCTTAAAAGAAGCAATAGTGAGTACTTCTTTTATCCTTCTGTCCCCATTCTGGTTCCTTAATTGGAAAAGCACTTTGGTACCACCTTCTGTTACGCAGAAACCCATTGTTTGCTTAATCAGATACCACCCTGCTTAGCAGATCTCTGATTTAGAGGGCACCTACAAACACCCCTGCGCCAGCAGGCCCCTCTATAAAAAAGAATTATATTCTTTTTATTTCTTTCTTTACTACTTTTCTACGTGAAAATACCCCACTCTACCCATCATTTGCACTCTTATCACCTTGTGTAGCTAAAAGGTACTAGCCCTTGGCATCACAGAGGCTGACAAAAGAACACAAGGGAGCATGAGAAAAAAGATATAAATGAAAGAAAAAAAAGGAGAATAAAATTTCAAACAAAAAAGATTAACAGAATACAGCCGTTCTCACAAAGGTTGTCCAGCTTACTTGGATTTACCAGCTCAAAAAAAGGCTGGATTTGCCAGAAAACTCAGTAAATTTTGCAGATTCTTTCTGCAGAATTACCCTTTCCCTGCCAAACTGTGTGTAATTCAGCTGCAGGGTTAAGTTTGGCTTGTTTTTTTTTAGAAAATCCAACCTTTTTTTGGCCTGTGGATCCAGCCGACACAACAATCTTTATGAGAACGGCTGTAAATTCAATTTAAACAATGAATCAAGAAATAATAAAAAGACCACTGTAAACATCTAGAAATTTTTATATTCCAACTTTGGATTTTCAGCCACTGTTACTTGAGTCAATTCAAAACAATCAGAATATTTTTCGTCCCATCCTATAGCTTCTGGATTGCAGTTTTTAGCCCAATCTTGAGAGATAGGAGGTGCAGGAAAAAGATGGAGGTTGTGGAGCTCCAGAGCAATGAAATGATGAAGCTCTCCAATAAAAGCAATTAAAATGGGAGGATTATTGTTGGGGGCAGTGGAGCAGGGGAAGAAAGTAGTAGAAAGGCTAGGAGAAAAAAGAAAAACCGGAACTCCAAAACAGTTGGCCAGTGGGTATTTGTTTATTGAGAATTAGCCCAGCGACTCCCCCAGGTGGCTTTTATTGTGACGACTACCATGCCTTTATTGGGATTTGGCGGAGCAACTCCCCCATGCAAGTAATAAAAACTCAATAAAAATTTGGACCAGCGACTCCCACCCCTGCATTGTGTATTTGGATGACGACTCCCATCGACGTCACAGTTTGGTCACAAAACAGTCTCCGTGACATCAAGCTCAGTTTTGGGAGTTGTTGGAAAATAAACTGTAGTCGTTTTTCCAAGTCCCAATTTTTATTACTGGGCCATTTTGTTGAAAAAAGTTAACATTTTGCTTAACCCAAGCAGTAGTTTTTTCTTTGGGTAAAATTAAAAATTTTTGTAGTGATCTAGCTCTAGCCCAACTTTTGAACCATATCTTTATTCTAGGTATTGCAAGTGGAGGTAAACTTCAGGTCGCGTGGCCTGGTGTCAATTGTAAGGAAAAACTCAAGGAATGGAAACTTGCGGTGACAATCAATGAAAATGACTGGAATGTCACTGTGAACAACATCCAAAGACCTTTAGTCAAAACCATAAAGGGGGTCAACATTTCAATCTTGGCGTGTTTGGGACTCAACAAGGTCCATGTAACCTACCACGGCAATGAACCCAAAGTTGAGGACAAAGTCAAGGAAAATGACAATCCCAATAATCAAATTCTCCTTGGGTGATTCCAATACTGGTTCCAGTGGTTGTCCAAGGAAGCGTTCTTGACATGAAGTTAATAAGAAGAAGCAAGTTATCAAAGCTGCAAGAAGGAAACAAGCAACTCGCTGCGTGGAGAGGACACAAGACAGTTGCTTGATGAACAATGGAGCGGCTCCCAACGCCTCTGGCAGAGCAAATGGAGCAGCCAGCAATATCATTGGGTCAGGTGAAGTGGCTTTCAACGCCTCTGGAGGAGCAAATGTAGCAAGCGACTCCTTTGGATCAGGTGAAGCAGCTCCCAATGCCTCTGGCAAAGCAAATGGAGCAAGAAACTCTATAGGATCAGGTCAGATGTCTCTCAACAACTCTAGCGGATTGGGATCGGGCGTGGGGAATCCTTCTTTGGCCATTGGGCAATCATCTCTGGGCTCTCTTTTAGACCCACAGCTTGATGCAATGGCGTGAGCACCTGTTTTTTCATTTTTGCAATTTGTTTCTTTACTTTACTCACATAAATAACAAGAACATGCATGTTACTTGACTCACACAATATACAGTTTGCTTGTTTACTCTACTCACATAACTTAATTGACCTAAATAACACTTATAAACATACATGTGTTTCTTGAGTTGTTTTTGACTCATTATCTTGGCTTCATTTCTTTTATTTCTTCATGAAAATCTCTCGCAATCCTTTCTTCATTTTTATTTTCATTCTTATGAAATCTATTGATTTTTTTCTGCCATGGAAAACACTGATATAAGCAAAATTATTGTGTCAACAAGTCCATTGCTGAGATAACTAGGGGGAGATGATTAAACATTGTGAGGGTGCAAGAGGATATATTGATATGATATTGAGATGATTATGATTGAAGATAAGGGTTGGCTTGGCAAAGTACTTACAAGGCATTATAAGGGTGAGAAAGGGTTGGGACGTAAGGACATAATTTAAGGGTGTTAAGTTCCAACATAAGGGTTGGCTTGACTTAGCCAAACTTGGGCGGGAACTTGGAGGAGCAGGTGACAGAGATGTAGATGTACAAAATGTTTCCAAATCTCCCCCAATGTAATGAATTGGGAAACTCTGATTCTCAGGGGGAGTTGTAAAACAGGTAAAATATATTTTATTGAAAGGATAGAAAAATGTTTTGAGAATGTTAACAAAATGAAACCTTGAGGGGAAAGAGAAATGACAAGCGGGCTGGTATTTATGCTCCGGAAAAGACACGTTGTGAGTATATGCAACAAGTAGAAAAAGAAAAAACAACTTTTTTTTTGAAAAAATCAAGAAAATACAAAACAGATTCTGACAAGAGGAGAAATCCCAAACAAAATAAAATTTGAAATATTTTGGCGTCTTGAGGTTGTCCCAAAGTCTTGAATTATTATTTTTTTGTTTTGGTTTTGCCCGGATGTTGAAAAAATGGCCTGCCATGTACCTGGAAGGGGATGAGAACAGCATCCTCCGGGGAGAGAATCACCTTGTCACCATGTTGGTCGTGGAACAGCTCCATATAAGGGTGTCATAAAGAAGAAAAGGAGACACTACACTCCCATGAGTCATCCGCTGCCAAACCACTGTCAGCCTCTGTGATGCCAAGGGCTAGTACCTTTTAGCTACACAAGGTGATAAGAGTGCAAATGATGGGTAGAGTGGGGTATTTTCACGTAGAAAAGTAGTAAAGAAAGAAATAAAAAGAATATAATTCTTTTTTATAGAGGGGCCTGCTGGCGCAGGGGTGTTTGTAGGTGCCCTCTAAATCAGAGATCTGCTAAGCAGGGTGGTATCTGATTAAGCAAACAATGGGTTTCTGCGTAACAGAAGGTGGTACCAAAGTGCTTTTCCAATTAAGGAACCAGAATGGGGACAGAAGGATAAGAGAAGTACTCACTATTGCTTCTTTTAAGCCAAAAAGCCACGTAGGGGGTGAAGTAGAGCTGCTGGTTAGACTGGTTGGTTTCTGAGCAGGAGCTGGACACGTAGAATGGTTGATTTATAAAGGAACACCACGGATAAAACAGGCAAACCAGGAGCTGGACACGTAGATGGACACGTAGAATGGTTGATTTATAAAGGAACACCACGGATAAAACAGGCAAACAGCACTGCCAGCCTATTTGCCTGGGTTGGGTGTAACCCAGGCAAACTGGGGTCAACTCAACCAATTCAATCTTGGTTGAGTTTGAACCAATGCAATATAGATCCAACTTAAACTTGGTTGAAGTAAATGCAAGTGTTCTGCTGACCAAGTTTAACTAGCCTACAGGAAACCCAACTTGAACTTGGATGGCTGCACAACCAATGTAATTGTGATCATTGGTGGTATTTTTGGTGATGCTAATCCACATGACATGCACCAATGAATTAAAGCTTGGTTAACACATTAAGCAAGCATTATTTTCATTGGTGTGTGTCAAGCAATGTAAATTAACATTGGTTGGTTGCAAACCAATGTGAGTTTACATTGGTTAGCCTACACCAATGCAATTGGTTTCATTGGGTAGGCCAACACCGATGAAATTGATTTCATTGGTGTGAGTTCACACCAATGGATTCAATTTAATTGGTGTGAGCCGAACCCATGGAATGGATTTCATTGGTGGGTTCACACCAATGTAATCAATTTCATTGGTTGTAATCCCCCAAGAAATCACTGCGGCAAAGTATCCACGGGAAACTTCGGCAAAACCCGGCAAAACGCGGAGAGCGTTTTCCGCAGTTTTCCGGTGCAATTCTCCGAGGAGAAATTCTCCGGAGAAGTATTTCTCCGGAGAAGTATTCCTCTGGAGAAGTATTTCCCCGGAGAAGTATTCCTCCAGAGAAGTATTTCTCCGGAGAAGTATTCCTCTGGAGAAGTATTTCTCCAGAGAAGTATTCCTCTGGAGAAGTATTTCTCCGGAGAAGTAGTTAGTTCTCCGGAGAAGTATTTCTCTGGAGAAGTATTTCTCAAGAGAAGTATTTCTCTGGTTCTCTGCGGAAAAGTCTTCCCGGAGTACGAGAACTAGTGGTTCTCCGGTAGGATTCCTTGGAGAACCTGTCTCCGGGAGGACTCCTCCTCGGAGAACCCATAGTTCTTGGGAGGACTCCTCCTTGGACGGCGTAGATCCAGATGACGAAGAGGACAGCAGTCAACAGCAAGTGGAAGATCAGTCCTATAAACGCCCTAACTCAACACAAGTCCTGCCCGACCGGCTGCCCTCCCGTCTCCTACGGAGAGCGTCCTGCCGGGATGCCCTCCGTGGAGAGGCTTTGTTAAGCTAGCAATCAGCCTTCCACAAACAGGACCGGCGACCCGACTTTTTATTTTCTTCTCTCATCTCAGACCCCACAGGAATTCATACCCGCGTGATCTCGTGCTCCCACAATCAGCAAACCTCACCGGACCGTCTGGACCCATATAATAGAGTAAGACTGGATTCCGCATAGCTTGAAGAGAGCAAGACTGGATGTGCTGACGGTGATGTTAGCCCCGAACCACGTGATCCGATCCTTCTCTCGGTCCTGCTTCTGCCGCAGCTTGCCCTCCAGCGCATCGAATTAGCTCTTCTCTGAAGCCGCTTGCTCAGCCGCTCTTTGTATTTCTCAAGAGTCATGCGGGCACAAAAAAATGCTATGACACAATGCATCTTTTACAATCAATTAATGGACCAGTACAGCAACACGCCATCACAGTAACCCAATCCAGTCAAACTCCGAATAGCCCAACTGCTTCAAGAACTTGTCAACCCTAGCCCGATTCAACGCCGTCAAACTATTACTCCCACTCCCACTCCCACTCCCACCGTGACTTTTAGGCTTATGGTGAGCATGAGGCCCAATTCTTTTCGGCCGCCGCCACTTATGAGGCTCTAGTTCTAAAGGATTCCCAATGATTTCCGCCGCAAAGTATCTAGACGGAAGAACCCCCGCGAATTAAAAAAAAAATGTTTGAGTGAAATACAATATCAGTTGCATGTTGAGAGAAAGAGAGAAAAATGTACCGAGGGAATTTCGTCCCTTTGAGGCCATCATCGACGATTGAAGTGTAGTCCCCGTCGACACCAGGATCAGCCTTTGATGAGCCCGGGTGGTCATCATCCCCTTCAATCACATGTCCGAACCCTTTCTCTCCCCGGAAGTCCCACTGGATCATGAGGTAGGGCAGTTGGGATACCATCGAGCGGCGGAAGCCTCCTGGCCTCTCACTGAAGTCTATCAGCTTCTTGTGCTGCGACCATTCTGACTCGCTCGAATTGATGGATTCCTATATTTCCCCGTACCAAAAGAAAGAAGAAGAAAGGGACCCAGATGGGAAATTAGGAGTTTTGAAGAGAAAAAAAAATGCAAAAAGCAAACCCTAAACGCACTCGAAAATAAGCAGGTATATCGTTAAACAGATCCCACGGGATCGGCACAGCTTCGATGTACGTGTGTCGTTGGTACTTGAAGCTCAACACAGTCTCGTAAAAGACGACGCCCTTGTCGTGTTTCTCTGCAAACATCTTCATCAAGCATTTCATGTAGTTCTACCATGATTCAAGCTAAGAGAAACAGAAAAGTGTTCAAAGGTGGTTCTCATTGTTTTTTTCAACGGCCGACACATGACAGCGAGGAAATTGAATGAGTTTTGCAACATGCAAACGAACCTTGATCTCATCCCACACATCGTCGTCGAGCTCGAGGGAAGAAAGACAATGCTGCATGGGGACGATCCAGCAATGCCCGTCCACCAACTCCTCGAACTGCGTGCAGCTCAGGTACACTTTCGTCCCGCTCGAGATGATGCCCAAGTTCGCGGGAGGCCCGCCGTCATCCTTGAAACAAAACTCGCACGTCTCTAACGCTTTCCTCGTCCGGGCATAGTCTAACCAGATTGCAACCCCAAGCATTGTCTTTAGCGCCATTCCCACATCCACTTATGCACATCCTCTAGAAGCAAGAAAGAAAAAAATTGTACCATTGATGGCGAACAATCGCTTCGATGCATCCGTTTTCATTTTTTTCCTGGCCAATCGATCAGCATTATCGTCCATATAATCCAGGTCATTCTACCATCGAAAAAAAAGCAACACCGAGGCTGATTGAGTTTTTGTCTTCTTTGTTTTTGGGGAGGACGAGAAGGAGGGGAAGGAATGACAATACTTCGAATTTCGCATCGCCCATGATGCGCGACGCCATCTCGACGTCGAAGTTTCTTTCTCTGGTCCGCCGCGCCTGCTTGGAGCTTCTCTTGTCGGACCATCTGGCCCAGAGTGATTTGATCGTCATCTGGGTTGAATCGCAGCAGCTCTCCAGTCTTGAGATCTCGCGCTTCAAACTGAACGAAAACAAAGGTAGTACATATATAAAACAGTCAAAAGAAAGATCAGTGCCGGTCCACTGAGCAACACTCTCCAGGGACTCAACCTTGGCCTCTTTCTTCCGCTTGTTGCCCGGCTCAGATGAGGAAGCATCATCTTCCTCGGCGCCCGCGCCAATATCATACATTCTGCCAGGCGTCCGTGCCGAGAACTCGACGGAGGCACCTGTCAAAATGTGCAACCGAGGCACACACACACACACCCTATGCAACAACTGCTTTTCTTTCTTTCTTTCTGATTTCATCCTGACTCTTTCATGAACATCGTCCATGCGGATATCCCTTCCTAATCTTATAATATAAACACGCTACATATTTATTCGCTTCTGGGTTTTTTCTTCTTCTTTTGATCCTTTTTTTTTTCTCCTGTCGCCATACACAAGCTCACATCCACTTTTTCTGCTTTTTCCGCCTATTTTTCTTCTTCTTCCTCTTTTTGTGGTGACTCTTATCTTGTTTTGCTTTTCTTTTTCTTTGTTGGTGTTGCTGTATTACGACGATAAGGTGTCTCATTCAACGACCAGATGCCCTCCCCCTAGTGCTCGATATTGAACTTAGGGTTCGGGGGTACATTTTCACCCCGCTGCGGCACACTGAGGAATGGATTGTAGTGAGACGCTCAAGGTTTGAAACCTAATCAGCTGGTATCGGATGTATATAGTTTAGCACGTTGTAACTTTGTTTTTCTTTTCTTCATCCGATTTCTCAGCTTTATTTCAGAGTCTCACTCGGATCACTCTTGTTCCCTTCCTTCGCCTCAGGTCTGTTTCTTCCCGCGTTCCATCTTCTCCTTTCTCATTTCTCACACCTCTCTCTTTGTTCTTCAGGTTCGCTTCTCTCCGTATCGTCGTCTGCTCACTGGTCAATTCTGACCATCATTTGGTTAAACCAAAAGGTTAGAGAAATGAATACATCATCCGATTTCTCAGCTTTATTTCAGAGTCTCACTCGGATCACTCTTGTTCCCTTCCTTCGCCTCAGGTTCGCTTCTCTCCGTATCGTCGTCTGCTCACTGGTCAATTCTGACCATCATTTGGTTAAACCAAAAGGTTCGCTTCTCTCCGTATCGTCGTCTGCTCACTGGTCAATTCTGACCATCATTTGGTTAAACCAAAAGTCTTAGAGTTCTTCAGGTTATGAGCCCAGTTCAGCTCTAACTGCCCACAGCTTAATCGAACAAGACTTAACACTATGACCGACCGTACGCCTCATCAAAATATCCCCACCCTCACCAATCTCAACTGGGTGTTGTGGAGAATTTCGATTCAAGGATACTTGAAGCAGCACGATCTCTACTCGTTCATCACTTCGACTGTACCTGTCCCTGCCGACGCCGCCGAAGCCAGAAGCTTTGAATCCCGCAAAACCAAGGCGTCGGGAATACTCCAGCAGTATATGGGCATTACCAACTATCAGAAGTTCGAGAGTGACGAGACCCGAGACGAACCTAGAGCCATGTGGCTCAAGCTAGAGGGACACTATCAGTCCAAGGCTATTGCAAACCAAGCAAAGGTTTACAACGACTTCCTCGCGTTAAAATTCAAGGGTACCGACATGGATCAGTTCATTTCTGACCTCACCGGCCATATATCCAACCTCAATGCCGTCGGTCTCAAGATCGGGATACCTAAGGATTTTCAGCTCCACGAAAACCTTTTCTGCGAATCAATCTTAGACAAGATTCCCTCAAGCCTGATTCACACTCGTGAGGTCCTCATCCAAAACCGGCCTCTCACTGTTGATTCTTTGACCAAACTTCTGGAGAACAGAAGCCGTGACGATACCACCATTCGCATCAAAAGCGAGGAGTCGGCGATGAAAGCGATCTCTCAATCTTCAGTCAAATGTGATAACGGTCAACACAATCCGCTTGTAACTTCTCACCTCGAAGAGAATTGTTTTGAACTTTATCCCGAGCAAAAGGCGCGCATGGAGAAGCGAAGAGCCAAGTTCAGAGCCAAAGGCAAAGCGAAAAAGACCTCGGCAACCGAAGACGATTCAATTTCCGCCGACGCTTGGCATGCATGTGTCATGAAAGTCGCTCAGTCCAAGGAACTCGGTCCTCACACCGCTTACCTCGACAGTTGTGCTACTCACCACATGATAGCTAATCGGAGCGCTTTCTCAACATACTCGACCGACTCAACATGCAAAATCGAGCTGGCCGATGGAAAATCAACCACCAGTCCTGGAAAAGGATTAGTCTTTGTCAAGACGTTATCGGGAGAAACTCTCAAATTGGAGTGCCTCCATGTTCCCGACCTAGTTGGGAACCTCATTTCTCTGGGTCGATTTATGCGTAAGGGATGTGTCTTGGTTCCGACTGGCGAAGACACCTCAAATCTGGTGTGCGAGGGTGTTCCAATGTTCAAAGTCAAGCTTAGCGAACGAAACGTTCTTCTCATCAAGATTGAGATCATCCAAGGCAAGTCGTCTCCCTTGGTCAAACTCTCGACTAGGTCTCAATCTGACATAGAACAACTTCACAGGAGGGCCGGGCATCCAAGCGACGACTCCTTGAAAAGAATGTATGGTCTTCCAGTTTTCAGTCTCAATTGCGAAGCGTGCTCGATGTCAAAATCCCACCGTCTCCCCTATCAGGGTACTCTCCCCAAATCCTCGCATTGTCTTGAGAACGTGCATTTTGATTTATCTGGGCGTATCACTCCCCCGACTCGTGACGGTCACGAATACTATTTCAAATTGACCGATCATTACTCGTCATATAAATTTGTATATTTGTTGAAGCGAAAATCTGAGGCGTTTGAATGTTTTAAGAAATTCCATGCATCCGTGACCACTCTCCACTCCCGTCCCATCAAGAGCATCACCACCGATGGTGGTGGCGAATTCAACTCGCTCGAGTTCAAGCACTTCCTTGAGACGAATGGCATCATGTCCAACATCACGGCTCCCTATACCCCTCAGCAGAACCCGGTTGCTGAAAGAGGCAATCGTACCACCACTGAGAAGGCGCGCACATTGCTGAAGCAGGCGAATCTTCCTCTTTGCATGTGGGGCTTCGCGGTTGAAACCTCAGTTTTTCTTGAGAACATTACTCCAACCAGGAAGAATGAGTGGACATCGGGCTACGAGCTATGGTTCAGGCGTCCGTTTGATCAATCTCGCCTTCGACCCTTCGGTTGTCAAGCATTCATCAATCTCCCAAAATGCAAGAGGGACTCCAAGTTTTCGAGCTCCGCGCGGAAGGGTATCATGGTTGGCTATCAGCTAGGGATGCATAACTGGCGCATCCTGAGAGAGGACGAGACAGTGGAGTTGAGTCATGACGTCACTTTTGACGAAACTCTTTATCCAGGAATCTCCACTCTTGATCCCGCTGGCCTTCAATCTCCGCCCAGCCTCCTCATGGAGGACTTCTCCCCCGATGACGACTCTAGTCAGGAAGTTCCTGTTGTCGACCCACCGTTCAGTGACGATTCAGGTGACTCCGATCTTGTAGTCGAGCAGCAGCTTCTTTCTCGCTCCCCTCAGCAGCGCGAGGGCTCCGATGTAGGCGATCCCAACCAGCAAGTGGCTTCAGGGGGATTTCATCGCCCTCGCCCTGGCTATGACGTGGTTCTCCAGCCAGTCAATCAGAAAGCTCCAAAAGACATCTCCTCGTCGGTTGACGAAAGCAACATCATATCTCACAGGCGACGGGCTCACCTAGCTGTGGCCAACGATGACTGGGACTTTAACGTCCAGTGTTTTGCGGTGGGGGCTCAGTTCTTCGATCAAACGGCTGAGGCACCCAAGTCCTACTCTAAAGCAATGCAAACTCCCGATTCCGTCAACTGGAAGGAAGCAATCAAGGCCGAGCTTTCCGCCATGGATCGTCTGGCCGTGTGGAAAATAGTCGACATCCCAGTGGGCGCGGACCTTCTCAACACCGTCTGGATCTTCCGGCGTAAGTTCGACGAAAACGGAGCACTCACCAAATACAAGGCAAGGCTGTGCGCGGCGGGTAACTTCCAAGTGGAAGGTATCAATTACTCAGAGACCTACGCTCCAACCGGTCGTCCGACCGCTCTGCGGGCGCTGTTGTCTAAAGGTGCTTCGGAGGGCCTTCTCATTCATCAGATGGACGTGAAGAATGCATTCCTCAACGGCAATCTAGATGAAACAATCTATCTCCGACCTCCTGCCGGTCTCGTTGTGCCAAGAGGGAAGTGTCTCTTGCTAGTAAAGTCCATTTACGGGCTGAAACAAGCTCCTCGTATCTGGCACCATGAACTATCGGCATTCTTCGCCTCCATCGACTTCTCGGCATCGAACGCAGATCCGTGTCTGTTTGTCTCCAACGTTCCTGGATGGAAGTGTTGGGTGCACGTCTATGTAGACGATCTGGTCATAGTCAGCAAGGACGTCGACAGGTTCAAAAAGCTTGTCTCGGCCAAGTACCTGATGGAGGACCTGGGCCCCTTACGCCACCTACTCGGAATGAAGATTGAAGTGGTGGGTTCGTCGCTGCGTGTCTCCCAAGGCATCTATGCCGAGAAGGTTCTAGCCTCATACGGTTTGGAGCAGGCTCGCACGGCCTCTACTCCACTTGTTCCAAACACGCGCCTGCTTCCTGCTACTCCGGATCAACAGGCAGCGTTCCAGGCAAAGGGCATTAACTATCGTCGTCTAATCGGCCTCCTCAACTACCTCGCTGTCTCGACTAGGCCAGATATCTCCTTTGCCATGTCTCAGCTCTCACAATACCTTGAGAATCCCGGCTCCAATCACTGGGACGCTGCCGTTCATCTCCTGCGGTATCTTGCGGGCACTAGGACACTAGGGCTGACTCTTGGCTCTTCCGTCTATCCACTCAAAATCTACACGGACGCTGACTACGCCAACGATCTGCTTAAATCCTACTCGTACTACGGCTATATCTCGATGCTGGGTAACAGCTTAATCTCCTGGAAGTCTAAGAAGTATCCGTCAGTCTCATCATCCACAACTGAGGCCGAGTACACCGGTCTCTATGAAGCTGGTCGCGAAGCTATCTGGTTGGTACGACTCCTCAAGTCTCTCGACGTTTGTCATGATTCATCAGTCTCCGTTATGTGCGACAATCAAGCGGCAATAGGTCTAGCCAAGAACGACGCATTTCACGACAGGACAAAACACTTCCGGGTCCACTTACACTGGATCAGGGAGAAAGTGGGTTCTGGCGAAGTAGATCCAATTTACATCTCCACTCACTCTAACCTCGCCGACTTCTTAACCAAATCTCTCCGGAAAATCAAGCATCAATACTGTGTGGACGGCGTCAACCTGACGGGTTGAAAATGAGGGGGGGTATTGAACTTAGGGTTCGGGGGTACATTTTCACCCCGCTGCGGCACACTGAGGAATGGATTGTAGTGAGACGCTCAAGGTTTGAAACCTAATCAGCTGGTATCGGATGTATATAGTTTAGCACGTTGTAACTTTGTTTTTCTTTTCTTCATCCGATTTCTCAGCTTTATTTCAGAGTCTCACTCGGATCACTCTTGTTCCCTTCCTTCGCCTCAGGTCTGTTTCTTCCCGCGTTCCATCTTCTCCTTTCTCATTTCTCACACCTCTCTCTTTGTTCTTCAGGTTCGCTTCTCTCCGTATCGTCGTCTGCTCACTGGTCAATTCTGACCATCATTTGGTTAAACCAAAAGGTTAGAGAAATGAATACATCATCCGATTTCTCAGCTTTATTTCAGAGTCTCACTCGGATCACTCTTGTTCCCTTCCTTCGCCTCAGGTTCGCTTCTCTCCGTATCGTCGTCTGCTCACTGGTCAATTCTGACCATCATTTGGTTAAACCAAAAGGTTCGCTTCTCTCCGTATCGTCGTCTGCTCACTGGTCAATTCTGACCATCATTTGGTTAAACCAAAAGTCTTAGAGTTCTTCACTCGAGTCACAGCGTCCCTTGTTACAGGCATACGAATACCTCTATCACGTCGGAGAGTCAGTCTTGCCCATCATCTTCAGTCACCTCTTTTTAATCCACACGCGTCTAAACTCTTGTGTGCTTCTCTAGGGCCAAGGACTGGTTAGAATTAGTGCTAGAGATGAATCAAGACGACGGTCTGATACCCGCTGCCAGTCCCTGCTTACCGCACCCGGCAGGCTCCCCAATGGAATCATTGAGTGGCGGGCTCCCAGACCTTTCAGCTTCAGCCGACCCCACCACCACCACCACACATCAACTGCACAACCTCTCGGTTACCGAATTCCCACAAACTCTGCGCGATGGCGCCATCCCCGCGCGGCTCGTTCGCCGCTTCCGGGGACGCGAACACGTGCCCCGCATCTTCATTCACCCTAAGCTTCAGTACCGTCATAGCAATAATATCAACTACTTCTTCCAGTTTCTGCGCTTTGTAAGGTTGCCTGAAGTATGCTCTCACCTCGTCTCTCTTCTTCTCGCTTGGAATGTTCCAATTCACCCCCCAGCTGACAACCTCTATTCATTATTTATTTTTGAATTGGTCGATTCATATAATGCCAAAAACTTACACAAAGTCATTTACTGTATTCACGTGTTATCTTGAGTGACTGACATGTACTAGATGGTGAATCGCAATGATCTGACTTTGACGATGCGTCATTGACCCACTCAAGACATTTGCTAGCAAAACGAGGACTGGCTGAACGGATCGGGAACTTGGTCGGAAAACTGCAATTCTCAAGTGCCTTCCTTTCCCTTTTTCTCATGGGACTCCTTTCTCGATGAGCTCACTGACTCACTTCTATCTTTTAAGATGATCAATTGTAACAAACGAACGCCGGACTCGTCGCAAAATCAATGCCCAACTTTGGAGACATCAACAAGGAGCTAGCCAAGGAATGCAAGGAAGAGACTTCGAGCCTGAAGTGGAATCAGAATCTGATCGTAAGTCACCATCCCGTCTGGACCACCTGCTCTCTCGCTTCCTCTCTATCCATCCATCCTGACCCATTACTTTGGAAGGCAGTCATTGATTAAATGCGTTTCTACCTCCTTAGGAATTGATCGGGAATTGGTGGACCTGCTTCCTGAAGTGATCAGACTTCAAAGTCAACTAGCCAACTCTATGACCATTTACCCACTACTGTGGCATTGCAGGCAACATTGCGTGGCCATCTGCAACGTTCCTCGGCCGCACAGTTGTCCGCTGATCTCTCTATTAACATTCCTCGGATTGTTGGTTTCCAGGCTACGGTTCGTGGTGCGCGGTGTCGTCGGAAATGTCGGGCAGCACTCAAGCTCAGAAGGGAACTGGACATTCAACGGCAGTTCTCGAACCAATGCGGGCTTTTGAGGAAGTTGGATTTCTTGTGGACTGCACTGCAAGCTCACGCCCGCAGGAGTCTGGTTCGAGCGCGTCGGACGACCGTGATGGCCTCTGCGATCGAGTGTGAACGTGCCTTCACCGGTGTTCAGGCGCTAGTCC
This sequence comes from Puccinia coronata f. sp. avenae, assembly GCA_002873125.1. Lineage (NCBI taxonomy): Eukaryota > Fungi > Basidiomycota > Pucciniomycetes > Pucciniales > Pucciniaceae > Puccinia > Puccinia coronata. Next base: position 28,384 of record PGCI01000110.1, on the reverse strand, counting down.
GGGCGCGTCTGATGACGCAAGCCGTCCGGGAGCGCAAGAAACGACTGGAGACGGTGGAGGTGGCCAGCTCGGTGGTCAAGGTGCAGTCGCAAATCCGGGGCCTTCTAGAGCGACGTCGGTTTTTCGAGCCGATCCATCAGCTGGATCACCATGAGCCGGCCATGGTTAAATTCTAGAGCCTTATCCGAACCCGGCTCGTCCAGGCACAGCTGGGCAAGATGGTGTCGGAATTGATGGCCAGCGAGCAAGACGCTATTCCGTTCCAATCCGTCTGTCGAGGCGTGCTCAGCCGACGCTCGCTGCTCCACTTCATCCAACGCTTACAAGAGTGCGACGCTTCCACCACCGCCTTCCAAGCCTATTGCGCAAAACTCTCGTACAACGAGCGTACGCACGGAAGGCGAAAGCACTCAATAGCATCAAAGCTACACGGTCCGTCGGCGGCCTTCAAGCGTTCGTCAGGGCGGGCTTGATTCACACAAAAATCGTCAACCAGAAGAAGGAGCTCGACTTCATCCAGCCTGGCATGGTCGGCATTCAGGCACCATGTCGCGGCGTGCTTGCCCGCCTCGAATGGCGCGCGTGGTTCCTCCACCTCCATTTCTCCGTCCCCACCGCCATCTTCCTTCACAGCTTAACGCGCGGGTTCTTGGTCCGGCGCAACTTTTTTGAACAATTGATGCATGTGAGTGTTCCCTTCTATCCTCTCTCTAGCATACTCCATCAGGCTAATACTGACTGTGCTCCGCGGACAGTATCACAATCAAATGGACATTATCACCTCATGTTTCTCTTCTTTCTCTTTTACTTGTGCCTTACACTTTCTGATTAGATAAACTTGATTCTACGCCAAAGCTTCATTTATTTATTCCCACCCCCCACATCATGCATCTAACATCCGTGATTTATTTTTGGATGGGTTCCAACAGTTTCAATTTCCATCAAAAGGGACTCATCCCTATATTGCAACTCAATCAATCTGGTATGCAGCTACCTAAACTCAAACTTCAATAATAAATTCAGAATATCAAGAAATGAATAAATTGAACAAAAGTAGAAGAAATGCAGTAATTGGCCGTTCTGCTTCATTCATCAATGCACTTATTTTTAATTTGTAATAATTGATCTAAAGCCTGTTTAACTGAATGTTGAAGATACCTACGTGGGTTTCCAGCACACCTGTTGACTATCTTATGAATTTTTGCACAAATACAGAGTAAGTATCCTGGTACAGATCATCTTACAATTAAAGAACAACAAAGCATACCTTGGTAAATTGGACATTACAAGAATATAGTTTCAATTCTCTTCGCCAATATTCTGCACTCTTGTTATCAAGAAAGATGTTGAATTCACCAAAAAAGAGTTTTACTTGGAACCTCCCAGAGAATTTTGCCGAGCCGTGAATTTTATCCATAACAAGGAGTACATGGCGCAGATCTGTATTCAGTTGTTGCATCTCCTTCGATAATTCTTCATTCAATAACTCGGTTGATTGAATTAAACGGAGAAGGTTCGTAAGTTGCTTTTCAATCCGATCACTCTCAGTTCGACTATTGTTGTCTTCGTCACCCTGCCTCATGAAATTTTAGTTAGTCAATTCTTTTGTTTTGGAGAATTTCTGCACAATTTGACTCACCTCAAACGCAAACATCAGCATAGTATGAAAACCTGTAATGGCTATCTGCTCTAATTTATCGTTCACCCCCCGTGTCAAATCACAGGTCTTTCTCAATGCTGCGCAAAGGAGTTCAGAATCGATCCCCGATGGAAATTTTGGGTCGCCACAAGCTTCGATCATGGATTTGTAATGCGCTGGATTATAGGCGTTGATGTTGGGCTGGCTGAACGTGATGAGTGAGTCGAAGATGCCAAGATTCTTTAAGCGGGGTGGCTCTACATAATCCGGTGAAACACTTTGGGATGTTTCTGATTTTTTTTTCATGCCATCATACACAAACCGAAACCAAGCAATGAGATCCTTCACAATACAAGAAAGATACCATAATGTTAAAGTAGCCAAAATGAGGATTACGATGTCTGAGTTGGAGACGTCTTCCATGAATGAATATATGGTGGGATTGAAGAATTGCTTGATTTTGTTTGAGATGAGCCAACTAAAAGAAGAAGACGTGAGGAAGGAAATGGTGGTATTGAAGAAGGGCATGATGGAATTGAGGAAGTACATGATGTGATGGTATTGACTAGGAAGGAATGGTTTTGAGAAAGAACATTATTTCAATGCCGACAAATGAAATCTCAAGCAAGTTGCAGGGCACTTCGAAGGAGGACTCTTGAAAGTGCTGTTGTTAATTACGTACATATATGCATTAATAACTCTCCTTCTACATACCTGTGGAGATTTGTCAGCAGTTAAGAATCACGATTGAATTTGTCTCTCTAGCTTGGCAATAATACATGAAGCCACCATGCAGATAGGAACATAAAAACACAATCAGACCTATGTATTGTAAGGAATACTGGGATCCGTATCCGGTTACTGAGCTCGGATACTTGGCAAGTGAGAAAATGGAGCAGAATAGTATTTCTATGAAGTGAGAATGTTTACAAAATAAATCCCATAAGGGAAAACAAAAGGGAACAAACAAAGTCGAGTATTTATAGACAAGGTGCGCGCGTAGAAATTCTACGCGTCGCGTACAACGCGTGAAAGGATCGTGGTCGTGATTCCGTGTGCGCGTCATGAAACAAAATACTATGTATATAAACTATAGAAGAGAAATTTCAAATACAACATAATATCAAATAAGAGATAAAAATGAGAGAGAGGAATTTCGAATTCGGGTTTTCGGATTTTTCGTTTGTGCCGGATTTCCTCGGAGTTGACAAAATGCCCTGCCATATACCCTGTTAAATGTCTGTCAACAGAGGATACGCACAGATCTGTCAGGAGGGAGTATGATGTTCTTTCCGCCAAATGTGTCATGAAAGAGTTCTAAGTAAGGATGGATATTTGGGGAAAGAAAACCCCCTCGTTCCCATGAATCGTCCGCCGTAGAACCGCCGCGCCAACGTATCAGGTATTCATGGCGACCCTTTGCCGGTGAGCGGTATCCTAAGATAGCCTCCACATCATGTTCGTCCCAAAACTTATGAGTCAAGGAGGATGGACCTCGTGGGGCTTTGGAACCTATTCTACCGGGAAAAGAGCGTGGGTCAACGAAAGGAAGCAACAGTGAGACATGAAATACTGGATGTAATCGCGAAAGATCGGTAGGCAAAATGAGCTTGTAGACGTCATTCCCCATGGGGAGGTCAACCTTAAACGGTCCCAGACGCTTGAAATCCAGCTTGGTGGAAGGTCGGGTGGTGGAGATATTGCGCCGAAGAAGCCATACCCAATCCCCTTTGTCATATGTAGGGACATCGCGTGCCTTCAGATCAAAATAACGCTTTTGGTACTCCTTTGCCAAATGTATATTATCTAAGAGGGTTTCTTGAACTGAGACTAGATTTTCTAACCACTGGTCCGCCGCTGGAATCCGAGAGCCCTTGTTGAACATATTTGTTCTAGGGTGGAAAGCAAACTGAGAAAAAAAAGGGGAAGAACCCGATGAAGCGGAAACGGAGGAATTGAAAACTAGTTCCGCAATAGGGAGCAACTTAGCCCAGTCATCCTGTCGATCGCTGACAAAGTGTCTAAGGTACGTCTCAAAGGTCTGATTTGCCCGTTCCGTTTGGCCATCTGTCCTGGGGTGCCACACCGTAGACGGAGCAGCTGAAATTCGTAGCAGGCGCTGCATTTCTTTCCAGAACTTGGAAACAAAGAGCGCCCCGCGATCAGAAACAATCTTGTCCGGGAGCCCATGATATCGTATAAAACGATCGAAAAAACTATACGCAAATTCTTCCGCCGTCCACGTCTCAAGCGCCGGGATCAGATGAATGCCTTTTGAGAAATGGTCAACAATCACCAAGACCGAATCGAACCCTTCCGAAGGTGGTAACTTGACGACGAAATCGATTCCGATGCAGCTCCATGGTCTGTCCGGTACCTGTAAAGAATGCATTACTCCCGGTGTCTTTTGTGTTGAATGTTTTGCTCTTTGACAAGAGAAACATGACTTAGTGTATTTTAGCACATCCTGTCGAATGCCCGGCCAAGTCATCGTGCGTCCTATTGCTTCGAGAGTTTTAAACGAACCCAAATGTCCCGCTAACGCCCCATCATGATACTCCTTTAGGACCCGAGGTCGCAAGTTTTCGGGGACAAAAATGCGACCTCGAGTCCACCAAAGACCATTGCGACATGTCAATTCTTTGTCTGTACTAGGAACCAGGACCTGTTCTGAATATGAAGCCAACAATAGTTTCCGAAACTCCTGAGACGGGGGGCAAAAAAAATAATCAATGTCCGCTTGAGTTTGGGAGACCGAGGTGGACACTTCCCAAATTTCCGCCTGAGTGCCTTCATCTTCGAGAGTCGTCTCCTGTAGTTTTAGGCCTTTGGCCGACTTGACCAATAGTGTCCGTTCGGCGTTTGGACTTTCCCTGTCAGGAACGAAGTCAGGACGTCGAGTGGCTGGATCCGCGGGATTGAGTTTTCCTGGTATATGCTTGATGACGAAGTTAAAAGAAGCTAAAAAAGCTGCCCATCTTGTTTGTCTATCTGACAAATTGTTGCTTTTCATAAAATATTTCAGGTTAGAATGATCAGACATCACCTCTACCGGCTCAGGCGTGTCGATGAGCCAGGCCCTCCATTCAATAAACGACTGGACCACCGCGCCAAGTTCTTGATCATGGACCTGCCAAGCCGACTCCTTGGAACTCCACTTCTTCGAAAGGAAAGAGACTGGTCGAAGTTGAAGGTTTTCATCGCGCTGAGACAAAACCGCCGAGAGTGCGTATTTTGAGCTATCTACAAATAAAATCCTAGGCTTCGCAAAGTCAAAGTGACACAGCAGAGGGGCGCTTTGAAAACATGATTTTAAGAGTTTGAACGAGACCATCAACTCAGCTTTGGCTAATCCGGCAACTACGTCCACCTTCTCCTTGGTCAGGTCCGTCAAGGGAGCCGCGATCCGAGAGAATCCCTTAATGAACTTGCGGTAAAAATTTAGAAAACCTAAAAATCTATTCAGTTCCTTGCTATTCGTCGGGTACGGCCAATCCATGATTGTACTCAGCTTGTCATCTTCCATCTTTATGCCCTTCGCGGAAATTGTGAAACCCAAGAACGAGACTTGATCCGCATAGAAAACGCATTTCTCGGGGGAGGCGTACAGCGAGTGTTCTTGGAGTTTAGTTAGGACCTGTGAAACGTGGAGTTGATGTTCCTGTTTGGTTTTGGAAAAGATGAGGATATCATCAATGTAAACGAAACATGTCAGATGTAACAATTCCCGTAACACATAATGTATAAAACGCTGAAAGCAAGCTGGAGCATTGGCAAGCCCAAACGGCATAACCAAATACTCATACAAACCCCACGGGGTGCGAAAAGCCGTCTTCCATTCATGGCCCTCCGCAACCCGAAGCAAGTTGAAAGCCAATTTGAGGTCGATTTTCGTGAAGAAGCTGCACCCCTGGAGCTGATTAAGAAGCTGTCCCAGGATTGGGATTGGGTAACTATCACGGATAGTCATGGAATTCAATCCTCGATAATCCACACAAGGGCGCGGTTTCTTACCCGGGGTTCTCACGAAAAAGATAGGTGCTGCGGCACGGGAGGAAGAGATTCGAATAAATCCCTTTTTCAAATTATCATCAATATAATGTTTCAATTGCTGTTGTTCATCACGAGACAAATTGTACAAGCCCCCAAAAGGGGGAATTGCTCCTTCTTTAAGATGAATGGAAATGTCCATTTCTCTATGAGGGGGGAGTGCACAATTCATCTGTGGAGAAAACACATTAGCAAATGTCTTGAACTCATCAGGGATAATCAGAACTGGAGGGGGAGAAGGAGATGAATGAAGAGAGGGCAACACTTTACCTCCCGGTTTCCCTTCCGTCGGCAATGATTCCATCACGTAAAGAGGAGTAGAACCGAGCGTAAATTGGTGACCTCCCTTCAGACTACCTGAAGCGATCCAACCCTGACGATCTAGCCAGGGCAGGCCGAAGATGGCGTCGATGGAACCGAGTCGAGTTACGCCGAAAGAGCTGCCGAGAGGAATAGGTTTTGAATCGAGGGACAAGAGACGAATTATACCCGCCCAATCCTGAGTGACAAGTCCACCAACACCCTCCCGTCCATCAAACCCCACGCATCGGACCGGAAACTTTCGAGTTCGAAGGGGGAGATCGTGGCGACGAACGAACTCTTCACTGATGAAGTTCGCCATCGCCCCGGTGTCAACGAGTACATTAGCCGATACCCAGGAGCCCGTGGAGGATTTGAAGGTAGCCGGAACGAGGAGGCATCCCTTCTTCGAGCAGTCAAGACGGACGTGCACCGTGGCAATTGGAATCTCGACTGCAGCACAGGCAGTATCGTCAAGATCCTCATATTCTTCGTCGTATCCCTGACCCTGACCAAGCTGAACATTGCCCAAGACAGGGGCATCTATGTCTACCAAGTGATGCGACTGTGGAGGCGACTCGCCTTCGGAGGAATGAATGGGGGGGCGATAGGTAAGAGGGGAGGGGATATGAGGGGCGGGGTGGGAAGAGGAGACAGGAAGGGCGGAAACGATGGCCGAAACCGATGTAATACTAGAGGGGCGATGGCGCTGAACAAATGCCTCGCGCTGTTCCCGAGTGACTCCCGGATTTGGGCAGTCAAGACTACCGGTGTGAGTAACCGGGATGGTGGGTTTGAGGCACCGGAAACATAGGTTCTTCTGCCGGCAAATGGAACGGGAGAGGTCGAAGAGGTTGGGGGGACCGCCACTGCGCCTGATGGAAGCGGCATTGATCTCCATCGCGTTCGGATCACGCTGCGGGAGAGACTGGTGGGGTGGGGGGAAAGACAGACCTGGGGGCGGTGCCGAAGAGAAGGGACGCTGACGCTGTTGGAAAAGAGGTTCGGTCGGGAGGAGGGAAAGAAGATCGAGTTGGGCCGCTGCCTCTGTTGCCAGATTCATCCGAGCATCCAAGGTGTCGGCGCTGCGCCACTCCCTGCTCATTGCCTGCGAAATAATCCGTGGATTCAGTCCCAATACATAACGCTCCACCCTGGCCTCCTCGACGTCCTCTACCAAGTAAACAAGAGAAGAAAAACGCGAATTATAATCTCCTATGGTAGATTGTCCCTGTTTGCAAGCCGCCAAAGCGCGCTTGGCATTTTCCTTCATGAATCTGTCGCCGAACACCGCGATCATAGCATCGAGGAAGGCCTCGACGGAGAGAAGAGCCGGGATGCGAAAGGGCAACCCATCAAGATCACCGTACGGGTTGAAGGGACCTTGTCGGCGGGCGTTGTCGGTGATGAGAGATGTGTACCAGTTCTCAGCTGGCGAGGGGGCGGAACTCTTGCGTTGGGCCTGGGGACCGTAACCGAAATGTCGGGAGATCCAAATGATTCGTCGAGTGTCGGACTCGAAATAAGACACCCGCGGTCGAAGATGATCCCTGATCGTCCGCAGAAATGAGAGGAGCTGCCCTGAGTCTCCCGAAAACCAAACGTCTTGTAATCGCGGAGGTTCCATCCGAGGAGGGACCCCGACCTCTGGATGAGGGGGAGCATCTTGAGAAAACTGGTTCTGGTTCGAATTGGAAGGGGCAGCGTAAGCATTATTGTGCTGAGAATTGTTTGTAGCTCTGGCATTGCCAGCCTCCAGAAGAGAAAACAATCGGGCCATATCACCACGCAAGCCCGCCACTTCCTGAGACAACGACTCGACACGATCCGGCTGGGTTTGTTGGTGGTGCGTGGGATGGGGGGGAGGGTTGGGATTCTGGTCGTCCAACATGGCAGAACCGGCGGGCACCGTGGTCTTCTTTCGATCGTGGAGGCGCTTGCGTCAAACTTGCAATGGATAGGAAGGGGGTGATAAGGAGGTAGGGAATCGGGCAAGTTGTTCTCCGGAGCGGGTGATGTTCCAGATAGAGTTTTGAGAAGTAGAGGCAACTGGGAGGGGAGTAAGAGAGGTTTCGTCGATGGGGCAAAAGGTAGATAACGGATCTTCGGATGTATCAGACAGTTTGGCGGTGTTGAAGCGGAGTTAATAAATTTCGGGGAGTGTTCTCGGCGTCAGAAAGAGGAATACTAAATTTAATTTCTTTTGTTTCGGCGAATGATATCAGCGGCGGAGAAGAAAAAAATCCAAATTTTGTTTGTGGGATTTATAATGTAAGGAATACTGGGATCCGTATCCGGTTACTGAGCTCGGATACTTGGCAAGTGAGAAAATGGAGCAGAATAGTATTTCTATGAAGTGAGAATGTTTACAAAATAAATCCCATAAGGGAAAACAAAAGGGAACAAACAAAGTCGAGTATTTATAGACAAGGTGCGCGCGTAGAAATTCTACGCGTCGCGTACAACGCGTGAAAGGATCGTGGTCGTGATTCCGTGTGCGCGTCATGAAACAAAATACTATGTATATAAACTATAGAAGAGAAATTTCAAATACAACATAATATCAAATAAGAGATAAAAATGAGAGAGAGGAATTTCGAATTCGGGTTTTCGGATTTTTCGTTTGTGCCGGATTTCCTCGGAGTTGACATGTATATCTGCGTTTCTATCTAGAGTGTTTTTATTACTGCTTCAGTTTGTTATACATATCCAGCATGGTCACTCTTCCTTGGATCTTATGAAGCAACCAAACTGCAACCAAAGTGGCAACGCAAATCTGTCACAATGATACCTTTTTATGTCATGATGCAGATAGGACACAGCTACCTTACAGCTACCATAAACATGTCAGCAAATGTGTTTTTGTTTTATATAGTTGGCAGCAATCTGCAGCAATGTGTACGTTGGCCGCTGACAGACTTTGCATCAATAAATGATTCAAATTACATTAAATATGGAAAGTCTAGGAAATTGCTACATAATATGTGTAGGCTCACAAAATATCAAATTGATATGACTTTCCGTAAAACAAGTTTAGATGGCAGGTGCTTGTATGTATTATAAATTCACTCCACTATTAGAGCCCACATCATCAACGCACCTCCCCCCAGCTCCGCCCCATGCCCCAAGGTCTCCTAGCTTTGAAATGACGATCCACTATGCTTGTCCTCATCTTTCTACTTGTTGTAACGTCAAGTACATTAAGAAACACTGTGATGATCACTCCCGTCTTAGTATTGATCGCATTACAAAGCATACTCTAAACAAAAGAATCCATTCAAATTGCCAACCTTCCTGTCCTGCATTTAATCTTACCAGTAAGTTACAAAGCCATTTTTGACTGGCCCTCCATACGCAATTAAGCATAACTGACAATTTATCTTAGGTCAAACAATCAATCGGTTTGAATTCCAAAAAATCAATACTCCAACCTCCGGTGATCATGATTTAAACACACGTGGTTTCAAGGATCCCAGTCCTGCCGTGGGAACACAAAACGCTGTGCTCATGATCAAGGACACCAATGTTTGTGAGTCGTTCACTTGCAAAGTTTTTATTAATCCTCAGTTCTAGCAAAGCTGACCTTCTCTCCTCAACATGATCACACAGGTTCTGGGTACGGAATCCAGCTGGTTCTGAAAGTAATTGTGTACTTTTTACTAATTCAGACTTGGTCACAAATTGAATTCCCATGGACCTTCAATTACACTAATGAAGAGTTTTGTACGCTATGTAATATGGGCTGTATTGGATTCCGCTCCCTTTTGATGTACTTTTTTCGAGTGGCAGCACCAGAAGAGTTTTGTGTAACTGTTATACAGTTGGTTTTATGTGCCTTTTTTCTCTATTAATTTTCTTATGGAGAAAAGATACATATGCTATCGCTATATATTGAAAATACCTTAGAAAGATAACTGATGTTATGCCAATTATCATCAAAAATACATAAACCAAATTCAAATATCAATTCATTGTGCCACCCACTATACTCTTATCTCAATAAAAATACTGATTACTGCACATCTCTCTTGAAATTACACCTATCCCCCCTACCCTTCTTTCTTCATATTTACCCAATAAGATTGGCAAGTGCTCCAGCAGTGTATAAAGAGCACGCAACTCTTTACCTAAGAGCAAGTCCTTGGTTGAGATTGATTGAAAGTCTAAGAGAGAGTTGGACACTTGGTCCAGACAAGTCCAATCCAATTTCCTGTCACGTCCAGTCGGAGTGAATGGCCAGTCAGGACGGAACGGCCGCAAGAGGTCCACATCTGCAGCCTGCTGGTTATATCAGACTTCGTGAGGTGATGTTGTTGCAAGCCAACTGAGTAGCCAAAGAGGGCGTCTCCACCCGCCGCGCATCTGGCCAGCAGGCGTAGAATTGCCTCAACCGGGCACAGGTAATTGGAAAGGGTGGTGAGCGTCAGCCACTGTAGTTCGCCGGGGGCAGCGGTTTTTCCCTCTTATAACATTATTTTGACTGTGCGGCCGTCATCGGAGAACGCAGCGTCAGATGCCATTACTTTGGAGCTGGGGTGAGAGTTGCACAGGAGACCTCCCCCAAGCGTACCAGGCTCCAAAAGGCCACTAACGCGGTGTCAAAGATTGCTTGGTCTCTAGGGGAGTCGCCCGCAAGGGCATCGGCTAGTAGGACCAAGTCTTGCACGGTGACGGGCACCTTGCAAGGCTTTGCCGGTGCTAGAGCATCTTCTTGCGCCGAGGCTTTAATCATCAGGCCTATCTTCTTTTGGACTCCTGTTGTGTAGGGCTGGTCATGAAAGACATGCCAAGCCTGATCCCACAGGTACCTCAAGAAAGCCGCACCGGTTCTTCACTGGCCCTACTACATAGGTGCTCTGTTATAGCTTGTCAAGGTGCTATCCTTTGTGATCTGAAGCACATGCATGACAAAAGTCAAAGCTGTACGTAGACCCAGTAAAGGAACAGCAACGACAAGGGTTGCTATTTCTAGACCCGGTAAGGCACATCGAAGAGAAGGGACATCATCTTGGAAGCAGACCCGGTAAGGCGTAGCAACAACAAGGGACGACGTTGCAAGCTAGGACCGAAGTCACTATCGCAAAAACAACTACAACAGCTGAGTACAATACATCACAAAGGATCCGTGACAGGAAGTAAGATATGTTGTGGCTGAGGTACACAGAGGTTTTCCGAAGTGGCAACACAAATCATACTTATAAACACCTGCTTCTTCAGTGTCCTTCTTCGCACCCTGTCCTCTCCCAATACTATCATGTCTTTCTTCAATCAAATCGGTTTGTGCTTCAATACCAGCATGTCCTTCCTGGAGGATACCCTTCGCTTCAATTCCCTCAGTATTGTCATCTTCAATGAAATCCTGCCACACTTCAATTCCATTGTATCATCCTTGAATGCCATTCTCCGTTCAAATTCCCTTCTAACTTCCATCCGTATTGGCATCTTGCCCTTCATCAATCATGTTATACTGTTCACAAAATTCGCTCTCACCTCAAATTTTGCGCTGATCGCCTTCACCTTGCACTTCGCCCTGATCTGTTTTTACCATCTCATCAAGAAGCTCACTGCTTGGCGTTGGTCGATTTATGACAACATGAAGAAAACTTGGAAAAATCTCAAACTAGGTTACCACACAATCCACTACCTCTCTTACAGACCCTTGGCATTTACGACTCAGTTATCACATTCAGCCATATCGATTCCAATGATTACGATCCAGAGGAGTATGACTATATGATTGAAACTTGTATCAACCCCAAATTTCCATCCAAGCTTGATCATCACCTTCTGTGTTCAGCATTGAGAAAAACGGGCGATTTGACACGGAGAGTGAAGGATAACTTAGAACAGCTAGCCATCAGAGGTTTTCATACTATGCTCATGTTTGCCTTTGAGGTGAGTACAGATTGTGCAGAACTTCTACATAAAAGAAGAATTGACTCTGAATTTTCATTGTGCAGGGCGAGGAAGACAATCATAGCCCATTCGACGATGACCAAATCGAAAACCAACTAGAAAATCTTCTTCTTTTTATCCGATCCACCAAATTATTGAATGAAAAATTATCCAAGGAGATACAAAAAGTGGACGAAGCTCTTGGCCGAATAATATGCATTCTGGAGAAGACCGAGGGCTTGCACAAGTTAGAATTCGATAGCGGCGTACCGTTTAGGAGAAGTCTTATAAGAGGTCAGATCGAGGTTTCTCTTCAAAAGACAAGTGCAGAGAATTGGCAAAGAGAATTGAGGTTATATTCTTTCAATGTCAGATATACCAAGGTTTGTTTTGTCTTTTTTATCTTTTATTAGTATTGTGTTCTTGTGCAGGGTACTTATTCTTCTTCTTATGTGAACATTCATAAGACGCTCAACAGTAGGGGTGGAGATCCACGGAGGTGTCTTCAACGTTCAGTTAAACAGGCTTTAGATGAATTATTACACATGAGAAACAATTAGGGCATTTCTAAATGAAGAATGGCCACTAGTAATATACTTCCTACATGAAACATTTTTTGCCGAGGAAAAGTGATCAAAAATCAGATTATAATGAGTAGTTTTTGGTGATCAGTTTTTTCTACTTTTTCATGCTCTCTCATCTGTTGTAAATGCTATTTTGTTTTGACTTTTTTTTATTTTTGATGGCTCATACATTTAAGAAAATCAGGAAATAAGTATCTTTTTTTTTTAGTTTTTGAACAATAATTTCCACAGACACATCTACACTCAAGAACCTCACACAATGCTTAACTGAGAACTCCCACAAGCAAAGTGGCAATCTTGAGCTTCAACATAAAAGTCTGATATATCTGGTGCCAATGGGAGATGGTCACTGGATCTTTAACTAACTGTAAAAAAATTGTTTCAAGTAAAGCTGGTGCCTTTCTGTCTTTCAAAGAGACTGGCTAGCCATATTTCAATCTGTACTAGGGATCATGCAGCTGAGCCGTGGAGCAACTTTTAGACCAGCAGGCCCTGGGTGCTGTTTGAATGGGTGACATGGTGGAAATTGAAGAGGCTGTGCAAGGTAATATTGCTTTGAGGTACACTACTTAGGCCCATATGTAGGTTTATAAGTATTAACAATGCCAAGAGGTTATAAGTATTAACCACACCAAGAGCAAACAACATTCACATATACCTGCACATCCCATAACATGCCCCCACAGACTCAAGTTTTCATCCTCTTGGTGCAAGTACATTGCTGTTGGGTTTTAACTCTCAGACACCTGGAACTAACATTGAGAACACTAAATCAAGGGGTTAGCACCAGCTCCCACCACAACTTCCTGATAATCACTAAAATGTGAATGTCCCAGTGAGGATCTGGAATTTTTCCCCTAGTTACAATAGAAACAGCACATATAAACAGGACACAACACAGGTGGAAAAGTATTCAAGATCCTTAGGTCAAGTGCTTTTTATTATAAAAAAAATTCTGGGAGGGATAATACCCAACTAGCCGTAACAAGATGGTCAGTGTGACACAGATTGATTCATTTGTGCAGTTGAAGCATCTGCAAATAGGTAATGATCATCATGAACCAAATCTAAACAGATATACTATGTACTGTTGAGCCGGGGGATGGGGAAGCGAGAGGGAGAGCTTGAAGGGATGATGGATGGGATGAAAAACCTTTAGAAAGCGGGAAGTCTGGGCGGTATTTAAGCTGAGTCTTGCCAGCTGAGTGCCACGAGAGTCACAGCTAGTGCCACAAGCCGCTGGAGAGGATGGCGGCGGCTAGTCGCCCTGCCATGACCTCTGCCCGGCTTCACAAAGCGATGTCTCATGAGCCGTATTGACTTGGCATCTAGGCGCTAACTACACGCGCACCGCGGTCACCGAAGCAAAGGAAACACAGATAGGAGCAGTCGCCAACGCCAGCGCCATGCCGAATACAATCCTCTTGTCTCAGCATTGCGAGGCCGCCGCTGGCGTGGGCTTTCCCACTGACGGACATCGCCGTTTGAGTTTAATGGCTTGTCCGTGAGCTGGTCGATCGGGATCGCTTCCAGCTTCGCCAGCACGCTCTTGCCCCCAACCACCCTCCCGAAAACCGTATGCTTGTTATTCAGATGAGGTGTTTCACAGAATGTGATAAAGAATTGGGATCTACAGAAAGGTGAGCTTTTGTTAGCTAGTGGTTGGCCGGTTGAGCACAGTTCAACAATCAACTTGCCCGTTAGTATCTTTCCCGTGATTGGCCATACTGAGCATCCCTCGCCCCGTGTGTTTGTAAGCGTTTCGCAGATGGAATTCATCTGCAAAAGATGCATGAAAATGTCAACACTTCACTTCACAAAACACAACAGGATTGATTCCAGCGAGTCAATATCATACCTCCGAAAGGTTTTCCCCAGTGCTCTCCTCCGCCCTTTCCAGTTCCTGTAGGGTCGCCTCCCTGTCGGTCAGAATCCGATCCGGAATGCCATTCAATTGATTATACTTTCAAGATCAAAAAAGTGCGAGAAAGAACCGGCGCTAACCTGAATCATAAAGCCTGGTATGAGCCGATGAAACTCCGTGTCATCATAGTAGCCTTTGCGGGCTAGCATGAGGAAATTGTAACATGTACGGGGAGCCTAGAGCGTGTAAAACCATATCAATAACCAAGCATCTACGTGATCAAAAGCATGGGGAAGGATGGAGATAGCTTACCCTGTCACAATACAGCTCGACGTTGAGGTCCCCCAAGGTAGTCGAAATCTTGACATATCCTTTCTCTTTGATGTGCGAGAACATGAAATCTTCCTGGTTGCACACAAGTGTCAATATTGATCATGAAAGCCAGTGACTGAACCAGTAGAGAGGTACCTCATCGATGATTTCAACTTCAGTTTGGTAAGCTGGTGTGAGGCTGGTACTCGTAAAACTAGCGGCAGTCTTGCCCTTCGAGAAGACGCTGGCATTGTATGGGACGAGGCCTTTGGAGGAAGATGCCGATGATTTGGCCACGAGTCCTTGCTTTTCAGTCGCCTGAGGTGATGTTGAAGCGGTAGCATCTTTATCTTTTGCTAGTTCTTTTAATACAGCTGATACCGTGCTGCCTGCAGCTGCTAGGTTCATCCCTCTCATCGGGTCTTTCCTCAAAGCCTCAATTTCTGTTCAACCCACATGAAAAAAACTGAGTCAGGTGGTTTGGGATTAAGCTGTATCATAATACTTGGAAAGTTTACCTTCGTTTGGTACCTTGAGATTGTGTTTTAAATGATCAAACCTCGAGAGATCTTTCTTGTCGATGTTATGAGGATCCTAAGGTAATTTTAACAAACTTAGAAAAAGTGTTTTTTTGGCATGAAGAGAATTAGGGGAGACATACTTGAAGAGTGATGATATCGGCTCTGGAGAACTTTTCATCGGTGACCAAGTCATGCCAATGGCCTGGTTTGATGTTAAGTCGATTGATGCTTTCCCTTGAAAAGACATTCCCGGATGTTTTGATGGCTACGATATGGGTGTGTTCGTTGACGACCTTATAAGTGACCGGGTCGTAGTAGTGATCTTGGGCATTCTTGAAGAAATTCAGCTTGACGAGATCCTCGGAGGCCAGAGGAGAACCGGTGACAGGATCCCGCGCGTATTTTCTGTTGATGAAAAGTGCAATACATGTTAATTTTTTTTGTGAGAGGGGTTGAATCGGAGAGCTGTTTTTTTCTTTTTGGGAGGGGCCTGAGTTGATGTATGGGATAATATTGACCATATACACTGTCGAGCCATCCGGGGTGCACATGGGCACTTCGAAAGGTTTCAAGCTGATTGCGCAACAGTCGAACGGCAGCTTGGGACGAATGTATCAAGTGTCAGTCCCCAAGTGGAATCCGGTTATCTATTTTGCATACCAGCTCGCCAACTCACCCGTTGGAAATTCGAGCCCGCCTTTTTCTTCGCACCCGCACTCGACGCATGGTGGTCGCCAAACTCGCCAGCATGCTCCCGGTGAGTAATGTATGGTTTGTCCGATCCCTAGCCATGTCTCAATAAATAAAAATCAGCATGAGTCTCGGTATCGTTTCCGATGGGAGACTAACAAGATGAGAAGGGACTTACGTGGCCCATCCTATGCTGTCGACAACTGTTTACCTCTCGAAAGTTGACTTTCTTCCTGGTTTTTAAATGCGTGCCACCCGGGAGTCGGGGCACTCCGGGGAGATCATTGTAGTCCCCGAACCCCCCACTCCGACGCTGAACCCATTTTCGCCAAAACTTGAAAACACTGCAGCAAACATGAGAACAGCGTCTCTTGCACCCACCACTCTCTGGTAAGTCACTTCCACTCACACCACATAGTCAGAAAACTTGCTGATTCTTCTCCATCTTATGGGGCTCGAACGACAGGCTGTCAGCGCTGCTGTTTCAATCTATCGCCGTCCATGGGGTTGACGTCATAGGCCGTGTGGCTTGGAATACTGCCTTGCCAGGTTGGTGATCATGTTGATCTCGATTATAATCATTGGGAATATATTTCTCCGGTATTCGACATAGACTTAGCTTTCATGTTTCTTTTTCCAAGCAGATATCAGCCATCTACCTACCGATTCGAAGGTGGTACTTCGTTCAGGCCGATCCGTAGAAGAGTTTATCCGAGAAGATGGCACATTTATTCTGTAAATGCCACTATCTTATCCAATGCAGCTATACTGTCAGAAGGTGTGGCTAGCTGACCCATATACGTGCAAACCACCGCGAACGGCCAAAGGCAGGATGTTGAGCCGGGGCAGTACGTGTTGACTGTGCAGTGTCGGACCGTTGCGTTCCCGGCACTTTCCGTCTACGTCCCATCTCGGATCGGGAGCTCGAGCGGCGAGCTGCCGGTGGTCAAGCCCCACGTATACGGCCAAGCTCCTCCACCCCCGCGCGACCCTACAGCGCCGCCAATGCCCGAACATCGTCTTCAGTATCCCATCCAGTTAGTCCCCACCGCCAAAATCCAATACGAACAGATCAAGGTCGGATTCAACCCGATTGCCATGCTGCTCGGTAACCCAATGTATCTTCTGATGGGCGGGATGGCTGTGTTTATGATGATCATGCCCAAGGTATCCGTACCAGCTTTTCTCAGCTCTGCTCAAACCAGTCATGACTAACCCGAGATCCATGTGTTCTCGGACAGCTCATTGGCCTCATGGACCCCGAGACGCTGGCGGAAGTCCAAGCTAACCAGGCAGATTTGCACAAGCAGATGTCGTCGATTCAGGACATGGATTTTACCTCCGGTGAGCCAAGCTTGATGCATGTGAATCCTTCTGTGTGAAACATGGCTCATCGACGTCATCTGCGCTCCATAGGCTTTGCCAAAATCCTGTCCGCATCTAGTGACACGGGAACACTGTCCTCCGTCTCGGATGCATCTGCTAAATCCACTTCCCATGCCAATGCAAGTCACGCCAAGCGGAGGAAGTAATCTTGTCGCTCGAGCTGCGTTTTTGCATGGAAGAGGTTAAGCATTGCGGTTACTTGGAAAAAGTTGTAAAATAGCGTGAATGATGGCGGCAACTTCTTGGTAATCCCGCGGCACATTGTTATCCGCCATGTCGCGAGCTTGGATTACAATCAGAATCTGAAGCTACAGACGGTGTATATATCGCCTTATTGGCAAATCACTCTCCAGTGTTTCCCTTTCTTATAGATTGATTACAATCTCCCATATTTTCCTTGTGTGGAAATCATCCCATTTTTTCTCACGTCGGATGAAGAGGCTCGAGAGGGCTGAAGATGATACATGCACATGAGGTTGCCAATGATCTGATGGCACTGAGAAGAAGTTGTAGGAACATTTTTGACAGAATTGACCGACCATCAGGTTTTCAACAACTCGTTCAATATTTTTTGCGATGGGGTCTGCCGCCGAACTTGCTTTGCCGAAAGAAAACAAATGGGACTAAAAAATGAATCGGTAACTGAAATCATGAATCAATAATCAGGTTTCTCTTCCTGCACGGAATTTGCCTGTTTTCAGGGTTTTCTCAACAAGAATATACGTGATATATCCAATGCTCCACTTTGTTCACCTGCTCTTGGGGTAATGGATGGCTCCCTTTCAAAAATGATTACAAAATGCTACTCAGAGTAATAAATAATTTGTCCTTGTCAATATTAAAATATATGGGTTGGTATGCTAAAGATAGGAGTTGGTGTTGCTATGAGTTGGAAAATCATTAATGTCTGCATCGGAGCACTTTTTTGGCGCAGTATTTATGTAAAGCAATGCATGAGGTGGGTGTGTTGCAGCGAGGAGACTGGCACCGTTTGGGAATCTTGCACCTGCTGGTAGTGGTTCGAGTATGAAGACCGGCAGCGTGTTGATGGTCCGGTTGTGCGGGGGCGTTCGGTGCGGCGGGAGAAGACATACTGGTATGAGCATGCGTAGCTTCTTGGTGCTCGACACCTGCTGGCATGACCGGCCCTCCCGATTGGCTCACTCCGCCGGCTTGGCGTCCAGTAAATGCATCATTTCTAGCTTGAAGACCGGCGGCGTGTCGCAGGCCCGATGGTCCGTAGGCATTTTCTCCGGCGGGAGGAGTCATACTAGTATCAGCACGTGAAGCTTCTCGATACTCAGCACCTGCTGGCATGACCGGACCGCCCGGTTGACTGTGATTTGCGGGTTGACTGTAATTTGTTGGGGCCACTCCACCTGCTGGCATGGCCGGACCTCCCCATCGGCTGGAGTTTGTTGGGGCCATCCCGCCGTCTAGGGGTCCAGGAATAGTTGCATCTTGTTTGCTTGCGGGACCTGCCTGTTGGAGTTGCCTTTGTGCTATCTTCCCATGTCCGTCGCTTGAATGGCCGGCGTCATCATCAGCACCTGCTGGCATGGCCGGACCTCCCAATTGACTAGAATTTGTTTGGGTCATTCTGACTCCACCTGCTGGCATGGCCGGACCGCCCGGTTGACTGTAATTTGCCGGTTGACTGTGGTTTGCCGGGCGGCTGTAATTGGTTGGGGCCACTCCACCTGCTGGCATGGCCGGACCTCCCCATCGGCTGGAGTTTGTTGGGGCCATCCCGCCGTCTTGGGGTCCAGGAACAGCTGCATCTTGTCTGCCTGCGGTACCTACCTGTTGGAGTTGCCTTCGTGCCATCTTCCCATGTGCGTCCCTTGAATGGCCAGCGTCGTTATCCTATGATGAAGTGAACATAAGTAAGCAATGGATTTTAGTGGCTTGTACAAAAGTCACGAGAAATGGACTTCACATACGCCCGGCTTAGTGTATGCTTGACCGGCAGCCGCGACTGGATGAGAGGCCGGCACGACTGCGTTGGGTGCGTTGTTTTGGCCATGGTTTGCCTGGGAAGATAAATAGGAAGCTTGCCCTTGTGGCTGCGTGTTGTAGGATTGTAAAGCATTGGCTGCTGAGGCAAGCAGTATAGCGGTGAAGAGAGCAGTGCTGATCATAATGTGCTTTTGAGTGGATTATGTGTTGGAAAATAGAATAAACGACGGGCTCAGGGAAAGTCAAAGAAGAGTGTCTGTGAAGGGTTTGAAAGAGTAAACGATTGTGTGCGCTGGTAATGTTTGAAGGATGTAGGATGGTCGAACTATTGAGGAATGGATGGCTTCTTTTATGCATCACTCCCCCATGAACTTTAGCCGGCCAAGCGAAAGAAGATGATGTTGCGGTGGTGTCCACAAGACGACTCCTTTGATGCTCATCCACATCCACCAATAATCCGGCCCGGTCCAGCATCGCAAGCTGACCAGCCGTTGGGAGTTGTTTCAACTCAAACGAGATAGACAACAGCAAGATTTAAGTCTTTTCGCCAAGAGCGGTTGATAAAGACGCGAAGCACCGAACTGGGTGCTAATGCTAGGTGAAACATGGAACTGATCAATCAATGATCTGGCCGGACAACTCCTTTGATGCTCATGAAAATCCACCAATGATCCGGCCCCGTCCAGCATCGCAAGCTGACCAGCTGTTCAGAGTTAATTTGATCCAACCAGATAGACAACAGGAAGATTAAAAGCTTTTCGCCGAGAGCAGTTTATAAAGACGCGGAGCACAGAACTGGTTGCTACTGCTTGGAACTGATCAATGATTTGTCCAGACAAGTCGCCTTGCCTTGCAACTGATGAGGCAATTTTCTGAAGACAAGCCCTGTCTTTACTGTACCAGCCTCAGGCTTGGATACCCTCGGGGAACTCCATGATTGGAATTGTGCCGCGAGCTAGATTTTATTTCAAGTTTTCTTCTGAACCGGATTCTCTGTTCCCTGATTCATGGCTAACTCTGTTGGCATAGGATGGCTGTGTATGTAGATGCGCATTTTTCATACAGGACATAGTCTATAGTTTCCCTTGTAATTAGAATGGTTGTAGAGACTCTCACAATAGCTTCCCTTGATGCATTTTCCTGATCGGCACCAAGGCAAGGCGAATGATTGTACCCAAGTGGGGAAAGAGAAAAAGCATGGGTACATTGGTGAGTGGGCCTCTACTTTATCAGTAACGGTAGCATAGCGCAAAGTAGCGCTTTTTTTCTCTCTTTACGCTACTTTTTGCCGTATTTTTCTCTATTTTTTCCACATTACGTTATCAGGATTGGATTTGCTCATTATTTTTGGCGTGTTACGCTACCTGAAAATAAATTTCCAGTTATTATTGTTTTTCATTACGTTACTGATCACGGTAGGGGGGGAACGAATTGATAGATTCTACATCTGACGTGGGCTGTTGGGATGAAGTTGGATTTTTTTAGCTGCTACTCCCGCTTCCCCCTAACTTAACGCAAGTCCATCGCTTTGGAGGGCCTGGGCCTGGGGTGGGCGCGAAGCGCCCGCCCCTCGCCGCGAAGCGGCGAGCCTCCGAAGGAGGCTCTTGGGAATGGGAGGATGCTTCGCATCCGGGCCCTTCGGGCCCCCGATTACCATCGGGAGGCTTAGTTAAGCTAGCGCTTCCCCATTGCACGTTGTGAGTTGGGCTAGCCACATTGTACTTATGTAGTAATAGCAGAATTGCTCCTGGCACTTTACATACCTAAAAAACACAAGTTACATACAATCTAATAATGATCTGTGGCTGGCAAAAAGGCCCACGGTATGTAATTATGTCATCAGAGACCTACGCGCACTGGCCGGTGGACTTTGACCCAGAGAACAGGATGAGAAATATAGGAATTATACATATTACTGCCACATGCGCTCAGGAACTTCAGTGCTTCATGAGCTTATTCCTGGTGATTGCAGCCGGCCATAATGTGATCCTGTGGTCAAAAGGGCATGGACAACCAAGTTAGACGTGCTATGTTGTGAGTGGCACTGGAAAGTTCGCGAAAATTCCAAAAAAGCCCAAAGTTCATTCGCCGCGGGCTCCAAAACAAAGGAGATATCAAGATGGAACTCAATTTCGTTAATCAGCTGTGGAACTCACTTTTGTTAGTGAACTTTGGTGATTTGAATTGATCCTTTGTTCTTGCTTAGATCCTGTCGTAATCTATCAATACTAATTAGTATCTGAAGCTATTGCGGGCATTCCAACCTACCATCTAACTGTTCTGCTCTTCCCTGCTTGCCTCCCAGTGAAATTATTGCGTGTCTCTGCACAGTAAACCTCTTCAGTAAACCTCTTCTTCCAGCAAAACCAATTGGTCATCTATTAATTTAGCTCTCAACCCATCTCAACAATTAATCTGAACCTACCTGATCAACGTGAATAGTTTCAACCACGACAATTATGGCCAGCAGACGGTTTACCGACTTTTTCGATGAGGATCAACTGGCTGAAGTACCCGGTGTGGCTGGTACCCTTTTTGGACGTGAGTTGACCTGTGCATGAAATTTACATAACTCAGTAGCGTTTGCTGATTAGTACTAACTCAGGCGTCACAGGCCTGAGGGCCTTGAATGGGCGTGTGGATAGAGTAGTCTGTAAGCAGTCTATTTTGAGCGAGATGTTATCCAATTGTTGTGGCTGCTAAGTTTTTTTGTTGCAGCTGCCAGTAATGTAGGGACCACCGGTGAGGGAGTAGCTGGGGCGGCCGCAGCTGTTGTCGAGGGAGAGGCAGCCAACAACCCCAACGACACAGATTCAGCCCCACCCCAAGGAACCACTGAAAGAGAAATCACGTATGTATTAGTTCATTTCCGTTTTTTATTTCACGGAACTGAATCCAGTGTATGCCAACCCATCAATTAGCATAAGCACGTGTAGAAAGGTGATTGAAGATATGAAAAATGTTGACATGCCACTTACAGTCATCATCAAAGACTCAGGGCTTCTGGACGGATTGACCAAGGAGGAGAAAGCGATCCTATTGGCCGCCGGGGATTCAGGCAAAAATCAGCCGCCGGTAGAGGCATTGGAGGCGAGTGAACAGGAAAAGGTCTTGGTGGAGCAGGTGTTGGACAGCTTGGAACGGGAGGAGTGGGAGGGTGACGACCTATTCAGCTCGAAGTATCTTGAGGTCCTTCATGCATTGAATACGGTAGACTACGCTTTGTGGCAACGCGTAAATGATTACCGCCGTCAAGTTGTCCTGGATCGAGAGGCTGTTTTGGAGCGTCAGGCAATCCTGCATCATGAGGCAAGGGCTAAAATGCCGCAGTGAGTATTTTGATTGCCTTGCTGAAGTGATCCAGCGCATACATAAAATGTTGATGTACTTACAATTATCAATAGAACCCCGGAGGCGCTACTTGCTTATAACTTCCATGCTGTAAACCAGGCCATAGCAGCAAGGGAGGAGCGTATTGGTGCGAGTCAAAAGAGGATTGATGCCGCTCGCCAGACTATTGAGAGGGCCCGACAGTGCATTGTGGTGGCCGAAGAAAAGATAGAAGAAGAACGTTGCCGCCTTTTCGATATTTTCGGGGAAGCCCAACAGATGGCGGCGCCGGAGGACCATTTGTGGAGGGCAATGTGGGATGCCGAGGAGGCTTTCCTAAGACGAATCTTACGCAACAACGACAATGAAGACTTGATCGAGGAGGTGGCATTGGAGGGGGAAAATCGTGACGCGTGTATCCGTAGGATTGCTAGGGAGAATGGGGAAATCGCACCTCGTGACGCTCACCTAGTCGCCGAAACCCTCCAACCCAATGTAGATCCGGATCCGCCGGTTGGCCCTGGTTTGGCAGCGGCAGAAGCTGAGGTTGGCACGCCTACATCTCCATTGCTTGGTTTGGGTGTTATTGCTACGGGTGAAGGCAACGCAAGCGGGCAGGCTCAGGAACCCGGGCAGGCAGAAAGTTCAACAAAGCAGGCCGGATTGGACTGACCTGATCTCAGCCTCTATGGTAAGTTGCCTTCATTTCCTTGGTCATTCCTGTCAATCAAGGATTTGACAGTGCGTTTTTGCGGACAGGTTGATTGGCAGCATTGCTCCCATTTGCTATATTACCGAATGGAAAGAAGAAAAAAAATTGAAATAACCTTTTGGATCTCTTTCATTTAAATTTGAATTAGGCTTACCTGGATTTGATCTCTGCTTGTATGTATCCCTTGTGTGGTTCTAGTTGTTCTGTGTACGTAGTTGTGAGAAAGAAAGACCAGTTTGTTTGTGATTCAGTTGAGAGTCTAGCCGGGGAGAATCCACCGGATGAGTTTTTTTCTCTCACACCACGGACGCAGCAAAAGTTTATGGGACTTGATCCAAAATGTTTCCCATTCAAACTCAAAATCTTGAGGTTCTCAGGATTAAAAATAGTGTGCTGCCAGGTGCTGCCAACTTCAGAGTCTGTCATGACTAGAAGATTGAAGATGTAAATATGTATATGCAAGTGTCTCATGCATATAGATACATACTTTTATTATAATAGCACAGGCCATAGGTGCTATTGCCAACAGTTGCCAACAGAGCTAACATTTATCAGCTCTGTGAGGCTCTGTGCAATCTATGTATGTAGATAATAGTTGGGCGCATGATTATATATATATAGCCACACACCCAACTCCAAGACATCACTTATTTTCACTTTGGATACATACATACATAAGTAGAAGGACAACTGTCGGCATAAGTTAGGGCCATCTTTCCGGGTGGTGATGACAGGCACATCATAGGGGCACGTGCGTGGGGCTCCAATGGATTTTTAGGCAAGTCTTCGTCTGTAAACCAAACCGTTGTATTGGAGCGGCGGTGACTGATTTTGGGGACTGGGGATGAGAGCTTATGTACTCAGCTTGACTTCTGTAGTCCTGCCAGGCCTGACCTCTGTCATTCGGCTCATTTGGGGTTGGATATTGTTGCCAGACCTGTAATACCAGCTTGTTCCGCAAGACCAATTTTATTGCCTGGCCCCGGCCTGGATTCCAACTCGTCGCCACCACCCGGCTCTGACCTAGACAGGGTCCCCTTTTTATGACTCCGTGACACTAGTAAAACTGCCAATAAATTACGCAGGCTGTGCACCAATAGCTTGCTCTGTGTAAGTCTGTTGCATACCAAGAGCTCTATGGAATCTCAATTGAATATCAAAGACTTCATAATGAATATCAAAGACTTGAATAAATATCAGAGACTTGAATACACATTAACTAGAGGCCAAGGCAGCTTCGCCACCCCACTTTCAGCCCCCCACGCATAACACCCCCCCCGGGGCAGCCACACATCCCGAAGGACCCCCGTTAAACCCACCCCATAGCCGGTACACCAACTCCTTCCCACTTGATCTTCAACCCCCCTCAACACCAACCCCGCCTTTGCCTTGACCTTTGCCATGAACTCGGAATGCCTCGTTGCTACCAACCGTCCGCAGGCCCACGGTGCCACGGTTTGCTACGGCATGGTAGACCAGACAAAGGCAAAGACCAACGCAGGCGCCACCCGTCCTCGTTTGGCGATAGCGCCCAGAGCAATCATAGGAGTGATCTGTATGCACCCAAGGTTGTGTGTGATGTAGCCAAGGTGATGAGTTGAAAAAGCACACACAAAAGTTAAGCCACTTGACAAGTGTGAATTGAACTGACAGTTGCAAACATCATTCGATAGATGGCATAACCTATAGCAGGGATCTGAAACATATAAGAGCAGTGCATTGTGAGTTGTTTTTTCTTCTTTGAATTGCGCTGTCAAGAATTTGCTGGTCGGGGGTTTGAATTATTCGCACCTTGGGGCTGCCTATGGAAGGTTGCATATCGACGTTCATGAAACCGACCTGAGAGAGAGTGCCAATGAAGCGGGAGGCCTCGGGAGCGAAGGAGAGATTGTAGCCCCAGAAGAACCATTGGAAGGAGACGACGCCGTAGACGGCCATAGAGAGGAAGATCATCGAAAGGACATTTTTACAACGGAGGAGGCCTGAATAAAATGACGAAAGCGTTGAGGCTTTTGTCGAGTTTATGGAGGGTATCCGGGTGGTTGGAAGGGTCGGGTTGCGGGTTGGAGGGATGATGGGGTAGGGCGAGTGGGGCCTGGAAGGGGGGCGAGTAGTTGACGGCGACGAGCGCGTCAAGCAGCTCGTGCGGGCGCCGCATGAGCCGGTCGATTGAGGTCTGCGGCTTCAGCTCGATCGTCGCGTGTCGGAAATACGTGTGCTGATTGTCGTTCATGTACTTGAACCCTACTGGCACACTCGCTAGCGTCCGGAACGCCTCCGGATGGCTCAGCAGTAGCTGCGCTGCTACCAAATACGCGTCCAGAAATCCCGACCTCCCCCCTTCTACATTGTTCTTTAAAACGTGCAAGAACTGGAATCGTGGTGGGTTCTCAAAATGTCTGGTGATTATATCATTCAATTATTTATATGAATGTAGAAAGAAAACACACGCAGGGGAATTACTCACACCAGGTCCATGTGATAGTCCAAGGCAAGATTGGTGTTCGCAACGTTTTTCGCATCTTTGCCGTGACTGACCAAGTCCCGGAGATCGCCATAGAAGGTGCGGCGGATGTTGAGGCAGAGACAGGACTGGATCAATCTGAGCAGCTCCATTTGGTTGTGAGTTTGCTCGTTGCGACTGGCCTGTTGCGACACGTTTAAGTTGTCAAAGAAGACGAGGCCGAGTGAGTTGAGCCGTTCTAGCGCCAGCTTCTGGATCTTGGTGTTGTGTCTGAATTGCGTGTAGTCAAGAAACAGCTCCCCGTTGTCTTGTAGTTTGTCGATCTTGTTCTTCGGGTCAGTTTCGTTGCCTTGCGAGCGAGGCGGTTTGGTGTACCATAAGGTGGGAGCGAGGTGAGATGTTTTATGGCGCCTGTTTTCCCCCTCGGATGGTTGATTGAACTGTCTGAGGAAGGATAGCTTGAAGCGGCTGGATTCCGGGGAAGACTGGTTGGTGCTGGAATGGGACCATTTGAGCTCAATTTCGGGCTCTAGCGCGGAGGCAGCGTCGTTGTTAATGAGGGTAGTCTTGCAAGTGGGATGTCAGTGGTTCTGAACAGCTTCTGTCTGGTGTGCGGGTGGACCGAGTGAGGTTCCTGGCATGCATCCCTGAGCCAGGGATAGGGGACGGAGGTGCTTCTGCTCGAAGTGGTGCTTCACCGTCATCTGCGGTTGTTCTTGGGGAGCATGCCGCCGGTGCGTGGCCGTGGGACTGGCCGTGTCCGGCGGAAGCACTATTCCCGGTGGCGGTGGGTCCGCCAGCATGAGCGGATGCACTGGCCCGTTCAGGATCCTCGCCGAGCTGCTGTTCGACTGTGTCACATCCCCGGCGCCGGCACGCTGCGGGTGTCTTGCTAAGCGGCCGAAGTGTCTGAACATGTTCGTTATAAAGTATTCCCTGTGTCTGCGTTCTTGCGGGTCATTAATAATTGGGGTCGGAGTGAAGTCACAGGCTAACTTAATCAAGTCACTCCGGCGTTCGGAGGGTCCCGTTAGTGACCCTCTTCGGGACCCTCCAAACAAGGGACTTGATTAAGTTAGAGTCAAAGGAATGTTCATTGAAGGGACGGGACCAGCTCGATGGTCTGTTCAGTGGCTGAGCTATCACTTCGGTGAGAATCGAGAGCTTCCTTGTACTGTCTTTCGAGTTCCGGAACCGCATCAGGATCCATGATTTTCGCCTTCATAATGCTAGCCTGAAGTTTATTGAGTGTGATTATGTTAGCTGGGGCCTTGTTTGCGCTATGGAGTGAGGCGCGGTTGGCGAGAGGGTTGATGACCGAGGGGATGGGGGTGGATGGCCCCGACGAAGAGGATGAGGGTGAGACGGGGTTGGCGGCGGACGGGCGGGCGCGAATCTCTTCAACCCGTTTGTTAATTCCCAATTGGCCCCCTTCGGGCGTGTTGAAAGCGGAGGTAGGTTTGCGGAAGCTGGCGCGACTGTTCGGGCGACTGGTACTGCTCGGACCTTCCTGGTTGGTGAACATGTATCGCCGGTCATAGGAGGACGAGTCTTGCCGCGGCGTGCTACGTCCACTCGAATGACCTCCTCCAGACCGGCGATCCTCCACAATCCGTCGCTCCTCGTTGGCCTGTTCCCACGCCTCCATGGTTCCGTATCTTTCTAGCGCCACCTCCTCAATGGACCGGTTTTCTTCTTGGGCCGTATCATACGTCCGCCTGAGCTTGGTTAGTCTTCACTGGTACCCGGGCCCTCCTGGAATGATCGGCGTTTGCGCTTAATAATTTGACAAAAATCCCGTATAAACAAGTAAGCTCGTAGTTAATCCGAGTCACTTGATGGTCTTGATGGGCTTACTAGGTTGAGCGTTGGGTTGATACTCGGGATCGTCTGCTCCCAGGCGCTTGATAGAGCTAGACGACTAGGTAGGATAAATTCCCGAGACAAATCCAGCCAGCGCGTCAGTTTTAGCGAGCGAAGGCGAGTGTCGTGCACGTGTTACTTGATAATCAACGAGAAAGAAAAGCCTGACCTGTGGCTGAAATTCTTTTTGTACAGCCTTGGCCTGAATGTCTTTCTCCTTGTTTGCACGGGAGCTGACTAACGTGCCCATCCGATTCAGGTAGTCGTCTTCATCCTGGATGCCTTCCGGAGCTGCTGCCTTATCCTGTGAGGTCATGCAGCTCTTGCGTGTTGAAGATTCGCCCTCCTTATCTTGACCATCGCTTGTGGTAGTAGTCGGGTCAGGTTGTTTTGAGACTGGGACTGGGACTGACTACGTACGCGCGAAGAAAAGAAAAAAGAAAGCATGTATCAGCAGACATGTATCACTCGTCAGCAACCAGCTCCAGCTCTATTCGAGAGTGAATCCAGAGTGGATGATGCTGTACTGACAGTCTCCACGGGCGCCTCTTTCTCGACCCACTCGTCCGACTCGTCCTGCTCCTGGTCCACTTTGCGCTTCTGTTGCTTGTGTTTCTTTTTGCTTGATCTGTGTTTGCTTTCTTTCTCCTTCTCTTTCCCACTCGTCGCCTGATCTTTCCCTTTCGCCATCCTCCTCGATCGTTGGTTGTTGTCAAATCCAAAGTTTCCTGTTTTTCTTTTCCACTTGCGACCCTCACTTCCTGTGAAATCCCCCGGGGGTTCGCCGCATACATCTCCCTCAGCACATACGGGGG